>JAJKFI010000001.1:56494497-56550476 GCA_029204185.1 Lerista edwardsae
GAGAGAGAGAGAGAGAGAGAGAGAGAGAGAGAGAGAGAGAGAGAGAGCTTAACCCAATTAGTCCTTGTACTGTCTGTTGTGCTGCTGAATCTCTATCTATCTTTATATAATTTATGAATTGGGCAATTTAACATCATAAGTGGTTTTTACTTCCTGCCTGCCTGCTCCCACAGTTCTATGATTAACCAGTTTTTAGCACTGACTCGTAATTGCAAAGCACCTGAACAATCCATTGCAACAGGCTGAACCTGCAAAGATGTAGAAAACATGGAAAAAACCCTAGAAAGGCATCTTTGGTGTGAACAAAACACACTTATCCTAGAAGCCATAATCCCAAATGTTTAAGATCTTGCCATTAACAAATGAATATGTTAAATTGTACCTTGTGCAATTTGCATATATTATCTCTACAATGCAAATGTTAACTAGAAGGTGCTTCAAAGTGAAAAATATTGGTATGTTTCAATTTGCTAGAATATAGCTTAAATCGCTCAACAGTTGATCAGTGCCTATAATCTTGTCCTCCCTGATACAAGCCTTACATCCAATATTCCTGTATTATAGACAATAGCTTAGAAAAAACAAACATTTTTACTTACTTCAAATAACACTTTAGCCTGGTCCTTTATGAGGCAATCCAAATTAGCTATGCATTTTCTACACTTCCAGCAACGAAGCATGTCAACATGTCCTTGACTATTCATCTTAATTTGGTTTCTTCAACCGTGTATCTGTTAGAGACAAATAAAACTAGCATAATTTGTTAATATTATGTACCCTTCTTCAGCTCTTTCACTGGGGAAGGAAAACCCCTGAAGTCTGTTTTTAATTCATTTCAAATACAAATACTTTCCCTGAAGTCTTGTTTTTAATTCATTTCAAATACAAATACTTTCCCTTGTTAGCAAACAACCATGACCGTGGATATTGTATGAGCTTAAGGAACAGATCACAAATTTGTCCCAAGATGTGCCCATATGTGGTGAGGACGAACAACAATAAAGAAAAAATTATGAAATTTGCTCATTATCTAGCACACTATTAGTACAAAAAGTGTTCAGGTATACAGCACCATCAAATTTACAGGCATACCATTCTGTCCTGATATTTTTACTTGGATTCGCTAAGTGCAGGCTACACCAAGTGCAACATCATCATCTAGTTGCAGGCTTATTTTTACTTCAAAACAGCAGTCAAATAGGGGGATGATCTGGACTGTGGCCATGCAACAAAGGTAGAGTGCCTTTAATCAAATGGCACTTTTGGGGGGCTCACAGCAGCTTTGGCAGGGGGACATTCAGCAGGAAAACAGCACAGAGATAAAAAGTTAAACAACCTCTACCCCTGTGAAACAGTCCTGAGCTAGTTGCTGTTTCAAAATAAAAACAAGCCTGAAACTATTTGATGATAAAATGTCTCACCTAGTTTGGCCCTGCGCATTGAGTCCATGGAGAAAAAAACCTAACTAAAGATTGGCATAACGCACTGTGGGTGCAATCCTAACCAACTTTCCAGCACTGATATAGTTGTGCCAATGGGGCATGTGCAGTGGTCATGTAGGCCTCCTCAAGGTACGGGAATGTTTGTTTCCTTAACTCAGAACTGCATTGCCCTTACCCTGGTGCTAGAAAGTTGGTTAGGATTGCACCCTGAAAAAGGTGGCCAAAACAAAAGGGAAGAGATAGACAGGTTCGAGATCCCAATTCTACCCTTTCCCTCTCCATGCTGTAACCATGCTGCTGGAGACCATGCTGTATCCTAGGGAGGAGTCCTGGAGGTCTTCTCCAGGGAAGAGAACATTTGTTCCCTTACTGGCGGGGGTAACCCTCTTGTGCTAGAACGGGTTTCGTCAGCAAACAACATTAAGTATGTTTGGACCACTCAGAGTCAGGGAGGATGGCGCACGTCTGTGTGCTGGCCTCTTTAACTCAGAGAGTGGTCCAGCGAGAGTGGTCAGCGCTGAGGACAGCGATAGCCTGGCAGTAATTATCAATTCCCTGGCAGTAACCTCTAGATTAGACTACTGCAATGCATTGTGCATGAGGTTGCTTTTCAAAACTTCTCAGAAATTTCAGGTAGCACAAATGCTGCTGCTAGGTTTCTTAACTGGAACTAGCTATACAAAGTCCCATTGTCAGAGCTCAAAAGAGCAATACCTTGATTTTCGTCGCTTTGTTCTTTCAGCCATCAAGATCAGGAGCCTGATCCAGAGCTTGGAGCGCTCCTAGACAATTTGATGCCAGGCTACTGGGAGTACAGGTGTGTCCACTATCCACCGATTCGGTATCCACCGTTTCCGTTACCACAGATATTGGGACACTTATTAAAAAGATAGGGGAACATTAAACAAATCTCTCTCATTTTACCTTGTTGCAGCAAAACCACTGATGTTCCCCTTTCTTTAAAAAGATGTCCCCTGGTATCCACAGTTTCAGGTATCTACAGCAGGGTCCAGAACAGAAACCCAGTGGATTCCAGGGCATGCCTGTAAATTCCAGATTATTGGAATTTACTTTAAAAAACACATGCATATAGTATGAGATATATACAGGAAAAAAAAACCCTAGATATTTGCATGCTGTGAACATATGCCCATAAACATCATCCTCCATGTCGCCAAATCAGCACAGGGGTGAGAGGAAGGCAGGAAGTGTGTGGAACAAGCCAGGAGAGGAAAGAACCATGATGGGGTGGCCTGGGTGGGCAGAAGGAGGGTGGTATCGGCACTGCTGACATTCTGTCCATTTTACAGGCTTCAATCTGCCTTTCTGGATCTATTTGGAGTGTTCCTGTGCCAGCCTAATATAACTTCTGGTTAGGATTGTGCTCTGAAAAACATTTAGCTAATAAAGATTGTAGAATCGCTACGGCGTAGAATCATGCTGGCCACCATGATCGGACAAAAACGCCGGCTCACAGGCTTTGAAACGGAGATGAGCACCGCCCCCTACAGTCGGTCACGACTAGACCATTCGGTCGTGGGGAAACCTTTACCTTTAATAAAGATTGTACCATAGCAGTTTATGGGTTGCTTGATTTCTTTGCTAATCATTATACAGCACCTCCTCAAGTTTCTAATGCTGTAGAGCAGTGTTATTCACACTGTGGGTTGGCACCCACTTGGTGGGTTGTGACCTGATGTCAGCTAGATTGCAGAAAGCTGAGAGCAGCCATCTTGGAAACTGCAGGCCTTAATCTTATTATACTCCTTTGTTAATGTTAACAATTTGAATTTTTTAAGGGAGGGTTTTTTTTAAAAAAAATTGTTTTTAGTTTAGTGGTTTTACATCCTATTTTGTCCTAATCTTGCTTTCTGTCAGAGATGTTAAATGGTTGTACAATTGCTGCTGTCCAAGAATGCCAATTCGCATTTCAGGAGTGTCATTTTATTATGTTACAATGACACTTCCTGCTTGATGATGTCACTTCCTGCCAGAACATCACTTCCAGGTTAATGACATCACTTCCGGTGAATCCCAATACGAGTGCCATTCTAAAAAAAAAAGGGTCACGTTCAGTGATGTCATTCAGGGGGAACGGACCAGACTGGGCGTTCCAGATCCTAACGGGCTCCGTGGCTGGTTCCGGGTTCCCGACAAGAGCCAATCAAAAGTGAGTTCCTGTTCCTAAATCATTTGAATGACACCACTGGTCACGTTCTAAAAAGTTTGAACACCACTGTTGTAGAGGGCACACTCAGGGCAGCTTGATATTTTGCTTGATTTGCTCTGGTTATATCAGTGGTTAACAACCTTGACTCACTTTTTAGGTACGACAACCTGTTGGGAAGTGATATCATTAAGCAATTGTGCCTATAAAAAACCATGCATGTAAACTACCATAGATTACGAAATGCAATAGTTGTTTTCAGATAGGTGGAAACACCTTGACATTTTTTTTTTAAAAAAAATTCTGTTTGTAGGTTCCCTGGAAATGCTGGAAAAATGCAAATGTTTAAACAATGCACAATCACATCTGAGGTAGTAAATGGGTTCTCCATCACCCTCCTTCAAATCAGCTCACCACCCTCCCAGGAACCCTAGTGAACCAATGGGTTATATGGACTTCAGAACAGGTCCTTCAGGGGTGGATTAAAGGTCCATGCAGGCCACCTTCCCAGCTGCGTTAACAGTCAGCCAAATGTCTTTGGAAACCCCAAATAGAAAACAGCACTCCCATTCAAGCTTCTGGCACTCTGAGATATATTGTCCTTGAACTTGGAGGCTCTATTTAGCTCTATGTAAATGACTCTATTTAGCTAAAAGCTACATTAAGGTGGAGTGGCATGTTCAAAATTCTCTACATAAAAAAGTGGCAAATGGCGTGCTGCACACTGGCCACCCCCGGTTTAGACTGTATACAGTACTGGCTTAAAAATGGCTCTCTTCATCCTATTGTTCTGCCTTTCCACAACATGTAATGCAAACAGAATCCAAAGGTTTTTGGTGCAGTGGCGTTCCTAGATGGGGGCACGGACGAATTTTGCAAGTTTTGCAGGCGCCTGAGCTCCTGTGTAAAGCGGTCCCTCCCCCTCACCTTCAGAGCCATTCGCGGCTTTGCTCTCCGCGAATGCCGGACGTCTCCTACACAATCACCCCCATGCAACGAATGGGGAGCTGTGTGGTGGAAAGACAACCGCTCGCAGCGGAACTTTCCGGCGGGGTCGTTGCGCTGAGGGCGAGAAAATGCCACCTGGGTCTTCTTCGCCCGCCGTAGCCGCAGCCAGCCCTGGCTCTGAGGCTGCCGTTCTCCGCACAGTCACCCAGGAGGAAACGCGCACCGGAGGGCCCCGCTACTCTTCCACACCCGGGAGAAGAAACAGCACGCGTGACACTCCCGTCTGCCACGCTGCCCAGCCCGAGACAGCAGCTGCCCAACCTTCCCCTGGAGCAGCAGGAGGCGGCGCCCGCTTGGCTGCTCGGCGGCAGCGACTAGGCCGCCGCCGCCGCCGCCTCAGCAAGCGAGTGACGGGTCGCGCGGCGGCGGCGGCTGACGAGAGTCTCGCGCCCGTTTACCTGCCTTGGCCTGTCCTCGCGCGCGGTCTCTGCTGGCGACGCTCGGAGGGAGGGCAGGAGGGCGACGGCAGAGGCCTGGCCGTTGATGTCGGGTTCGCCGCGTGCCGGGGGCAGACGCCGCAAACGGCAAGAGACTGGAGCCAAGCGCTCGGTCCCGGGCAGAGGAGAAGGCTGATCTCCCCTACTTCTCTCCTTCCTCCTCTCTCCTCCTTCCCGGGGTCAATCGGTGGCTTTGGTGGAGCAGACTGGGAGGGGCGCCGGTGACATCCAGCTAACGATGAGCTGGTCCTCGCTGCGCGGCTTACCGCAGGGCGGCTGCTGCTACTGCTGCTGCTGCTTTCCCTTTTGAAAGAGCGCTTGTTTTATGGGGCGGACTCCTGACCGGCTGGGCTGCCTGTTCGCGTTTAGGGAAGCCTCCTGAGGGCAACCTTCATGAAAAACAACAACACAAAACCCTGAGACTGATGCTTAAAGTCTGTAGTGCACATTTACTTTTCACTGACTTTTTAAAAAAAGGGTACCTCTGAGCATGTAGACATGTATTCATTATTTATTTATAGCATTTGTATATCCCGTCTTTCTACCCACATTGGGCACCGAAGGTGGCTCACAGCATTAAAAGCTACACACAATAAAGAAATAAAAGGGGTACCTCTGTCCCCTCACCACCAAGAAAGCACACGCAAGCTGCAATCCTATTCACACTTACCTGGGAATAAACCTCATTGACTGTAATGGGACTTAACTTATAAGTAGGCATGAATAGAACTGGGTTTACAGTATCCTGTTCTCTACACGTCTTTATGCGCGTGTGGAGGCTGTGTGTGGTTACTTGGGTGTAGAGGGAAGGATACTCTTTACATGTTCAGAGGCACCCTTTTTATCACTAATCGTGTTGTGTAAGTACTCTCTGAGGGTGAAGCCTTAAATAAGGATTACTATCCATTTATTTGTTGGTGTTCAACAACTATGCACCTTTCCTTGGCTTTAAGGTTGTATGACTGCCTCAGTTCACTTATGATCATATTTTAAAAACGGACAAGAGGGGGCAAGGAGCATCAATATCTTATCCCCCACTCACAGTTTTAAAAAATCAACATAGACAACCTTGTCTTAATTATTTTGTAAAGTGCCATTTACACAAATAGCACTTGAAAATAATAAGGCAATTATTTTATTTATCAATCATGCTTTTTTCACTAGTTTTCAACGAAAAATTGTCTCCCAAACTTACAGCAATTAACATTCAGTTCACAATATTGCTGGCACGTATAGAACATCAGTGGAAATAAGATACTGACCTTGTCTTCAGGCTCTGTCTTCCATGTGCGAACTAATAAGACACATAAGGAAAGGGGTGTGGAGATGAAAGGGAATAGTGGCAGATCATTTTAGAAATGCCAGCTTGAGAGGTAAGTTTTCGACAGGAATTTATGTTGGATTGAAGTCAGGCTGGCATTCTTACTGGGAGGCAGGCATTCCAGTGGCTCTTGGCTTTCCAATTGGTGATGTGTCAGAGAAGGCTTCTCACCTCTATGATCTTGGACAACTGAGCAGAACTATGATCAGAAAACTGATATTTGGGTTGGAGGGTTTTTTTTTCTGATCATGACAAGGAAGCAAGTTTACGCTCACTAGTGCAGTCATAAAGCAATTGTGCTGTTCTCAATGAATAAGTAATCGGAAGGAGCGTTGCACAATGAATAAAATTTGCTTGTTGCATGCGTTAGGCAAGCGTGGAAAGACCCTGAGTTGCAATTGGCTGTGCTGAATATGTCTGCTTCAATGAAACATATGATTTAGGCATAACTTGTTCCAAAGCCCCAGCTGATGCCTGTGACTCATTTCTTGTACCCAAATACATCATGACAATGCAGATATTTACATCTGAGATCTGAAAACAATATAGTTGTTAAGATTATATTGATCATGGTTCATATTCCCACTGATAAGAACTCCTGCACTGTATCAAACCAAGGCCCACTTATCCAGAATTCTGTCTCCAACAATGGTCAGCCAGATAATCTTGAAAAGCTTGCAGGAAGAGAATGATTTGGGGTGGGAGTGGACTGTTCTTCAGCATAGAGCATAGGGTGGCTGCTGAAAACCAGTACTCTGTGTCAACTTCCTCTCTCCTCTGAAACATCTAATTTTGTCCTGTGCCCTAATATCATTATAGTGTGAGTTGCCCTGATGTCATTATAGTGCGTGTGTCATGATGATGATGATGATGACAGGTACTTATATACCGCCATTTTTGGCCATCAGATTGCTCCTTTGACTTTAATTCAAGGCAGTTTACATAGGCAGGCATTTTCTAAACCACAAGGGTTTTTACAAATCACAAAGTTCTAATCTTACAAGAACAACTACATGCAGATGACACTTTCATTGTCCAGTCCTCCTTTCTCGCCGCACGATTGCCTTCCTCCAGCTGATAATCTGCTTCTTTGCTCTCACCAAAGAGCAGCTGGCCCAGCACAACTCCCCTCTCACAGGCAGCTGAGACTACACATTATGAGATAATATAATAATGAGATACACATTAGCTTTATCACCCATCTATACAAGAGTGCTTGTATTAAAATTTACCCGTTGCCCTATATTTTTTTCAAGCACATTCACCCTCTCCCTTCTACCACATTAAGAGCGCAATCCTAAGCAATGCAGGAGTGGCGAGGCCGACGGGCCAGCGCCACATGGGGACGCACAGCCTCCTGAACGGGTCTAGGATTTGGCCTTATGGCCAAATCCTGGACCCGCCCAGGTCCTGCCCTCCTCCCACCAATCCCTGAGCGGCCCTGTCATGGTGCCTCCCTTGTGACAGCCGACTCCAGCCGACACAAGGGGGGTGCTGGGCGGGCACAACAGGACCAGCACTGCCTGCAGTGCCAGTCCTGTTGCCTTAGCGCTGACCTGGGGGTGCTGATTGGTGCTCCCACGCCAGCGCTAAGGGCGCAGCGTTGACGCAACCCTGTTGCGCCGATGCTGCGCAGAGTCTAGGATTGCACTGCCTGCTACTATACTGTGGAAAGAACTAATCAGTAAATGCAGTTATAAATAATCCCTAACAAGTTTGGGAAACACCCAGTGATAAAATCACCTGTTTCTGAACAACATAATTACAAGGTCAGGTCACAGATCTTACATGCATGAGAAACTTTGCTAATATGTTTTAAAAATGATATAGTTTATAGTCTAAGCAGTACAGCAATATAATGTTTTGATTTTCAGGGAGAAGGATTTGCACCATTTTTGCCTTCTCAATGCATTTAAATCACTATTACTCTCTCTTCACAAAAGCTGTCACTTCTTTTTCAAAAAATGAGGGATCATCAAGGGTCTTTTGTGAGACTGGAGTAATTATTGCTGTTGGAAGGATGCAGCACTAATTGCTATTTCTTGTTGCTTTACACAACCCTAATAAGCACATTGCAGGTGCTGACAAAAATAATGGAAGAACTTTGGGTTCTAGCCTCAGATGAGACCATCTGAGAAATTGTTTTGAAGTGCATTGCAATATATTAAAAATAGAGCATCAAAAAAAGATGTTTGAGTTCATTAATTTCAGGAATCTTTAAATGAAATTATAAAATGAGTCACAAAAATAATGAGTTGCACAGCTCCTCTGAGGTCAGGGCTAGATCCTGTGAAATCTAGGTTTGATCAGACGTAGATGTGTATGGTTTAGTAGCTGTGTGTGGTTTAGCAAAAACACCATGTTCTGCCGAATTCCCTGCTGGGCCTCCCCAAGGGCCCCAATGCCCACACTAGGCTACCTAGTTTCCCCTCCAGAGCAACCTCAGAGATAGGCAAGAGGGAGGGGGTTCATTCACCCACTAGGCCTCCTCTCTTCCAGCAGCTTTGCTTGGAATCACCAGCTGGCCAGCCTCCTCCAGACTGCCCTCATCACTGCCTTAGCTCCAGATACCCTAACTTGGCACCAAGAAACCCCACCACCAAACAATAGGCAGTCAGCTTGCCTAAGCCACAACTGCCTCCTCCACTTGGTGGCCCCAGGGGCGTTGCAGCCATACAAGAGTTCCCCACAGTTACTCCCCACAATAACCTTACCTTATCCAGTCCTTTAACAGTCAGTCCATCCAATTGACTTCAGTCAGTCAGTCCATCCAGCAATCCACAGCCACTTACTTACTTACTTACTTACTTACTTTCTTTCCTTCCTTCCTTCCTTCCTTCCTTCCTTCCTACCTACCTACCTACCTACACCTGCCTGGTGCTCCCTTTAACACTTCATCCATTGGCCAGTCCCAATCCATCCATCCAGCACCTACCTCGTGTTAACTTACTGCAGCTCCTGCCTCCAACTTTATACTGAGGCAGGCCAATCGGTGTCTGTTGCTGAGCAGGCTTTAGTTCATCAGCCACACCCATCTGCACCTATGCCAACCTCCCTTCATATCCAGAGCCCTCATCAACCTGCAGCTGTGTTTCTGCTGCAGGCAAAGATCTTGGGGGTTAACCCTGTAATCCCTGGTTTATTTGGACAAGGGGCCACTCCTGATACCATTCCCTATCTCCTCTGGGTATCTCCTGCCTTTTCCAATACACACCATTTTCCAGTACTAGTGGTGTTTCCAATACCAATCTTCCAAGACAGTAAAACCATCCTAGTACCCAATCTTGAAGGGAAAGAGTGGAAAGGGAAAGCTGTTGCAATGCACTACTTACAAAGGAATTTTCATTTGGGGGGAAGGAAAGGTTATGGCCAGAATGGGAAGAGGCCACACCACTACATTACATGGAAGAGCCCATTACTGTCTCCCCCTAAACATTAAGAAAGACAATGATCCTTCTCTCCCCATATGAAGTGCAGGAACATTGTAAGAGCATGGACAGCTGGTCTTGTCCCCTTATACTTGGAGAGGTCCCCAATTACCTGATAGGGAAATACTTGTAGAGAGCAAGGGAGGAGCTTGTGTTGTAAGGACCTGGGGGAAGCTTAAGAACATAAGAAGAGCCCTGCTGGATCAGGCCAAGGCCCATCTAGTCCAGCTTCCTGTATCTCACAGCGGCCCCACCAGGTGCCCCAGGGAGGCATGAGACAACAAGATGCTTGGATCCTGTTGCCACTCCCCTGCACCCTGTACTCTGAAGTAGCCTACTACTAATGCAAGGAGGTTACAACTCATTATTGCCTATAGCCCACGATGGACTTTTCTTCCAGAAATCCGTCCACCATGCGGTCCTCACATCCATCACAGACACCCCCCTCTATATTCCTAACTATAGAATTGCCCACTACAAGGAGACCTTGAGCCCTCTCCCGCCGAGGAGCACCCTTAGTGCGACTGGATGCGGGCTCGTCCCTGGAAGAAGGGGTCCCCGCTGGGGGATTGATTCCCTCTGTTCCAGGCTGATGTCCTCCAGCCCTGAGAATCTTTTCCCCAGCAGCTGAGGAGCTGCCCATCTGAGGGCGGGATGAAGCCTGCAAGTCCCCGGAACTCACACCATGGACCCTCGCTGCCTGCCTCTCCTTCTCCAGGTCCACAACCAAGGCCTCTAGGGAGCAGATGCGTTCCCTGAGTCAGTGGAGCTCCTTGCACTGAGGACACACCCACGACTTATGCCCCAGAGACATATAGTCATACATGTGGCACTCTGTGCAAAACACTGGATAGCCTCCGCCCAACTGCTGGCTGTCTGCCTCCATCTCTGTGTTAGTTTAGGAAGGAGCTGCCCTGCTTCTCAGAGAAAGGGCAGAGTCTGGCCCCCTGGCTTCCTTGCTCTGCTGCTTAACTCACACAGGTGCATAACTTGCTCGTTTACCAGGCACTTGGGTCTTGGACACGGCACTTCGTCACAGGACAGCCCTCGCTGCTCGTGAGGCCCTCGCTAGAAGCTTGCAAGGATCCTGTCCACATGCTCAGATTAAACAGTAGGACAAGCAATCACAGAGCTATAAGATAAAAGGCTAATTGGTCTAAGTCATGACTGATGCAAGTGATTTTCTGCAGTGTTTTGCAAAATGGTCACAGCCAGCAACCCAGGAGTCCAACTCATCCCACTGATAGCCCAGGTGTAACAGACTTTGTAATACCCCGAAAACCTCTGCCAGATGCAGTACAGGGGTGGCAGGTGAGGCAAGATTACCCCACCAGACTTCTTCTAAAAGAATATTTCTTATTATTATTATTCAGTGGGAATTATGACTTGATAGTGTGGGGCCTTGGAGGAGCAGCCATTTTTTCTCATTGCATGCTATATTTCAGGTTCCAGTTGGCACCATATAGACATCATTATGGCATCAGCAGAATACTACAACACAATAGCAGTGGTTCCACTTTACTCTGCATTAGTCACACCTGGAGTATTGTGTCCAATTTTGATACCACAATTTAGGAAAGAGGTAACTGGAGTGGGTTCAGTGATGTCATGCAGGGGGTACGCGGGGGTATGCGAGTACCGGTTTCTAGGATTACAGTTGGCCCCGCCCATTCGCCCACCCACTCATTGACTCCGCCCCCTGCAACATTTGAATTTCCTGCACGTTTGAGTTGCCTGCACGTTCTCAGAGCCAGGCAGGCAGGCAGGCAGGCAGCGAATGGAGCCTTGCCTTGCCTTGCCACTGAAGAATGAGCTGCTCTGGGGTTTTGGAACTGTTGGGTCACTTTAACATGATGCCAGACCTCCTTAACATGTTCTGGGGGTGCTGTGGAATACTGTTGCAACTGTTGGGTCAGTTTAAAATTGTCTGAGGCCTCAAAAAGGGCTTTTTTCATGTCACTTCTTGCCACGACATCACTTCCTGCTTATGATGTCACTTCCGGTGGGTGGGTCCCGACATGTGCCAATCAAAAGTGAGTACCTGTTGTTAAATCATTTAGATGACACCACTGAGTGGGTTCAGAGAAGAACAAGTCCCACAAGGAAAGGATAGACACTTGGTATGTTTGGCTTGGAGAAGAGAAGGCTCGGGGGATATGATCGCACTCATCGATTATCCAAAGATGTGACATATGGAAGAAGGAACAAATTTGTGTTTAACAGCCTCTGACAGTAGAACTAGATCAAATGGGTACGAATGGCAAGAGAGGAGATTCCAGTTGGACATCAAGAAATATTTGATGGTAAGGATGGTTTGGCAGTGGAACAGATTGCCAAAAGAGGTGCTGGATTCTCCCTCAATGCCGATCTTCAAGCAGAGGCTCAACAGGCACTTGCTGGAAATGCTCTAGTTCAGTGGTTCTAAAACTTTTTAGCACTGGGACCACTTTCTAGAATGACAATCTGTCCAGGACCCACTGGAAATGCAGAAACAGGTCATTTTCCAGTCATTTTCCAATAGCAAAGTGAAGCAGAAAAAGCCTATTTACAACCTTGACACAAGCAAAGCAAACACACAACGCCCACCTTTCCAATTTCCCATATACCCATATTTTCAATATGGCTGCTCTCTGTGCTTTGCAACCCACCTGAAATTGGTTCCCAACTGTAAAGAGCAAAAGAAGGCTAGGCCATGGTTTGACTCCATGTTGTCAACATGACTCCATTTCATGGGAAAGAGCTGAAGCTGCTAAAATACCAGCTAGTGCAGGGGTCAGGGAACTTTTTTACCTTTTACCCCAAAATATATTTAGATAACGCCGACGTTACCCCCTTGATTTGATTTTTAATACAGGTACTTACTAAAACTACCAGTGAAAGATAGGTGTCCTCTCAGGAGAGGCACTGTCCTGTCTCTCTCAATGGCGCAGCAACTAGTCGACTCTACTGAAGAAGCGGGCGGACTTGGAGGCAGGGCCCGGAGCATTACGCAGGGAAGCGTGTTATACACAAGGGCCTGACGCACTGCACTGCGTCAGGTCCTTGTACACTACAGTACTGTAACACGCACAGCCGGGCATGCATATAGAACAGTGATGGCAAACCTTTTGGGCTTGGTGTGTCAGAAATTTGGAAAATTCGTAACTCAGAATTTGTAATTCTGCTGGTGTGTCAACAACCCCCCCCCCCCCGCTGCCAGAACAAAAGAAAAAAAATTACATATTGGAACCCATTGCTTTTTATTTGATTAATTAATGAGCTTAATTAATGCATGAGGCTTCTGTAGTACGAAGACACTGCGGGGGGGGGGGTTTAAGCCCAATTTATTTAATATTGTAACAAATCTGCAGTTCCTCAGTGGAATTACTTGGGGGTGGGCTATGGAACGTTATAGTCCTGCTATGGAACGCTCAGCCTCTCAGCCACCCCGGCCAGCCAATGAGGGCACCGAAGGCCCCGCTAAATTCTCAGGCTGCTTCCTCATTGGCTACCCAATTAGCGTGGCTTGGCTGATTAGAGCGCGGAGACACGCTGCAGGGCTTGTCGCCCAAGTTTAAAGAGAGAGATGGAGGCGCAGACAGCGGGCGTGCAGAGGAACAAGTCTTTGCAGGGAATAGCTTAGATTCATATGCATGCCTGGCTGCCGTCCACTACCCCCAGGAATTTCATTTTTACCCCATTTGGGGTAATTTACCCCTGTTCCCTGACCACTGAGCTAGTGGTAATCAGCTCACTTCCTGACATAATCAGGAGTGTAATTTCTTATGTGCCTTGCTTTCTGCAGAAAGGTGTGAGGTCATAGCTGGGGTCAGGGACACTGAACCACCAGCTTGCCTCAGGAAGTTTCCATCCAGCTAGTGCTGCAATCAGGAAGATCCCGCACAGCTGAGACCCATCACTTCAGTTTGTAAGGTTTTCTGACCATTCTGTGACCTCCGAACATTCCATCACCCCATCAGGAGACAGCCAACTCTTATCCTGATTGGATAATTGATTGTGCTAGAGAAGTATAAAGATACCCAGTTTTTGGGGTACACACCATCACACACCATCAAGACCATCAGACCTTCAGAGACCATCAAAGAAGACCATCGGATCTCCAGACCTTGTGATCACCTTCTCCAAGCCTGCTTGGACCAAGAAGGAGGTGAACCAGCAAAGGCTAGCAACTTGCAGGTTCTAGGGCCTAGTCTAGTGTTAGGCATATAGTTGTTTAGTTATTTTATATCTTAGTTAAGTCTCTGTTAGTTCTTTGAAACCTTTCCTAGTTTTGGTAACTACTTGTTTTCTTAATAAATTATAGTTAATCTATAAGCTTTTATTGTGAGTATTTGGAACCAAACTAAATTCAGTTTTGCTGCTTAGTCACCCTACCAGTTCAGCTTTATAGTGTTGGGATAGGTCCCTGTAGTTGGGGCTAGTTGAGCCTGAGGATTTACCAAGTTAAGAGGCTGTTTATTGCTGTTCGAGGTTTTTGCTCTTGACTATGGTCCCAGGCTGGTAGCAGAGAGTGTGCCTTGTTGCCTTGGCGTGGAAGTGCTCAAGGACACACTCTGCTGAACCCTGGGCCGGTTAGAGGGCATATGAGCCTGTGAATTACACCGACCCACTGCTGGGTCCTGACCCACAGTTTGGGAACCACTGCTCTAGGAGGATTTCCTGCTACAGGGTGAACTGGATGAACTTGTGGGATTCTATGATTCTTTTAAAATTATATGAAAATTAGTCTATCTAGATCTCCTCCATGGAAATTCTGTATCTCAGCAAGCATTGTAAGCGTTGTAAACTAACACACAAAGCTGCCTCTATCCACGGCTGATAAGATCTCAACCATCACTTAAGATAAGGTGACCAACCGTCCTCCTTTAGGGAGGACAGTCCTCCTTTTGTAAGTTCTGTCCTCCCTTGAAAAGTGTCCTCCTACATGTCCTCCTTTTTGATATTTGAAGACTAATCTATAAATCTCCATATTCTATCAATGCCGATCCGATCCATTGTGTGTGATGTGACGTATTTGACATGACGATTTGTCAAGGCTCAGTGTTAAAGAGCAAACAAGAAAAAGCTAGGCCCTGGCTTGACTTTATTTTGAAAGAATTGTAACACAAGCAGGATTGAGAGAGCTTATTTCATTGGTTGTTTGCAAAAGGTGTGAAGTTATAGCTGGGATCAGGAATGCAAGCTATTCAGAAAGGTTACATGTAGCTAGTGCTGAAAACAGGAGATGGCCCCTTTATAGGCTAATTGATTGCGCCTGAGGGGTGTGGTCGCACAACCACCATTAAGACCTTCCAAACTGCAAGACTCCTCCAGATCATCCTCCAGGAAGATCATCAGACCTGATAAAGCTTGCAAACCTGCAGACTTCCCTTTGCAAGACTGGAATTGCTGTCTGAGGATAGGATAGTGATAGGAGCCTAGTTTTCTTTGTTTTATAAGGTATCTCTGTTAGTTCTAGTATGCTTCCTTAGTTGTGTAACCCTTGTTTATCAATAAATTACAATTAAATTTACTAGAAGCTTTGGTTGTCTTTGGAACCAGATAAGATTCAGTGGCTAAAGTGGCACGCTTACCAAATTTTAAGTTACTCATTGGAAAAAGTCCCTGTAGTTGGGACTTGTTTAGCCTGGGGAATTTTAAGGTTAAGAGGAAGTATTCTTAACTTTGGGCCCAGACTAGTAGCAGTGGTTGTGAGCCTTGTTGTGCTTAAGGTCACACGCTGCTGAAAAAAACAGACTCATAGGGGCCCGGAACTGATTAGAGGGCATATGAGCCTATGATATACATTCGGTACAGTGTGGCGAGACGCCATTATGAGATGCATGCGCTCTGCACGGGAGACCTTGAGAGAGAGCACTGTGCGCAAGTGGCTTTGTTTACTTCTTACCGAAACACGACACTGCACATACGCACGCAGTAGACTCATGGTAATTATTTCTTTCTTTCAGTGAATATTCAATCATATACAGGTAAGCACAATTCACGTTTATTTAATATCTATTCATTATCTATTCAATAATTTCCAAATATGTATAATTTTAAAGTTTATACAACCCTGTTGGCATGTAAGCATAATTACAATATAAAATGTTACAAATGTTTTTATTATGCATTTATCATATTATAGTGTATTATTGTTGCAATGAATACAATGTTTCTTTTATTTACAATATTTTTTTCTTAAATTTATTTGTGTCCTCCTTTTCATTGTAAAAAAGTTGGTCACCTTACTTAAGAGTCACTGCCAATTCACAGTATTCTGCTCAAACTTTCTTTTCCCTGTTCCTGGAGCACCAGAAACCAGCTTTGTGCACAGATGCAATTCAAACCAAAAAGTAATGGAGAAAAACGGCACACACTTAACAATGGCTAAAACGTATTCCTTGCTTTGTTGGTCTTGCATCCAGTTTATTTACTTTTCAATTTTCAGGTTCCTTCTGCCTTTCAGGTAAACAGTATAAGAACTATCAGAAGTTGTACCAGAAGTTCATGTTGCCCAAATTGGAGAGGAAGCATATGTTCTCAATAAAACATAACACTTCACACAACTGTGCGCAGAGAACAAGGTTCCTAGTTAATAACTCTCTATTTACCATCTCTCAAGAGATGGTGTCCTGCATTCCTGGGACATTCAGACAAAATAGTCTTGCTCTACTAGGACATGGGGACATGCATCCAGTGGCATCACTAGGGGGTGCGGGGGTGTAGGCCACATCAAATGACACACTGGGGGGGGTGACACCTCTAGTGCCCAAAATTATAAATCTTGATATTTTAGGATAATATTGCAATACCATCATATTATATATCACTCATGTCATTTAGTGCAGATTGCAACGAAACAAACCACCTTGAAATGTCTGTATTGTATCAATAGTTATAGAGGACTAGCCTTTTGTTACCCGGCGTTGCCCGGGGGACAAAGTATCCCCAGCCTCTATTAGGAGAACGAATGAATACAGGGACAGAATCAAGCAAAGGAACATAATGAAATTGTCACACTCACTGAATTAGCCCCCTGGAAACAGGTCCCTCTCAGATCCGACTGGGTGCTGGAACTCTCTGGATCATTTGCAACTCTTTGCAACTCAGGCAGTGCAAAGTACTTTCAGTTTCGCTTTGTATTCGTCCTTGTGAATCACATAACCTGCAGAATCGTCTGTGACCACAGGGTGGCAGCAGACCTGTAGCCCAATGCAATCCCCTTGGTGCCTGACGATCTGCCCCCCCCCAAAAAACGGGGGGCTGTAGGGGGGTCTGACCCCCGCAGTGTTCTTTGCCAGGCTGCAAGGCACGTGTGTGCCAAGTTTCGTGGCACTCGGTCAAGGCGTGGGGAAGCCTATTCGGAACATACATACAGACCCATGTCCATTTTTATATATATAGATGAGATGGTTAGATAGTGTCACCGAAGCGATGAACATGAAATTGGGCAAACTCTGGAAGCTAGTGGAGGACAGGGAGGCCTGGTGTGCTGTGATCCATGGGGTCGTGAAGAGTCGGACATGACTTAGTGACTGAACAACCACCACAACCCTTTGAAGGCATGAACCTATGTGATGAGCAGTCAGCCCCCTGCACTAATTAGACCCTCCCCCCCCAAATGTGTTAAAACAGAATGCTGTAAAGCAGAGGTTCCTGTTGGGTCTGTAGCCCACCAGTGGATCATGACCTAATTTTTGTTGGGCTGCAAAACTGACAAGGCTATGTGCATGAAGGGTTAAACAACCTGCTACTTGGGGGAACGCTACTGCCCAGCCATCATTACAGCCACAGCAGAAGGAAAGAAAACAACCACCATTCTGAACAGAGGTATTGGGTCCACCCTAGTTAAGATCTGGAATAATCTGACTGGTTATCCCAGGTACCTTTTATTGATCAAAAATATTAGATGCAATCTTGACAATCCTACTTTTTAAGTATTTGAAACAGAAACAGGTAGACAACATTGTGTCAGTTTACTTTGGCGAGTTTGTAGTCTATATAGTATATACCAGTGGTTCTCAAACATTTTAGCTAAACCCACTTTTTAGAATGACGATTGTCATTCTTGTGTCTGGGATCCACAAGAAGTGATGTCATGGCCGGAAGTGCTGTCATTGTGACACCAGAGCCTGCTGCTTTTCTGAGAATGCCGCAATAAGCTGGGCTATTTCTTAGCCATTTTCCATCAACAAAGTGAATCAGAAAGGAAAAAAAATCCTGTTTATAACCTTGACGCAAGCAAAACAACCACACACCCCTCCCCCTTTCCCATATTTCCAATATGGCTGCTCTAGGTGCTTTGCAACCCATGTGGAATTGTCTCGTGACCTATGTCTCGTGGTGGGTCCCGACCCACAGCTTGGGAACCACTGGTATATACGATATCGTATATAGAAAAATGAAGAATGAGCGATGATCTATGATTATAACGAGGCCGCAGTTATGAGCACGGATTTAGTTGGTCAGTATGAACTGTTAACTAACCTGGATTAAGTTATTTTGCTATGATATAATTGGTAGCATTAGATTTGAGTATGGTTTTTGAAGAACAGTGCCAAAATTATGCCATTTGATGGCTTGTTAAAGTGTAGACATGTAGGCCCCAAGCTGTGAGACAGAGGCTCTACTGCTGATAAATCCTAGATGTATGGAGTACACTCTGATCACGTAGTGATGTGGGAAGTTAACCCTGTGTACGCTCAGAGGTCCTCTCGTTTATTTCTTGATTCTAAAACTGGGCATTGGTGTTGAACACAATTTCTGGAGCTGAGCTCACAGGACATGGCACTGAGCCCCATCTCATATGAAGCCTTGGCTGCAAGAAATCAAATTTTTGGAACTCATTCATGATTGTGCTACACTTATATCTAGACAATTAACTCCTATAAGTGTTGAAATGCATTGTTTTGGGAAAGAAATAATCAGAGAAACTGGCATCCTCTAGCATAATTTTGGAGAGCATGCAAAAGGCTCAAATGTTACTATTTTAAATTGTAATATTGGAATTCTCTAGATTAGACATTTGTGCCTTTTACAGCTTATTGTTTAAATCTCTTTTCTTCTCCTGATTCCATTCAGTGCTAAATGATAGTGAAATGTATTTATTTTCCTGCCATGATTAATTATTCAAATAATTACATGTTCCTTAATAACATGAGTTGGGTGCCTTTCCTCTCAGGGTCAAACATGTTCTTCACCCAACTGCATTGTTAAGAAGTATGGCTTACAACCAGAAACACCTCTTTAAAAAAAAAAAGTCAGACATGGGGGGAGGCAATCCTTATATTATTGGAGTGAAAGGAAAGAGAAGATTGCTAACACTTTGTCCTTGTGCTTTGTTTTATTGAAATTGTCCTTGAAACTGCAATGTTCAACGTCCACACTGACCCACTGGAATGCCTAGAGCGATTGCCACCACACTCGGCACGCGTATGCGTTACAGCCTGGCGACAAACACTGCAGGGGCACAACCCCCCTGGTGACCCCAGGGGTGGGGGTGCGCAGGGGCCCCCACGGAAAATAGTCTAAAACGGCCGATATCAGCATCAAATCTGTAATTTTCGGAGTTGCTGAGATGAGCGGCGATGCTCCCGACGCCGTTGGAGTCCGGGTTCAGCCCCCCTCAGCGTGGGGGGTAAGAACGGGTGCAAAACAAAATGTCCAAAATGACCGATGTTTCTGTCAAATCCACAGTTTTCGGGGTCGCGAAGCTGATTGGTGACAGTCCTGATGACATGTGTTACCCGGGCAACGCCGGGTACCAAAAAGCTAGTAATTAAATTAAATAGTAATAGTAATAGTAATTAAATATAAGAGATTATGTACAGATGTTATTGAAATTATACTTTAATAGTATTATAAGATTATAATAAATTTATGAGGTTGTAATATGGTGATTACTAGTTGAAAGACATTGTAGATGTTTATAATTAAGGATTGTAACCCTCCATTTTTTTTACCTATTGTGTAAACCTTTGTTCCCTTTAACCTATGTATAACCATTTTCCTTTCCCATAACTAAAAGAAATAAAATTATTTACTATGAAAAGCAAAAACAAAAGGGTGGGTCTCCTGGTTCTTTCTCCATAAATCTTCACTGTAGTGAATGGTTCATTTAAAAGCATGATTAATGTTTGCTTAACATTTACTACAATGGTTATCTCCCCAATCCTCAATCCAGCATCACTTCATGATTAATCTCTTAGCAGGCTTAAAGATTAAAATGCAGGTTTCTTCACTCTTGCAGACGGCGTCAGGTTCTCAAACCTCCATTTTGAAGAATAAAAAAATAAAAATAAAATTCCCAACAGTTGAAATTAAATCCTCAGGTGGTTTTGGTAAAACTTTGATAGAACTTATCATACGATGTTGCACTCTAGAATCCCAGTTCTTTGAAATATTCTCATTTTGGCCCTTCTGGATCTATTACAGCCGCCTCTTATCTCATAAAAAGCAACTTACACTTCTCCATTTATCTTACAGTCACTAAATTATCTTGGTTGACACTCATAATTAGTTTTCCATTATTATTATTTTTTCCATCCACATTCCTCCTGCACATTTATCCTTATCTCTGCAGTGGGGTCTGCTACAGAGGTTGACTTACAGTTCTTAAACATCTTCAGTGTTTCCCATGTTGTTATCCTTCTCCGAGGCTGTCAGCACTATGCCGGCACGTCCAGTTATGGTGCTGGCTTCTTGTACCTCGCTGCGTCCAGACTGCCAGGTTCCCTGCTGGGATCGCCACTCCCAAAGGGTGCTGGCATAACATCTGCTGCCCCAAAAACCTTCTCCTAGGAATTTGGGCGGGGGTTTCCCATGTAGGAGCCCCCCCAAAAGAGGTAAAAGCTGAAACAGTCCTAGAGCTTAGGAAACTGCTGCCATTCCGTAGCCGGCAGGCCATGTCCTCCCCCTGATTGAGTGATTGATTGTGCCTTTTACAGCCCAATCCTAACCCGTGCCAGAACAGGCAGGCCTGTGCTGTATCCAGCGTGGGTTTGGAGCTGGCTGCTGTTTGGTGCAGGGTAATGGGAAGTTATTCCCCTTACCTGGTGAAATCACTGGTATATTTGAGTAGTCCGGATTGGGGCTGATCAGACCAGGGCCGGAGGTTCAGATCTGGCCTAGGTGCTAGATCCTGGTTCCACCTCTCTCCCAGGGCCAGCCCACTCACAGATCCCACCTCCCCCAGTCCCACCTCTGCCTTTCCCAACTTCATGCACCAGTCTCCAGACAAATCCCTTACCAGTTGTTGGGTCCTGCTACTAGAAGGCCAGCGCACATCCTCGCGCCAGCCTAGCCTGCATGAGAGTGGCGCAAACACACTTTATGGCACATTTGTGGCACTCAAAGGTCAGTGCAGAGGATATGCACCAGGCTAATTCCCAGTTAGAACTGCCCCTTAGCAACACAATCAGGCAAATATCTAGTTCAATCCTGAGCCTGTCATTTCAGTGATTTGTTCTAGGTGGTGGGGCAGGAATGTGATCATGGAACTCATTTTCCTATAAGGCTTCCACAAGTCATTTCAAAGGAGGAGGGTAGTTCATGGGCCAGTGTCTTACAAATGGCCAGCGCAATCCTAAACCCGTGCAGCATCAGCACAACGAGGTTGCGCTGACACTGTGCCCTTAGCGCGAAGCAGGATCGCCGATTGGCACCCCTGTGTCAGCGCTAAGGCAACAGGACCGGTGCTGCAGGCAGCGCCGGCCCTGCTGCGCCCGCACTGAGCCTCTCTCGCGCCAACCGAAGCCGGTGGGTGTGAGGGAGGCTCCCTGCCGAGGTGGCACGGGGATTGGGGGAGGGAGGGAGGCAGGTGGGGGCAGGACTTGGGCGTGACATGGGTGGGCTTGGGAGGTGGCCATACGGCCACTTCTGAAGCCCATCAGGGAGGCCGCATGGCCCCAATCCGGGCCACGCAGTCTCCTCAGATCTGCGCCTGCTCTTTAGCGGGCACAGATCCGAGGAGCACATAGGGGAGGCTGGAGTGTATGCTCCCTGGCCACCGGGAGGCTTCAGCCTCCACCTACCTAGCACTGGAGAGGGTGCTGGCTGGCTGGTGTTCCTACCCCAGTGCTGGGTAGGATTGCACCCACAGAGTGAGCCACAGCATTGAAGCAAATAGATGGCTGACATCAGAATGCACACAGTATGTTGCACCTTGATCCTATGCATATTTACTGATCAGTGGGTCTCACTCTCAGAATGTCATATTTATAAGTAAATACATGATTCAGATCCCTACAATTGCCAAAGTGCCAAAGATGTAAATATTTATGTTTCTTTTGTTCATATCAAACTTACTTGTTCAAAAGAAAAGATAGAAGTTGCATCGGTGTTTGTTTTGGAAAGTACACCGAGGGTTCGAGGTTCTGGGACTTTTATCCTGTATATTTAATGCTGGAGCTTTTGATATGCTGTCAAGTGTTACCAAGTTAGGCACTTCCAATATCATCTTTAACCATTCCATGGTTTTCCTTGGTTTTTATTATCCCTTCTGCTGATTTGAAAATATTAATGTTGCTGCTGCTAATAAATAAATAATTGCTTCCTGAATATTTATTAGATTCATAAATATTTTATGTCTATTTTTACATAGACGTATATAGATATAGTATGGGTAGATATAGTATGTGTTTAGTGTCAATGGTAGGTGAAAATTTTCATGAATAATGCCAGTTACAATTTTTCCAATATCTAGTTATTCTGCTGCATTGCCTCCACACAGATGTTTGAATTGGCTCTTGGCCCTTAGGACCAGATGAGGTCCTATTCTAACCCTAATTTAGATACAATTTATTTTGGCCTACAGCTTAAATATACAATGCCATTTGCAATATATTGAAAATACGTCAATTAATGATTCTAGATAACTGATTTCCCTGACCAAATTTGGTTTGTCCATCGGGTAATACTATTAGTGCAACCATTTTCTTTTTGCATATACAGAAGAGGGATAGTTTTTAACCCAGTTAGAATATTTTCACTTCTGTAAGCAAGCATCCGTGCTGTGCTCCATTTTCTCTAAAAAGAACTATTAATTCTGCTCAAAGTGAGTCAGATGCATGGGACGTATACTGTGAAGAGAAGTGAAATCCTGAAACTGCAGTGTGCTAAGGCATTTTTCCTAGCACAATATAAGGCATTTTTCACTGTGTTAGGCTTTTGTAAACAGCTAAATTAATACATTTGGAGGGATTGGCCATTTTGGCCAATGTGACACAGTCTATGAACAACACTTGATTTTTATAATTGTGTTGTCACATTTAGAATTTAGTTCCTTTGTGATTTTAAGTGGAAGCACAAAGCTGTGGCTCGGTTATGGCTACAGCTTATCATGTAACACAGTTTGGCCCTATCCTGATGCTGTGGTATGTCTGTGGACATGGCTGCAATAGCAGCCCTGCCATTGCAGCAGCTGGCTGCTAGAGCCAGGTCTAGACGATAGGGCAATGACACACCAGCACACCTTGAATGCCACCTCAAATCCTGCTGGCAGGCAGCCCAAAATGGGGTGGAGAGTTGGGCAGGATGCAAGCTGGATGAGGAGGTGGTGGGAGGGCAGTCTGGCACAGGGAGGTGGGTGGATGGAGGCAGCCATTAAGCCATATCCAAGCCCCCTGCCCCGGCCTGCGCGGCCCCGATTTTGCCCACATGGGAAACTCAGATCTGCACCTGCTATACAGCAGGCACAGATCTGAGTAGCCCATAGGGCTGATTTCTGCCTACAGGGCAAGGGCACAAATGAGCCCTTGCCCCATGAAGGTTCCAGGCTGTGCCCAACGTGCATTGGATACAGCGCAGACCTGCTGTCCTGTGCTGTTCTGGCAAAGGTAAGGATTGCGCCCTAACAATAGTATAGGTCAACCAACAAATCAGTAACCAACAAAACACCAGTGGCCAACTGGATGACACTCACACAACTAAGAATTCTCAAATTAGCACTGATACATGGAAATGAGAGCATTCTAATACATTATTGGTTCCCTGCTGTGTCATAAAAACACTTCATTGACTCTTGGAACAATCAGTTTCATTGGTCAGTTTTGAGTTAAGGAAATCCACCTTTTGTTACAGAAGACAGCTGTGTTTTCTTTGTATGGTTTTTCAGCTATAAAGTTTGATATAATACAGACATTTCAAGGTGGTTTGTTTCGTTGCAATCTGCATTAAATGACACGAGTAATCTATAATATGATGGTATTGCAATATTATTATCCTAAAATACCAAGATTTATAATTTTGGGCACTAGAGGTGTCATTCCCCCCCCCCCAGTGTGTCACCCGGTGCGGCCTACACCCCCGCACCCCCTAGTGATGCCACTGGATGCATGTCCCCATGTTCTAGTAGAGCAAGACTATTTTGTCTGAATGTCCCAGGAATGCAGGACACCATCTCTTGAGAGATGGCAAATCGAGAGTTATTAACGAGGAACCTCGTTCTCTGCGCACAGTTGTGTGAAGTGTTATGTTTTATTGAGAACATGTGCTTCCTCTCCCATCTGGGCAACATGAACTTCTGGTACAGCTTCTGATAGTTCTTATACTGTTTACCTGAAAGGCAGAAGGAACCTGAAAATTGAAAAGTAAATAAACTGGATGCAAGACCAACAAAGCAAGGAATACATTTTAGCCATTGTTAAGTGTGTGCCGTTTTTCTCCATTACTTTTTGGTTTGAATTGCATCTGTGTACAAAGCTGGTTTCTGGTGCTCCAGGAATAGGGAAAAGGAAGTTTGAGCAGAATACTGGGAATTGGCAGTGACTCTTAAGTGATGGTTGAGATCTTATCAGCCGTGGATAGAGGCAGCTTTGTGTGTTAGTTTACAATGCAAAGGTAGGCAATGCTTGCTGAGATACAGAATTTCCATGGAGGAGATCTAGATAGACTAATTTTCATATAATTTTAAAAGAATCATAGAATCCCACAAGCTCATCTAGTGCACCCTGTAGCAGGAAATCCTCCTAGAGCAGTGGTTCCCAAACTGTGGGTCAGGACCCAGCAGTGGGTCGGTGTAATTCACAGGCTCATATGCCCTCTAACCAGCCCAGGGCCCAGCAGAGTGTGTCCTTGAGCACTTCCACGCCAAGGCAACAAGGCACACTCTCTGCTACCAGCCTGACATAGTTAAGAGCAAAAACCTCTAACAGCATAAACAGCCTCTTAACTTTTTAAATCCTCAGGCTCCACTAGCCCCAACTACAGGGACCTATCCCAAAGCTATAAAGCTGAACTGGTAGGGTGACTAAGCAGCAAAACTGAATTTAGTTTGGTTCCAAATACTCACAATAAAAGCTTATAGATTAACTATAATTTATTAAGAAAACAAAACTAGGAAAGGCTTCAAAGAACTAACAGAGACTTAACTAAGATATAAAATAACTAAACAACTATATGCCTAACACTAGACTAGGCCCTAGTACCTGCAAGGTTGCTAGCCTTTACTGGTTCACCTCCTTCTTGGTCCAAGCAGGCTTGGAGAAGGTGATCGCAAGGTCTGGAGATCCGATGGTCTTCTTTGATGGTCTCTGAAGGTCTGCTGGTCTTGATGGTGTATCTTTATACTTCTCTAGCACAATCTGGGTATCTTTATACTTCTCTAGCACAATCAATTATCCAATCAGGATAAGGGTTAGCTGTCTCCTGATGGGGTGATGGAATGTTCGGAGGTCACAGAATGGTCAGAAAAGGTTACAAACTGAAGTGATGGGTCTCAGCTGTGCAGAATCTTCCTGATTGCAGCACTAGCTGGATGGAACCTTCCTGAGGCAAGCTGGTGGTTCAGTGTCCCTGACCCCAGCTATGACCTCATACCTTTCTGCAGAAAGCAAGGCACATAGGAAATTATACTCCTGATAATGTCGGAGTCAGAGAGGCCAGCACACAGATGTGCGCCATCCTCCTTGACTCCAAGAGTGGTCCAAACACACTTTAACGGTGTCCCTTGTGCCGGCCAAACATTGCTGGCTTAATTGTGCCGGCCTAACTCCAGGATAGGATTGCACCCTTAATTAGATGTGTCTGCCAAGATAGACTTCTAGATAGAATTCTAGTAATTAAATCAATTGAACTAGGTATTTTCACAAGTATCTATGCTTTACACATTTGATCATGTGTACCTGAGGAATAGGAAATTGATTTGAACACCCTACCCTCTGCCCCAGGAAGCAAATAGAACATCTGACAGATAATGCAAACTTTGCAATGTGTGTGTTTTTAAAGCAGACTCTTGAGTTTAATGTTTAAATCAGTCTTGTAAAATAAAAGATTAAATATTTAGAAAGCCCAAGACAAATTGCATTGGCAAACTAATATGTTTACAGAATGTGCAGCTGTGCGTATCTTGAAAACTGCCTTATTTTTTTAAAAAAAATCCAGTAGAAGATAAAATTGGTAGTTGGAGGCTGATGGAACACCATATACACAGAATAACATTTTCAGCAGCAGCCCGGATAATATTTTGAATATGTTTCTCACATACATTTCCTTTTTTATTTAGTACTAGCTTTTTGTGACCTGGCGTTGCCCGGGGGCAGAAATTATCCCCAGGCTCTATTAGGAGGAGGAATGCGTTTGTTCTGCAGTGCACCCCCCACCTCTGGGGGCGTAAGGGGGGCCCTACCCCCACCGTATATCTGTCCAGAACATAAGGAATAAGTGTACCACGTGTGGTGCACATCGTTCCAGGCATTCCAGAGTAATGGTGGAACAGACCCACAAATATACAAACCTCCCTCAACAGTATGACATAGTGCGATGCATATATAGACATATAGAACTCGTCCCTGAAATAAAACAGTATTGATGACCTGGAACCCCAAAATGCACACTATCACTGTGAAATGAATGAGGAAACAGGGACACAATCAACTAAGAGAGCAATCTGAAGGTCCCACTTACTGTCTGCAGGTCCTGTAGCAGGATAGCCCTGACGTATGAGAAACAGGCAGAGGTGGCCAGTTAGCTCCCTGGACATAGGGCCCTCTCAGATCTGACTGGGTGCTGGAACTCTCTGGATCCTGCTCTTTCCACCATGGGCCACTCAGGCAATGCAGGCAAAGCAGTTTAGTTTCACTTTCTGTTCTGCCTCTGTCTGGTAGCTGAGCTGCTCAGCCCTCCCACATAACCTGCAGAATCGTCTGTGACCACAGGGTGGCAGCAGACCTCTAGCCCAATGCAATCCCCTTGGTTCCCGACGATCTGGGCCCCCTCCCCGAAAACCGGGGGGTGTAGGGGGGTCTGACCCCCGCAGTGTTCTTTTCCAGGCTGCAAGGAATGTGTGTGCCAAGTTTCGTGGCCGTGGGTCAAGGCACGGAGACGTGTATAAGGAACATACATACATACCCACCCCCCCACCCCCCCACCCACCCCCACACCCCCACACGTCCGTTTTTATATATATAGATGATTTGCACATTTGTTACCTGAAATTTTTTACTTGGCATTTTCAACGTTTATTACAGTACAATACCTTTAAAATGTAAGTCCTCAAATGAATTGGCAAGCAGGTGTACAGAATCACCTGTTAAGAAATTTATTTTCTGGGTCTGAAGGGCATACCCACCAAGTCTAGATAGTAACCCAACTTTTTGCCCTAAACCTTATAGAGCAGTGGTTCCCAAACTGTGGGTTGTGACCTATCTTTGGAAATCAAAACTGGGCCATACCCCCTTAAGGGGCATGGCCCAGTTTTAGGTGTTCTGAGGGTGCCGTAGTGATTGTGGGAGGGCTGGCCTTAAGCCAATGTGACCAATACCATCACTTTAGGGGCCCCTGCACCAGTACAATGAGCATATTGCTTGCTGCTGCGGTCAGGATATCTTAGGATGGTAGGTCAGTGGGGCAAGCAGAGCAGCTTTGCCTTGGGCCCTCTCAGCTGCCCCAGCTTCTGAAGTGCCCAAAACGGGCCTCCTGGAAGCAATTGGCAGTGATGTCATCCTGTCACCACCAACTATTTCCAGGTGCCACACTTTGTGTGTGGCACCACAAGTGCTCTTCTTGGTGAGTGGTGGACCCTGTGGGAGGCCCACAGGAATGCCCCGCATTCGGTCCCACCACTCCTAGAGCCAGCCCTGGATTGTGGCACCACAGGAACTCAGATTGTTGTGGTCCTGAGTGGTTGTGGGCACTGCAGTGTTGGGGAGGCCTGCAGCCCCCACTGCAGGATCTTCCTGAAGCCGGGAGAAGCTCCACTTTGCGCTTGAAAGTGCACTTCTGGTTTGTGTGGCTCCAGAGAGACATATACATATAAACAGTGCAGGTACAAGTAGATCCAAATTCAGCTTAGTCCTTGACTATGAGTTAGGGCCCAATCCTATCCAACTTCCGCTGCATGGCAGAAGATGGTGGGGAATAGAATAGAATTGGGCTGTTTGGTAACCACTTCTCAAAATTGTGCCCACTCCAGCAGCTTTGATTGGGATCAAAACTCCTCCAGACTGCCCTCATCACTGGCTTAACTCCGAACTACCCTAAGTCTAGCATCAACAAACCCCACCACCAAACAATAGGCAGTCAGCTTGCCTAAGCCATAACTGCCTCCTTCACTTGGTGGCTCCAGGGGCATGGCAGACATACAACAATTCCCAACAATAATTACCAACAAACTTACCTTATCTAGTCCTTCAGCCAGTTCCTCAGTCCGTCCTTCAGGCAGGCAGTCCAGCCAGCAGTCCATCCATCCAGCACTCCATCCATCCAACACCTACCTGGTGCCTTCCTCCAGCACCTTCGCAGGTGCCACCCTCCAGCACCTATCCAGCCTCTTTTCTCCAGCTCCTGCCTCCAGCTTTATACTGAGGCCAGTCAATCAGTGGGCAGGCTTTAATTCATCAGCCACACCCATCTACACCTGTGCTAACTTCCCTTCAGAGCCAGAGCCCTTATCAGCCTGCAGCTGTGTTCCCGAGGCTTGTAAAGACCTTGGGGGGTTTACCCTGTAATCCCTGGCTAATCTGGAACAAGGGACAATTGCTGATATCATTCCCTATCTCCTCGGGGTATCTCCTGCCTTTTCCAATACAAATGGAGAGGACCAGAGGTATACAGGCATGCCCTAGTATCCATGGGGGGGTTGTTCTGGACCCCACTGTGGATACCTGAAACCGTGGATACTGGGGACACCTTTGTAAAGATAGGGGAACATTAGTGGTTTTGCTGCAACAAGGTTAAAAAGGAGATTTGTTTA
Source organism: Lerista edwardsae (assembly GCA_029204185.1). Classification (NCBI taxonomy): domain Eukaryota; kingdom Metazoa; phylum Chordata; class Lepidosauria; order Squamata; family Scincidae; genus Lerista; species Lerista edwardsae. The sequence continues at coordinate 56,523,472 of JAJKFI010000001.1, forward strand.
ATGTTGCCCTATCTTTTTAATAGGTGTCCCAGTTTCTGAAGGATAACTGAAGCTGTGGGTACTGAGTCAGTGGATACCAGGGCACACCCCTATATTTCTTCCAGGACCCAAACTATTTAGGAAGGACAGGGAGGGTGTATTGGGTGTGGCACAGCTCAGCATGACAAAGGATATAGAATCCAAAGAACTAGAAAACATAGGAGAACTGGAGTCCTCCACAGAATCATTGTGAGTAGAAATACTCCCCCAACCAATGTAAAACTGGGAACATGTTATTGCCCTCCTGACCAAAATGCTGAAGGTGATCTTGACTTGGAAAAATACGTCAGGGAGGCATCCAAAGGACAACATTTTATAGTAATGGGCGACTTCAATTACCTTCACATAGACTGGGTAAATTCATGTTCAGGTCATGACAAAGGGAGAACGTTTCTAGATACTCTAAAAATGATGGTGCCCTAAGCCAGTTGGTCATTGAACTGACCAGGGCAAAGTGACCCCGAACTTAAAGCCGTTTTGCTTCTCAATTGGTAGAGGACATGCGATTGCCAAATACGTGAATAGATAGAGCATGCAACAGACCAAATACGTCCTTCAGCAGTGCATCATTATGGTGGTGGGCATTTGGCCAGTGATCCTTGGTCTGTGAATGATGATATTACAAGCATGTCCATATTTTCCCCCATGAAATGTTGGAGGGTCTACTTGCAGATTGACGGGAGTGAGACTGCAATCCAAACCCCAAGCTGGTATAGGCTGGCCGACAAGATAGGCAGGCCCCACATCCAATCTGGAGTTGGGGTTGGCTGTGATGCCACCCAGGGCAAGGAGAATACATTCCTGCGTATCACGCTGATGCCTGAATGGGGCTACGTGGAGCTGCACCTTCAAAATCGCTGGTACAAATGTGAGCAGCCCAGATTGGGGCCAATCGGGCCAGGGCTGGGGGTTAGGATCCGGCCCAAGTGCCTCTCCCCTCTCCCCATGTGCCCCCATCTTCCCCCTGCCACGTCCACCTTCCCACCACCCTGTTCCACTTCATCTCTGTCATCTCCAATGGCCGCATTTGCTGAGCTTGGCCAGCCTTACCTTTATGCTGCGGGCCCGGTTGTCGGTGCACAGAAGCCAGCACACCTCCATGCGCTGGCCTTCCCTCATCTGAGTTGGCGCAAATGCACTTTACGGTGTGTTTGCAACAACACTTGGCCAGCGCAAGAGACTTGTGCTGGCCCATCGAGCGTTTTCGATTGCAGTCTGAAAGAATGACTTGCCTGCCTAAGTCAACCAGACACAGCTTTTGAACCACAGCTTTTTGGCTCATAGGTCACACATCTAACCACTATGAATTTCACAACACTTGAACAATGTGAAAAACAGTTACAACAAAAACATACAACTCCCACCATGTTTTAGCTAATCAAACTAGAACCTGGCTGCTATTAAAACATATTCTTAAGAAACACATGAAGCATTTTCCTTAAGTCTATGGTTTTGAAATGACAAAGCCAGTCTACAAAAGTTGATGGTTTTGAAATGAAGAAAGCCAGTAATTACATTGGAAAGGACAAAAAGGTTATTTCCTCATCAAATGCTGGCATCTACAGAAACAGATTTATAGATTTGCTTTGCCAGCCCACAAAAACACCTTTCCTCATTACCACCATGCAGCAGAATCTTTTGTGGTTATCCATATGTAGAATGGAGAGTGATGAATCTGCTCTTTTTTCCCATTCACAGCAGGGCCCCATAGGGGGTGACACCCACAGAACAGCCATTCAGTATATGCAACATCCCTCTGGCATATAGACGATGATCAACGCAGCTACTGATTCATCATTTAAAATGCAAAAAAGAATGTATAAAGCTGCAGCATACATGAGGCTCTCAGAAATTTATGACTGTTTCTGGTTTACGGAATAAATAGGAATTCTATGCAAGCGTGGGTTTGCTTTACTCTTTCCAAAGTGTTGTGGTTGAATGTATGTACACAGTATATTGAAATATCTTTTCTGCTTTTAAAAAGGATGCCAAATTGGCTTGGCCTGCTTTGATTAAATGAGAGATTTGTGTTTATGACGTTTATGTTGGACATTTAAGTTCTTTTCAACTTTAAGTATATCACCACTAGAATTTTCATACAGTACATTTAAGATATTCACTGTCTTCCTTTCATCAGAAAAGTCTTCCTCTTCTTTTAACAAGACCTTCAAATACAAAGCTTCTCTTATTCGCTTTTACTTCTATGGTTCCTTGTGATTGCAATGTATCTACGCAATAGGAAACCTTAAATAAGCATATGTTTAGGATACCCTGAATTTTAACTTAATGATATCCTTAGGGCTTAGAACATCCTGTCATTAGTGATGCTTTATCCAGAGGCTGTATTATTATCTTTGTTGTCAATGAAGACTTGTTCACTCCCTAATGCTTCTCAGCTGGCCAATTAAGCTTTTTCATTTTCACATTTTATATCACTACGTTGGGCTCATTATAAAGCCATTGGGCATAATCCACTGGGAACTTCATCTGTACAAGCACCATCAACATGACTGGGATAGATGTAAGAGCAGAGCTTTTGGATTTATTTGGAAGGTTCCTGGGGGAATGTGTCCTTTATCTTCTCAATGAGGTTTGCTTTTCAATGAATGAAGCTCTTCTATCAATCAGTGGGGGCTGAGTATTGTAAATTGAGTTTCTTTGAGATTCAGAGAACTGGTTGTATATAGCCTGCCTCATTCCAAAGACTCAGGCTGTGTGTGCAAAACATCACCACAATACATTCAATGTAAATCCTGTTTAAGTTCCACAAAGGAACCATATCAAATCTTACAAAGTTAGTATATTATATATACTGAACAAAATTCAATAAAAGAGAATGTTCGCTTTCTGAGCTTCTTCTCTGGCCATCATCATCATCATCATCATCATCATCATCATCATCATCATCATCATATTGTCCAATATAATTAATAATTATGTCCAGTAATAATAATAATAATATTGATGATGATGATGTCATAACATATTACTGAAAATAATTTTGTCATGGGGGTGCCAAAAATGTGTGTGCCCCGGGTGCCAAATGACCTTGGTATGCCACTTAGGGGAATCAAAGCTCTCAAAAGACAACATAATGACAGTGTTACAATAGTTTTGAAAGATGCTCCAAAGGTAGACCAAATTGTTCTCAACCTGCAGCCCAGAACACATTAGGGAAGGAAGTCAGTCCCATTTAACCTAGTAGGACTTAATAAACATGTGCTGCATTGCTGCAATTGTATGCACATTAGGGGAGAGCTAGATGTTAACATAAACACATACAGTGGGAGGAGACCACAAAATGGACCAAAACTACAATGGAGGATTTTTTTTTAGGATGTGCCTCTGCCCCAATTCTTATCTTGATTGTCTCTCATTCCCCACCCCCCACCCCTGGCATGCTATTTCAAACAGGAAAAAGCCAATCAAAGCCATTTTTTCATTAAAAATAGTGCCTGGGTAATCTCAATTGGAATCTGAGCCATAGCAGGGGCAAGGTGCTAAAGCCCTCCCCACCTGCCTACCATGGTTTCAACCCATTTCATTTCAGCACCCCCCTGTGCTGCTTAATTCACGAATCCCAAACACCCAAGGTCTCATTATGTATTCAAGGGGTGATTGACATCCAGTTTGACCCTCCTTTGGGAGTACGTCCTATTTATCTCAGTGGGATTTGCTTGTTTCTTTCGAACTGGACAGCCTGCTCTGTGCTCTGCAGTCATCCTTCAAATAGGCAAACATGGAAATTTGACTCTGCGTTTTGGGCGTGCAAGCATTCCTTTAACATGGATAGCAGAGAAAAGATTTTGAACGGCTTCACATGAAAAAAACTGCATCATTCTAATTGCAATGAAGGGAACGAACAAAAAATTAAATGGTGTGCCTTCTCTCACTCTCCTCAGGAGGCTTTCCGATCTGAGTCACCGAGTCACCATTCTGTAATTTGTTTTTCCAGCCTCAACACATTTCATTCTTAACTTTCATTACATCTATCCTGTTATTTTCTCACACTGCTTTCTCATTTCCAGTGTGTCTTTTCTTTTATCTTTCCATTCTCTTGACTTCTGTAGGAACCATTTAAAGACTGTAATGTAGGAACAGCTTTAAAAATGGCAGTTATTTAAACCCATTCTACTCCTGGTTTAGGTCTAGTTTTGGCCTTGAAAGGCCTTGGCATTCAGCCTGATGGATGACTTATGCCAGGAGAATGGCATGGAGAATAATGGGGAGGTATGGCCTTATTGATTTTCCTGGATCTTTCAGCAACTTTTTGTTAAGGTCAGTCAGGGTAGCCTTCTGAATGCACTCTATAAGTTGAAAGTTTGGGGCTCAGTGCTACGATGTTTCCATTCCTGTGTATACATTTTTCACATTTTTTAATACTGCCTTTTTTTTTCTGAGAAGCTCAGGCTGGTAGTACATAGTTCCTCTCCTCCTTTTGTCCTGACACAACCTCTGTGAGGGAGATAAGCCTGAGAAATAGTAACTGGCCCAAGATCAACTAGGACAGTGGTTCTCAAACTTTTTGCACCAGGACCCACTTTTTTAAAGATGGCACTCATCAGGACCCACTAGAAGTGATGTCATGGCCATAAATGACATCATCAAGCAGGAAGTGCCATCACTGTGATGTAATCAAATGACACCCCTGGAATGCGAACTGGCATGCTAGGACTGCAGCAAATTGCACAACCATGAAACATCCCTGACAAAAAGCAAGATTAGGACAACATATTATGTGAAAGCACTGAACTAAAAAAAACCCAAAATCTTAAAAAAACAAACCCACTTGAAAATTCAAACTTTTAACACTCTCAAAAGGCATATAGCAAAGGTAAGTTCTGCAGCTTCCACGATGGCTGCTCCCAGCCTTCCATGACCCACCTGACATCAGGTTATGTCCCACCAAATGGGCCCTGACCCATAGTTTGAGAAACACTGACCTGGGAAGCTTCTTTGGGGATTTGAACCTGGATTTTCCAGGTCTACGTCAACTCTTGACCATGACATCATTCCCAATAGGCCGCAAGGGGCCCTCCACTGTTATTTTGACTTTTCTGGTATGTAAGGTTCACAGCGATTCTTCCTATGCTCCATGCTTCTCAACATCTCTGTGGAGTTGCTGAGAGAAATCATTTGGAGATTTGGAGAAAACTGTCATCAGCAGACAATGGTCTATTGTTATGTTTATTGTCACCAATAACATTGAGATCAGTTGAGGTAGTGGAAGTACTGAACAGCTTCTTGGACTTAGTAATGCACGAGGATCAATAAATTGAAGTTCAATTCTGTCAAGAAAGAGCTTCTGTAGGTGAGTCCTTCCTCTGGAGAGATTCAGGTTTTCTGGATAGGGCTGAATTCCTTGAAAGATCAAGTTCATAATTGGGGAGGGGGTTGCTACACCCACAGCCCAATCCTCTTGATCTTGTTGATTGGGCTGTTGAGCTGAGCCCAATAAGGCAGTGGACATGACTTCTGCTGTCATAAAATGGCCCCTGATAGAGTGTGCAGATCATCTGACCAGTTAAGATGGCAGTGGGGCAGGGATTGGGCAGACAGGGGGCAAAACTGGGTGGGAATGGAGGATGAACAGGGTGGGAAGGTGACAGGCGGGAGTGGGTCTGGCAGTAATGGCATGCAATGGATCTTATTCCCTCTTTTTAAAACCTCCCCACCCATTTTCTCTCTTCAGATACATGCAGCAATGGGATCTACAAACTACTTGGGGGAACAGAGCGTGGGACTTAGGCGGGACTACCGCTTGATTGGCAGCCTGTCCGTGCACTTCCGCTTTTGTTCCGCTTGCCCCGCGGCCGTCCGGAACGAAAGCGGAAGTGCACAGACGGGCTGCCAATCAAGCGGTAGTCCCGTCTAAGTCCCGCCCTCCGTTCCCCCAAGTAGTTTGTAGATCCCATCGCTGGATATATGCCACCAAAAGTGCTGATGTATGTGCAAGGAGATACAGTACACGGGCAGCTCCAGTGCTGATACAGGGGTAAGTAGAAATAAATTTGACTTCGCCTTCAGGTTTCCACCACCAACATGAGTGTGTGCCTTTTTGGCATGCCTGCAACGGTGGATAAGAGATAGGATTAAGATCCCAGATTGTCATTGGAGGTCCAGACGGTGTTATATGTTCTTAAGAAGAGCCCTGCTGGATCAGTCCAGCTTTCTATATCTCATAATGGCCCACCAGATACCTCAGGGAGCACACAAGGCAACAAGATGTCTACCTCCTGTTGCTACTCCCCTGCATCTAGCATTCCTAGACAGCCTACTTCTAAAGTAAGAAGGTTGCACCACCCATCATGGCCTGTAGCCTGCAAAGGACTCCCCCCCCCCCGAAACCTATCCAATCCCCTTTTGAAGGCACCTAGGCCAGATGTCATCACCACCTCTTGTGGCAAGGAGTTCCACAGAATGTCACCAACATAAGCCAACTACAGCTTGTCCTGGCTAAGAATAGTTTTGCCACAGTATTTCATGCTCTGCTAATGTCTTGCTTAAGACTACTGCAATGCATTATAGGTGGACCAGCCTTTGAAGAGGATTCAGACACAATAGTTAATTAAGAGCGCAATCCTAACCTGGAATTAGGCTGGCACAGTTAGGCCAGCATAGTTTGGCTGGCACAAGTGCTACCAAAAAGAGCGGAGTTTTAGGGGATATATTTTACAGCTTCAGCTCAGTTGGAACATAGAGTTGTAGGCTGGATCTCGAGACAGCATAATGCAGAAATCCCTGATCCTCAAGAAGAGACTGAGAGAAATACTTCCAATAAAATGGTGTCTTAACAAAGAGACAAATAAAAATTTGTCTCTTAATAGAAAGAAACAAATAGATACTTAAACAATTTAATAAGCTAGTGTAATACCTTGATCAGAATGTACCTATGGTGGTGGGTGCAGAGTCATGTGAGTGTATTCATCTGGAGATAATGAGGTTATCATTTTCCTTCCAGGTTGTATGATAATAGAAGAGGACAGATAGGGAGTCTTCAGGCTTGGCCAAAGTCTTGTGACCTGTGTCTCTCAAGAGTTCATCCTGGCATGTATTGCTGTAGGCCTGTAGATTGTTGCAGTGGCGTTTCTACAGGGATGGCAAAGCTCTAAGCTTTGCAATAAGCCTTACCTTGCAGTGGAGATTACTCCTCTCCTGCACCGTTTTAGCCAGTCTTGGCATTGCTTACTGGCTACAGCAGCAAGGGAGAGGAGGGATTTACACGACAGGGTAAGGCTTCTTGCAAAACTTAGAGCTTTGCCATCCCTGTAGAAACGCCTCTGGATTGTTGCTTGATTTTAGGGTCCATGATATTAACATAACCATGAATAAAGTCAAATCAAGAAAGAGGGAGCTTTACTGGTAACACAAGGGCCACTGAAAAGCATGTTTGGACCCCTCTCAGGCCCTCAAAGTAAGAAAGGCGGTGTGCAGGTGGAGAGGAAGTGATCAAAACAGGATTGCTGTGATGCTTCTCCTTGTAGCTCTGTCAGGGCAATTATTTGGACTAGCAATGCTGGAGGAAGAGGTGGGCTGCACAGATCCTCTTCCTACTTGCTCTAATTCGGCAAGGAGAAGATCAGAGGTATGATTCAAGCAGCTGGGCAGCAGGTCAGACGGGGGGCAGCAGGTCAGACGGGGGTGGTGGGGAGATGTACAGTGTAGCAGTGACTGCAGGTGTGGCAGACGAGGCAGAACCTAACCACTGGAGTTCTTTGAAAAGCGCTGCCACTGCTGTGATCACTCAAAGACTTACAACCCATGGGCTCTGAGCAGTTGTAAGTGTTTGCAGGATCACAGCCCACAGCAGCATTAGGTAGCAATTTTCAAAGAACCCCAATGGGGCAATCAGTGATGTGCAGTGCAGGTGTGGCAGGTGAGGCAGAACTGCACTACGGGAGTTCTTTGAAAAGTGCCTCCAGGGCTGCTGCAGGGGCTGTGATCCTGCAAACACTTACAACCCATGGGCTTCAGCTGCTCAAAGCCTGTGAATTGTGTTTGCATGATCACAGCACACTTTTAAAAGAACTCCACTAGGGCAGTTCTGCCACTCCCACTCTAGATGTCGCTGGGGGCGGCTCTGTTTTACCTGCCACACCCACACCACATGCTGCTGCAGTGCAAGGCACCCCTCGTCAGTTTGCTGCACCCCCCAACTTGCTGCTCAAAGCAGCTGCTTCAGACATCTTCATTTTATGTTCTTGCTGCTGCAGGATATTTAAATTGGCTGCAGTGGTGAAAAAGGAATGTTATAAATTGTCAGCTTCCCTTTGCCAGCCCTGTTTCTGTGCCTTTAATAGCGTGATCTGCAAAGACGTCATTGTGATGCCTTTTCTGGTCTGGAGAAGAAGCAATGGGCAAACGTGCCGCTGCTCAATTGCTGTTAAGAGCACAGGAGCAGGGTTAATAAAAGAAGTTGGCCAGTATAATTGGCAGTTCCAAAGAAACAAAAGGAAGAATTTTGGGATTGCTTTTCCATTAAATTGGAATCTGAATGCTGATTCCAAAACATTACATAGCAGATCCAATTCAAAGGGAAGCACCCAAGAATTAATAAGGCTATACTAAGTATTAATAATGCCAAGTATTAATAATGCTGGTGTTGATGTCTGCTTAAGTTTGTGTTTTAACTTTAACAAATCTAATTTCTCAATGAAAAATAATCAGAGCTTTGTCATTAAGCTCAGCACTGCCAGGATTCTACAGATGCAAGCTTTGGACCTCTATAGTTTGAAATCAGTACTCTGAAATATTTTCTGACTCAACAAAAAGTAACCATACAGAAATAATGACTATTTGGACCAGAGAGAGATTGGAAGCATCGCTGAGGATATCAGTTTAATATCATTGGATTGTGGGCACATTTATTCTCAGTGATTGCCACAAATCAAATATTGATGAAATAAGATTCAGTTGTTAATAGGGCAATTTGTTTCATCACTGGAACATGCAATATTTTACATCTGTTCATTATAGCCTGTACTGCTCCATCATCTTACAAAAAGATTTATTGGTGCATGTTTAAATTTATAGCCCTCTTTGAGGGAAAAATTGTGGACAAATGGGATGCCCTGGAAAATAGTTTCTTGCAATCAGATTGGCTTGTGCAGTGGTCAATTAATTGTCTGGCCGTGCCAGAACATTTTGTATCCCATAACAATGAATGGAAGAGAAGTTGCAAAGTAACAAATGAACAACAAAACTGTGCTCTTATGTTTAGCAGGGAGAGAGTAATTGTCCCTCTTCACCCCGTGCAGTGTCTTTTTTAGTGGCTGTTGCTGGTGGGGTTCTGCATTTTTTTAGATTGTGAGTCCTTTGGGGACAGGGAGCCATTTAACTTTATTATTACTATTTGCCTGTAAACCGCTTTGTGAACTTTGTGTTGAAGAGCAGTATATACCGTAAATACGATTGATTGATTGCTCATCACGATGCCATTAGTCCAGTGATGTCATTCAGGGGGAACGGACCAGAACGGGCGTTCCGGTTCCTAACGGGCTTCTGGGTTCCCAACAAGTGCCAATCAAAAGTGAGTTCCTGTTCCTAAATCATTTGAATGACACAACTGCATTAGTCCCACGCCCTCATTTCATAATCACTCTACACAATAGGGTGAGTGACTGCACATAAACCTTCACACAAAATCCGCCTGTCGTATTTGGTAGGTCTGTGGAATGGGGAATGGGACTTGGCCCACTTTCCCTGTCCATTCCCCCTCCCTGGTCTTGTATTTGACTTTCATGAGAAAGGGGCAGTTCCTGGGTTGATACCGCAGCCCGAACAGCCCTTCCTAACTAAGGAATTAAATCAGATAATGATTAATAAAGAAGATGTTTTAGATCAAATTGACAAATTGCATATAAATAAGTCACCAGGCCCTTCCTGGGTCCACTTGGACTTGCGTCAGCAAACTCACAGGCGTGGGTCCAAGTAGATCGATTTGGGCAGCTGAGGGTTACCTCCAGGCAAGGGAACAGATGTTCCCATACCCAAAGGAGACCCTGGGACTGCCACCGCCCCTACAGGATATATTGAGTGCTCCGGTGGCATGGCTGCATCGGCTGGGGGTGTGGGTGGGATTTAGATAGGAGTGGGCTGTCAGTAAAACCCCTCTTGAACTTCATTGTAGTGACCTCCTCCCCAAATAGGAGAGGAAAGTGGGAAACAAAAAAAGGTTTCTCCCTTTGTGTGTGTGTGTGTGTGTGTGTGTGTGTGTGTTTGCAAGGTTGACATGCAATCAACACTTTACATTGCTGTTCTGGTGGGATTAGGGGAAGAACTTTGTTTGAAAATCAGATAGTACAAGGTTGTAATAAAGGACTGATTAGAAAAAGAATATTCTATATTGTTGAGGCTCATCCTGGATTAAATTTAGTCGTATCAAAAAGAAATGGATGAAATATACGAATTCATCAGTTCCGCAAGCAATATGAAAAGGGATTCAGATCAGATCAAAATGTCAATCAGAAGGATTGTGACATCACAATCAGAAGATTCAGAAGGATGTCGATCTTTCAAGTTTAGTCTGCGCTAATTTGAAATAATTTTTTTTCTAAGAGGTGACTACAGTATCAAATAGATACTCCTTACATGACTGAGGGCGCAATCCTAAACTGAGTTAGGCCAGCATAAGCTAAGACAGCAAAGTTTGGTCAGCACAAAGGACACCGTAAAGTATGTTAGGACCACTACTGGAGTCAGAGAGGCCAGACACAGACGTGCGCCATCCTCCCTGACTCCAAGAGTGGTCCAAATGCACTTTATGGTGGCCCTTGCGCCAGCCAAACTTTGCTGGCCTAACTGTGCTGGCCTAACTCCAGGTTAGGATTGCACTCTGAAAAAATATTGTGAATCTAGATACCACTGGAGATTCAGTTCACCTCCAGTGGATTCATTTCTGGTGGTGATGCCCAGCATACAAATTCAGTGGAAAGCAATAAATTTGCTTAGTCAAGATATTACTGATTATAAGCTCCATTAGACCCAGTAACTGTCCTCCTTTGTGACTTAAAGGGAGAGGTTGAGACATGCAACTTTGCCTCTATTAGAAACCTTCTGTGCAGAGCCAGGAACAATTTGACAGCAAATTGGAAAAGGGCTGCCACTCATAAACTTAAAGGCCATTTGGAACAGATCTGACAAATAGCTGAAATGATAAAATGGACAACCATGTGTGGATCAGAGCACAGTGCCAACTGAATTGCAAATGGAACATTGAGCATCGTTTTTGCAATCCTGGAATAAGAAGTTTAATAACAATATTTAACTGCATGGTCCTTTCTCCACCTTAGTACCGTTCCTTTCTTTCCCTTTTCCCTTTTGCATTCTATGATTTTTTTAAAAAATAAAACATTAAAATACTTTAAAAAGAACTGCTAGAGAAAGAGAAAAGAAAGAGAAAGATGGGCATCTTAGGGTGCAATCCTAACCAATTTTCCAGCAGCGAGGTAAGGGAAATGCAGCTCCTAGGTGAAAAAACCCAAACATTTCCTTACCTTGAGTAAGCCTACATGATTGCCCCCCCCCAACTGAAGGTTGCAACACATGCCCCATTGGCACAGTTTTGTCAGTGCTGGGAAGATATTTAGGGCACAAATAGGCTGGCATAAACTAAGGCCATATTTAGGCCTGAGTTAGGCTGGCATAAACTAAGCCAGCAAAGTTTGGCCAGCACAAGGGACACCATAAAGTATGTTTGGACCACTCTTGGAGTCAGAGAGGCCAGCACACAGACATGAGCCAACCTCCCTGACTCCTAGGGTAGTCCAAACTTACTTTATGGTGTCCCTTGTGCTGGCCAAACTTTGCATTTGGCACTTAGGCCAGATCCTAACCCCCATCCCTGGCATGGTTGACTTCACACGGACTGCTTGGTTCTGCGCTAGCAATTTTGTTGGTGTAGATCTGAGTCGCCCTACTGGGGAGGCTGCTGCTCGACACAGGGTATGGGGAATTACAGGTGTGCCCCAGTATCTACTGATTTGGTAGCCAAAGTTTCAGAGCGCAATCCTAACCTGGAGTTAGGCCAGTACAGTTAGGCCAGCAAAGTTTGGCCGGCACAAGGGCCACTGTAAAGTGCGTTTGGACCACTCTTGGAGTCAGGGAGGATAGTGCACATCTGTGTGCTGGCCTCTTTGACTCCAAGGGTGGCCCAAACATACATGCCAAAACGTATGTCCAAAGCATATATTGGCAACCCCAGGTTGGTGCAATGCCCGTTGTAGGATTGCGCCCTGAGCATTATAAAAGGGGATGTTCAGGAAGCATCCTGAGCACTGCTTATCACGTTGGTGTCTTTGACAGCAGAAGTGATGGAAAGTCCTGAAATATTTACTACATAATGAGACTCCATTACCATCTTCCAGGCATCTTTTCCTGGGAGATGACTGCAGCCAAAAGTTCCATTTTCATCTGAGAGTTTTGACAAAGAACTGAACATTTTGGCCCTCAGCCTTCCTGACTGCAAAAACAGCTGAACCAAAGAAGCAAATTCAGTGTCCTCCTTGTGTGCATAGAAAGTGAATGAGAACATTATTCCCATACCTTTATGGCTGCTCTTACTTTGGATTAGGTGCTTTGAATTCAAGGCAGCCATACAGGAGGAGCTGTATTCTGTTTATAGGAGAACCCCCTGAGAAGATGATGAGTCTTCGAAAGAACCTAACCCAGGTTTAATTCCTCTCTTTGCAAGGGTGTTAAGCACTAGCATGAGCTGAGATTCAGCAGTATAATGGTTTACAAGGTTGGAATGCAATGAATGCGCAAATCTAATCCCTTGAAGAAGTCTAAGGCAGAAGAGTCCTATGTGGGTACTAGGCAGTGGCGTCATGCAGCCGGAAAGCTGGGCGGGAGGAACGGGTGAGCGGCAGCCCGCCTGTTGCGTACCGCTCCGTTTCGCCGTCTTCCCCGCCCCAATGGGGTGGGGAAGACGGCGAAACGGACCGGAACGCAACGGGCGGGCTGCCGCTCACCCGTTCCTCCCGCCCAGCGTTCCGGCTGCATGACGCTGCTGGTACTAGGCATATGGAAGGCTAGAATGCAGGGGAGGCCTGATCTTAAGGTCCCAGAGGAGCAGCGGAGCCAACATTGTGACTGCTGCATCCAGAGGTCACTGAGGCTGTTGCCAGGTTCTCCTCAGGGTTTCCTCCCTTACCCTGAGTAATGCCGCTGCAGCCCCAATTGATTTCCTTGGCTCTGCACCCACATTTGAGCAGGCATAGAATCAAGGAGGCCTGTGTTGGGCTGCTCAGCCTGACGTGGGGATAAGATCTGGAGATGGAAGCCACCAGATCCCAACCCCCACGTGGGCCCGCTCCTCCCCTCCCCTGCTCCCCCTCCACCCAATTCTGCCCCTCCCCCTCCCCAATGGGCCTTACAGTTGGCCAGTGCTGCTGGCGCTGGTGCTGGCCTCAGTGCAGGCACTCCCTAGTCTCCAAATGCCACAAACGTGCTTTGCAGCATGTTAACAACACTTGGAGCTGGCAGTATGTACGTACCACCAGCAATAAGAGCTGTAGGATCGGGCCTTCAGGCAGTTGTTTGGAGTGTTTGGAGTTCTTCTGGTTTTTGCTTCCATGGTAGCTTGGTCCAAATCTCAGTTGTCATAATTATTTCATGTGTGGGATAATGCCAAGAATCGGAAGGGCTTGATTGGACAAGGTCTCTTGATTTCACTATCTACATGCCCAGTCCACATAACTCTGTATTTCTCCTCTTTGACTTAAAACAGTATTGATTTTGTACTTATTAGAGCAGCGGTTCCCAGCCTGGAGGGTGCAACCCCCTGAGGGGTCGTGGAGACCCTTTTTACTACCGTAGATGCATTTGTGCAACATTAAAGAGTTGCATTTTTGCAACATTTTCAGGGAACCTCCAAACAGAAATGCGGTTTTCAAAAAATTTCAAGGTGTTTCCACATACCTGAAAACAACTGTTACATTTGGTAACCTATGGAAGTCTACATACATGTTTTTACAGGCCCAATGATGCCACTTCCTGCTTAATGACATCACTTCCGGTTTGGGGAGATCCCGATAGGATCTCTCACCTAAAAAAATGTGCCCCGATGCTGAAAAGGTTGGGAACAACTGTGTTAGAGGAATATCTGAAAACCAGAAAAGATGAAGGGGAATAAGAGAAAAGGAAAATTTCCAGAAAAGGAAATGGAATTATTGAAATTAACTTCTCTATTTTTTCCAGTTCATAGATGGAGGAATTCATCTAATTTCAATGCATTATTAGTTGTACTGCAGCAGCCCGAGAGAAGATTCACTCAGGAAAGGTTGCCAGTGGCTCATACTGATTGGTGATATTTAAAATACAGTCCCAAGTGTCCTTGTTCACAATAATGTATAGATAATTGCACTGCTACAGCCTTGCTGTATATAAGACCTTCAATATGCTGAGGGGAAAAGCTGGAAGAGTGAAAGAGCTCTCCCATCTCAATCTTGGCTATTGAAAACAAATTATTTCCAGACTCCTGATTGCTTCTTGGGGCATTTTCGTGTCATTCTCTTTTGTGCGTCTCTTTGACATGGAGCTCCCCGTTTGGTATGATGATAGCTAATCATCACATTGTGAACTCCCTGAACCTTAGCTGGCCGTAATTTAACAAGACAAGATAGGGGAAAAAAGCCAAGCGGCTTTGACACTCTGAAGTATCATTTGTTGCTATTCAGAGGTTTTGAAGTCTGCTTCAGATAACTCTGGGAAGGAAAGGTCCCTACCTGAACAAAACTTGCACTACATAAGGAAGGTTGTGGCAAGAGGCCATCGCCCAGTAGTAGAGCACATGCATTGCATGTAGCAGGTCTTGTATTTAGGGCCCAATCCTGCTTGCACTAGTGTGACAAACGGTGCTGTAAAGCACCTCCAGCACCAGCGGTAAGCCACTATCACTAGCGCTGAGTGACCAATGGGCCAAAGCTTGCCGTATGCCCTATACTGAGCTCTATCCTCTGTATCGGCTAAATAGCTGGCGCAGAGGTGAACAGACAGCTCACCTGACTGCGCCTTTACCATGGGGAAAGGGGACAAACCCCACTTGGGTGGCTGGGCAGCTCAGGATTGGGCTTCTAATCTTTATATCACCGGATTGAAAGTTAGGTTCCTTTTTAGTCCAATGGGAAAGCTGAGCCCGTAGAAATGACCATGGACTCCAAATTGTAAGGGAGATGCATCAAATGGAGTATTGACCTATATGGGAGAGTCAGGAAAGCACATATGGCCTTGGAGCATATGAAGACACTAAACAAAAGTGAAATTGACAAAGCACTCACCATTGAGAGCCCAATCCTGAACTTCACAGCACTGCCGGTCCAAGCATACTGCCGGTGCCGGGTGTCACAAATGCGCCATAACACTTGTTTGCAGCATCTGGGAAGTAGGGCCACACCACCTCGAAGGGGATGCCGGATTGTCAGTGGGGGTAAGCAACACCTCTTGGCAGTGGTGAGGCTTTTTTGGGGCAGGGGAAAGCAATCTTGTACAGGACAGCATTAGAAGTTCCCTAATTTAGCCCACCAAGTTAAAGGAAAATAATCACTCACCATAGCTACCACTCACAGAGCACAATCCTAAACTGAAGTTAGGCTGGCACAGTTAGGCTAGCAAAGTTTGGCCAGCACAAGGGACACCATAAAGTATGTTTGAACCACGCTCTGAGTCAGAAAGGCCAACGCATAGATGTGCACCATCCTCCCTGACTCCCAGCGTGGTCCAAATGCACTTTATAGTTTAGGATTGCGACCTCACTCTTGAGAGAGACTTGATTTTCTCAAGTCTGATTGGTAACATGGAGAAAGCTCCTTTAGAGAAAAGGTTACTTCCCACCAAAGAACACCAAAATGAAAGTTAGCCCACAAACTTGATGAGAAAATAGTTTTTATAGGAAAAGAAGAAAACAAGGCACAAACAAGTAAAGAAAACAAATCTGTCAAATGAATCTAGGGATTTATTAAGGATAAAAGTGTGTTGATGGTCTCAGATGGTCCAATGAAATGCTAGGTTAAAAACAAGAACTATCAAAATGTGGGAGAAAAATACCAATGAAAAGTGCCACTTTTCCTCCTGTGGGTTTTGTTTTACACTCCTCATCTTATTCCTTTCTGTCTCTCAGGCAGTGGTTTATTGAAATGTATGGGGTATATCCATTCTTTTTGACAAAGGTTGTGCCAAAAGCCATTCTACACGAATTGTGCCCATGAAGCTTGCCAGATCAGGAGGAAACAAAGTGACGAGCCACTGTCCAGGCCCAGTTAGAAAAGATCTGTTGCAGTGACGTTATATTTTGAAAACAGCTGACCTTTTATGTTATGCCATTGACCTACAACCCTTTGCTTGCCTAGCAGAGCCGCCAAAAGAGCTGAAATAATGAAGTTGAGGACTAAAAAAATAAAAGGATTTTAAAGATTTATGACTTAGCGCAGACAAAAAAAAAAAGCGCTTTGCAAGATTTATGACTGATTGCTGCCACGTTCACTTTTCTGGCTTATTGCCTGATCCTAACTAGGACTGGGTTGGTGCGTGGAGGGATTTATGATGGCGGAATAGAGTTCCACAGTCATAAAATGGACACCAGTGACTATTTTCCGAGCTCTATCACAAGAGGTGACAGTGCCTGAAGCGTGTCCGGGTATGGCATATCAGGCTAAGGCTATGGTAAGGACTAGGCTGTGGGAGATTGAACATTAGCAGCTTATAGCAGCAGTGGGGAAATCGTGTTCCACTCTTTACTTTCAGCTCCCATGGGCAAATCTACAATTTCTGATCAAACCACATAACAAGAAAGAAGAGCGTTCTCACTGGCTAGGTTCAATTCTTGCCCATCAAACCACCTTTGGGGAACGTTTGCAGGGCTGGCAGAAGGAGATACTGTAGAGTTTGCTGTTGTGATGGTTCCACAGTGGGAACCCTTATACATATGGTCTTCAAATGCAAATTGTGTGCTGACCTTCATCAGCAACGTTTAGATCAATTTGGTATTTCTACTTGGAAATCAGAGATCGAGGTTATAAGATTTGTACTATATGGGGAAAATCAGGAGCGCACAAGGATTATGGCCAAATATTTTCACTTAATCTTTTGTAGGCACCACACAGTTCAAACCTCTATCTCCTGTAACAACCCAGAGATGTAAGATTAGCCCTTTCCCCCTTTTTCCCTTGTATTGTTTATTCTCTTGCTGTAATAGCGATGTTTTGTTGTGATGCCAATACAGGTTCTGGACTGGACTGTTGTGTCAGGATAGCCCTCTGCCTCTGCTGGTGCTAGTAAGCCAGCAGGGTAGGTATGAGGTTGTGGAACAGGGCAGAATATGGGCAGAACAGGAAGGAGATTGGGAACTCCAGGATTCATGTTGGGGCTGGGTGGAAGGCGGTATTGGCAGCAATGGCTCCACCGATACCTTGTGGTCCATTTCACCCCAACAACCTCCTTTCCTCAAACTAAAGAGCTGGTGCAGTTTGGACTAGATCCACTGAAGACCATATGGGAGCAGAAGTGGGCAAGTAAAAGAAATGTTTGCTCCACCCCTGTATGATCTCCAGCTGCCTGCAGGTGGTTGTGGCAAGGTGCTGGCAGAAAGCTTCTAGCACAAGAGTTCACAGAAGAGTGCAAAGTCATTTTCTCTTTCCTCTCACCATTCTTTGGATCCCAGCATGAATGTTGTATGTCAGGAAAGAAAAGTATATAGGTGTGTGATGGGAAGAGATGTAAGAGAGGCCCTTCTTCTATATATGTTTTCTTAGAAAACATATTTGGAGAAATATGCAGGCATGCCCCAGTATCCGCTGAGGTTCCGTTCGAGACCCCACCGTGAATACCTGAAACCGTAGATACTGGGGATGCCTCTTTAAAGACAGGAGAACACCTGTGGTTTTCCTGCAACAAGGCAACAAAAAAGAGGTTGTTTAATGTTCTGCTATCTTCTTAATAAGCATCCCAGTATCCATGGAATCCATGGATAACTGAAACCGGATACCGAATTAGTGGATACTGGACACAGCTGTATATCCTTCCCTCTGCAAGAATAAACTTGCTACCAATTGTGCTTACACTGAAATAGTCTGTTCCTGATATACTCAAGAATATTTATGTTTAGCTTTACTGACAATATTGTGGTCAGATATGTTACTGGAACTTCTGTCTGTACAGATTTCCGCACTGAAAGCCCACCTACCAGCCTTCTTAGCCCTGAAGTGTTCCAATTGCCTTGGCTCTTACTCATACTCGCCTTAAGGCAGAAAGTCACAAACCATAGGTTTATTTATAACTCATCACGTTCCGTTCCAGTAGTTTTCCCTGGTAGTGCCCAGAGTACTGGCTCGCTAGATCATTTTAAACTGCGGCTTTAAATATCACAGTTCTGGCAAATGCAATTATTGAACCATATAGTCTTTGCTGCATCAAATGCACCCAGCGTTTGCTGCATCAAAATATTGTTTTACTAACTGGTAACAATTGCTAAAATATCCAGTAATCTCTCATCAAAGAGAATACCATTGACTATAAAAAATCTCTGGGTATTGTCCTAGCATGTCGATGGAGGCAGGTGCAGTTGTCCTTGCTTAAGGTTCTTTTGAGCGTTGGGCAGGAATAGCTGCTTATTTTGATGGTTATGCAGTAGCGTGTGATATTTTGCTCCCAGGGAGCTTTAGTGTTTCTAGATGTGAGCTGATTACGTTTTAGTTTTTATTTCCCTGAGAAAGCCCTGTAAGGTTAGGGCAAGACATCGGGCACAATCCTAACCTGGAGTTAGGCCAGCACAGTTAGGTCAGCAAAGTTTGGCTGGCACAAGGGACACCGTAAAGTATGTTTGGATCACTCTCGGAGTCAGAGATGCCAACACACAGATGTGCGCCATCCTCCCTGACCCATAGAGTGGCCCAAATGCGCTTTACGGTGGCCCTTGTGCTGGCCAAACTTTGCTGGCCTAACTGTGCCGACCTAATTCCAGGTTAGGATTGCGGCCATAAGGATACTATCAAGACTATGTGAATGTGGCCTACTAACTTGAAAATGAATTCATCACTAGGTAATAATTCTGGCCATAGAAACCTTAGTGCCTATATTAGGAATAACACTTTCTGCAGTGGTGCTTAAGGCCTTTAAGTTAAAACGCATAGCAAATCACAAAATCCATAGTCATAGAATTAATGCAACCTGGAGATTTATCAAGGGCCTTTCTGTCTGATGTTACATCAGCGGGTCCGGACCCTAAGTGGCTCAGATTGTGTTATTTGGTGACATGAGAAAGGGTGGGACAAACTACTGAATGGTGCAGTTGAGAAAATTTCTACTGGTACTGGAAACATACACAAATATTAACTTCCAGTGTTTCCTTGACATCAAGTCCAAGGGGAGAACAAAAGTAATTAAAGTTGTCAATTTCGCTAAAATGACTAAGCTGTGATGAAGTGCTGCGTTGTCATATCATCCATTCAGCTCTAACACTTCACAAAGAGCTTTGGCTGGGCGCGTCCCCCCTTTTAATTTCCCAGTCGGTTCCATTTGATACGTTTTGAAGTACTCTCTTTAGATCTATCACTCAAATCAGCCCTTTATCTTTTTTTCATTTTTTACTTGCCTGCTTCCTCTTATTCTCTCCCTCTTTCTCTCACATTCAGTTGAGTTTTAGAGAGATTGGATTTAGCCTCAGGTGTTACACATTTTCTCAGGCTGTGTAGAAGACAGCCCTTATACACATACACACAAGAAACAAAAGAGCAGACACAAAACTGTGCGATCAAAACAGCATTTCAGCATTATTTGATGTTTTGGTAATGTGGGTGGATGGTGATGGTTTGGATCCAAAGAAAAGTGAGCAAGGGGATGAACTTTGACACTTTCCTGGGAGTAAGCTCTACTGAATACAATGGAACTTTCTTCTGAGTAGGCATGCATAGGATAGTGCTGTCAGATTGTTCCATGAACTCCTGTGCCACTGGCAGCCTTCTCATAATGCAGCAGCAGAACGTATCAGTGATTGCTAGGGATGGTTTTTTCAGTGATCAACACAGAATGCTAAATAATGAGAATTTCTACTGAGAATGCTATATAACGCTGCTTTTGCTTATTTTGACAGTTTGACCCAAATTTAGATCAATTTCACAAAAAATAACACTACCTTTGTATATTTTTGACACAGTTTTGAGGAATACACATATAACTTTCAGTAATGGAACAGGAGGAAGAGTGGCAGAAACAGGAGGAAGCTTGCTTAAACTTGCATGAACACTCATGTTCGTAGTTCACAGTGCATGCCGGGGCGACTTTAATGAAATGTGGAAGTAGTAAGTAGCAGTTTTTGACGCTCCAAGTAGCAATCAGAGTGCAGCTTGGGAATTTTTGAGAGGTTATTTTGGGCTGGGATGTGTTTACCATTTATTGCTTGCCTTTGTAGAGCCATTCACCCTTATTTATTGCACTATTTATACAATTTGCAATAAAAACTTGGATAAAAACATAACACCGCAATTTGCTATTTTAATCAAGAAATTTTGGAAAAAATATCACAAAAAAACCCCCACCCCTAGTGATTGCACTACAGTGATAGGAAATTTGGTGTCTAAGGACAATTCAGACAGTAGCACAGAACACTGGTTCTCAAACTTCTTAGACCTGGACCTACTTTTTAGAATGACACTCATCTCAGGACTTTGGGGAAGTGATGTCATTAATCTGGAAGTGATCTCTTAACCTGAAGTTATATCATCAAGCAGAATGTGCCGTCATTGTGATATAATCAAATGACACTCCTGGAATGCAAACTGGCATTCCTGGACTGCAGTAACCTTGAAACATCCCTGACAGAAGGCAAGATTAGGACAAAATATTATGTAAAATCACTGAACTAAAAACATTAAAAAAAACAAAAACCTCTCTTGAAAATTCAAACTGTTAACTTTCACAAAAGGAATATAGAAGAGTAAGGTCAGTAGCTTCCAAAATGGCTGCTTCCAGTTCTTCTTCCAGTTTTTGGGACTCACCTGACATCAAGTCGTGACCCACCAAGTGGGTCCTGAGCCACAGTTTGAGAAACATTGCTCTCGATAATAAAGAGGTTTTGACAAGAAAGTGGACAAAGTCATGTCGAAGAGGGTAAAACTTTTCTCGTGCAGCACTTTTCTCCTACCCTGGGAATAGCCCTGCTATGAGCAGGAAAAGCTTTCAATTAGCAAAAGGGCTAATTGAATCCCAGCCAGACATAGACATATATTCTTGTCAGCATTATAGGCAGGCCCTGCTGACACACCACACTTCCACCTGCGAATTGGAGTGTCTCCATTTTCCCGGCTGTCGAGCTCCTCTCCTTGCTTCAGAGGCCGCTGTGGACTTTTGGAAATGCCTTTTACTTCAAGCCCTGCTGTCTGCACACAAACGCACCGTGCTGTCTTTTGAATTCTGGTCTAGTTTTCTGTTACTTTTTCTAGGTGGTGCTGTGATTACGATAAAAGGTGCTTCAGCTTAGATGTCGAACCCAGCGCTTCTCGGGCTTTCTGTCTTCAGACAATCCTTTCTGCGTCAGCCTCTCTGCTGAGGATCCCTTGCATGTCTGTCGCGAAACTGAAGGATGCTGCAGAGGCCTCTGGGCATGCTCTAGGGTTCCATCAGGCTCCACGGCTATTAGTAGCCACACGCCAATCCCACCCTCCTGCCAAAGAGGTCAGCAGCCCAATCCCAACCTGTGTTGGAGCAGGCTGGCTGGCAGTTCTATGCTGCATCCAACCAAGGTTCGGCTGCTTCTGGAGCTCACCATGGGGCAAGGGACATTTAACCTCTTACCCCAGGATAAACCCTAGCCATCCATATGGGGCTGCTAGGATCTGCACCTGCTATTGGGACTGGGGCCGTGTGGCCACGGGACAGGGGATAGGATTTGGCCTAATGGCCAGATCCTGGCTTTTCCTCCTCCCCAGGCCTCCCACCCTCTACCCCATTCCACCTCCCTCTGCCCCCACCTGCCATCCCCCTGCCCCCAAAAGCCACAGTGGGGGGCAGCTTACTGGCGCCTGTCTGTGGCATTGCTCGGCTGATGCTGATGCCTGTGTCAGCCCAGTGCCCATTCTGCCAATGCAGATGTACTTTGCCGTACATTTGTGTCAGCGCTGGGCTGACACAAGCGACTTGCGTCAGCCCAGCCAGGTTGGTTGGCACTCTAGGGCAGTATACAAGGTTCACTCTTCCTGTTCTTATAACAATCGTATGAGGTTGGCAACCAGTCCAAGTTCATCCCGGGAGCTTCATGGCTGAGTGAATGTTTGAATCTGGCTATCCTCACTCTTTACACTCTAACAACTATACCACGCTACCTCTCAGGTTACTGTTGTACGCTCTCAGTTGTACAGCTTGAGCTGTGTGACTTAGATCCATGAAGCACTGTCTTGTGTAGGAGAAAATTGGTAGCAGAAAATAAACTGTCTTTCAGGAAAACTGCTTTGCTATGACATCTTCTGCTCAGTGACGATCATTGGGGGAGCAATCCTAAACTGAGTTAGGCCAGCATAAGCTAAGACAGCAAGGTTTGGCCAGCACAAGGGCCACCGTAAAGTATGTTTGGACCACTCTCGGAGTCAGAAAGGCCAGCACACAGACGTGAGCCATCCTCCCTGACTCCGAGGGTAGTCCAAATGTGCTTTATGGTAGCCCTTGTGCTGGCCAAATTTTGCTGGCTTAGCTTATGCCGGCCGAACTCCAGTTTAGGATTGTGCTCTGGGACACAGTTAGACAATTGTCTGATCTATTAAAATGAAAATCTACAGAGAGGTTTGACAACAGGTTAGTTAACACTGAAAATGAATCCTAGTAAACTATTACCAACGGTAATACTTTCCAGTCCTTGTGCAGCTCCTTGTGTGAAATGACTACAGCACAATCCTAAGTGTGTCTACTCAGAAGTAAGTCCCATTGTGTTCAATGAGGCTTACTCCCAGGAAAGTTTGCATAGGATTGCAGCCTGAGGTCACCCCATTTAGATGTAGCCAGAAAGATTGGTATTTTTTTCAAGCATTTCCAATTGATTCCAAACTATAATATTTTTGAAAACAAGAGTCAATTTAATATGGTCCTCTAGAACAATCTTTCTACTTGTGCAATCACAGTGAGATCGCTACTATACAATCATAATTTACGATCTAAGGATAGCCAGTTTTGATAGAGGTGAAAGAGGGTCAAAGAGATGCTATGGAAAAGATAATGGATGTGAATTTGGGACTGAGGAGCGTGAAATACATACAAATGAACAGAAATATCAAAGAATGGGAAGTATGTTTTCATAATGTTTAAGAGACCTGTGATGCAATTCTATACTTCTGAAATGCTCGTCTGAGCAGCACAGTATATACTTAGACACCAGTGCAATGACAGTCCCACCATCATAGTTTCAGTTCAGCCCAAGTACATGCCATAGGTGCTGGTGCAACTCTATGCAGATGTACCTCTATGCTGGTACAACTGTGGCCAGGGCAAATCCCCAAACAGGGTGGGAAGGATGAGGAAAGGACATTAAAGGAATGAGAAGTCAACATATGCCAGATTCTAACCCCCCCTTCTGATAACGGACTGCATAACTCCTTGCCGATATCAGAGCTGGTACAGGAATTCAAAAAGCAATAGGAAACAATGGGATGGGGAGACCCCCCCCCCAAAAAAAGTTTCAACTGCCACCACACCATCCATTTTGACTTCTTTCTTATGGTGGAGCATAGGACACAGACTACATTTCTCAGGGCACAACCCTATCCTGGAGTTAGGCTGGCACAGTTTGGCCAGCAAAGTTTGGCGGGCACAAGGGCCACCATAAAGCACATTTGGACTCTCTGACTTGGAGAGTGGTCTATACATACAGTCAATGATGTCATGCAGGGGGAACGCGGGGGAACTCAGTTCCACTAGTTAAAATTAGGGCTGACTCCGCCCACTTCACTCTCCCTCCTCCCCCTCCCAATTCCTCTGCAAAGAGCTTTTCTTCTTGGTTGGCCGGCACTCAGAGGGTTAAAGGGAGCGACTCCGGATTCCTAGGGGGGCGAAGGCAGTGATGTCATTCAGGGGGAATGGACCAGAATGGGCATTCCGGATCCTAACGGGCTCCATGGCTGGTTCCGGGTTCCCGACAAGTGCCAATCAAAAGTGAGTTCCTGTTCCTAAATCATTTGAATGACACCACTGCATACAGTACTTTACGATGTCCCTTGAGCCAGCCAAACTTTGCTGGCCTAATTTTGCCGGTCTAACTCCAGGTTAGGATTGTGCCTCCAATCATATCACACCAACTCCAGTACTAAAATCTGTGCTACCAAAACTAAGAAGAAGGGCATGTGTCATGGAGCTATACGTCTCTGGCCTTATATTATGCACACTTACAGCCCAACCCTAACCAACTTTCCCATGCCAATGGGGCACGCGGTGTATTCTGGAATGGAGATAAGGGAACATTTGCTTCCTGGATCTGCACTGCTGCAGCATCAGTGCTGGATAGTTGGATTGGGATTGGGCTCTTAAGAGTGCACACTCATGTGGTGATGGAAACCATGGAGAAAGGGCATCTGGCACACAAAGGGCATCCCTTTCACAGTCTGCTGCCCTCACAATATATAATGACAAGATATTTGCAATCCCAATTGCAGGGACTCTGCCCCAGGAGAACTCCAGACACAAAAAACATCTAATACAAAGTATTTGATTCATGTTGTCCATGCATCTGCAGTTGTAGAAAGCATATGGCATTGGGCCAGTGCAAAGGGAAAAAAAACCCAATTCATTTAGAAGCACACTTCATAGTTTCATGAGTATACGGCTGATTTTTATCTGCATTCCTTGACTGAGCAGACCCTGACAGTCAGTTCCACTGGCACATTTTTACATGGCATTAAATTAGCTTGCCATAGGAGTAATAGAGCCTGGAAGAAGCTGGAATTGGCATATTGACACTGAGACAGTGGTGCAAAGAAGTCATGTACCTCTTGCATTTCATGACCATTGTTGGCATTTTTCCTATAATCTTTTTTCTATATCCCTGCCAGCTGAGATTAGCGCTTCATGAATCGGATGATATGGTTTTAGTCCATAAGTTTTTTTGCATCAGCAAATGGGTTATGGCCAGGGGCATAGCTAAAGGAGTGCGGGGTGGGGTGGGGTGGTGCAATTGCACCAGGCAACAAGCTTTAGGGGGAACAAGCTGAGCTTAACACACGTGGCCAAAATAGTGAAAACCTTGGAATGTATGAATAATACCATCATGTTATACATCATTGGAAAGGTAATTTAATGAGAATGCAGTGAAATAAACCAGAGTATAATATTTTTTCTCTATTTTTTCTCTAAAATTTTCTCTGTTTTTTGGCCATAAAAACAGAAAATGTTTTTATGGCCAAAAACAAACAAACAAAAAACAGAAAATGAAAATGCAACTGTGACATCCCTTCCTGTTGTGATGTCACTTCCGGGGCAACATTTTGCCCTCTGCACTGGGCTACCCTTTCATTAGCTACGCCCCTGGTTATGGCCCAATCCTATTGAAGGATTATGCTGATGTAACCTCCTTTATTGCTGTCCCAAAAGTGACTAGGCCAGTGTGTGCAGCCTGGCCGCCACTGCAAGTGGTGAGCGCCAGTGCTGTGCACCAATGAATGCCAGTTGCCCAGTGGAGGAGGTGAACCAGCACAGAGGATTGGAAGGAGGAGTGGGCAGGGTGGGGTGGGTGGAATGGAGAGGAGCAGGTGGAATGGGGCCTTGATGGAGGTGGGGAGGAAGGCAGATCAGGCCTGGGCAGGGGATTGGTGGTGGCATTGTACATGAATCCTGGGTCAAATCCCATTCTTCAGGCAAAAGAACTAGCATAGCAGCCAAATCCTATTTAGGCCGTGCGTTGTCAGAGTGCCTCTTCTGCTGGCCCTCTGACAGCACTCTACTCAGTGCCAGTGGACCTGGAGCCACCCATCGATCCAGGTAAGGTGGCATGGGAGCTGGGAGGGCATGGTGGATGGGCAGAATGGGGATAGGGAGGGTGAAACGAGGTGGTGATGGGACAGGGGGAAGGTGGAATGGGGCAATGATGGGGTGAAAAATGGGCAAATCAGGTCCGGGAAGGGCAGTGGCAGCCGTTGAATCTTAACCCTGTTCCCAGATCCAATCCACGGTTTGTTATTTAGCTAATACAGGTCTGAGTAGACCTCCCACACAATGGAGGCTTGCCTTTGGGTAAGGGAAACACTTGCTTCCTTACTCAAAAGAGACCTCCTGGACTGCCTCTCCCACTACAGGATGTAGCAGTAGCCATTTTGGTGCAGCAGCATCGGTGTGTGTGTGTGGGGGGGGAGGACAATCAATTGGGCTTTTAGTAATATTGGCATTTAAATTATCCTCACTAGGCTGATTGTTTTAGCTGGTCTGCCTGCAGACTCCCATCAGGCAATTCCGCCCTGCTTTCAGTTCACATCTGGAATGCTCTTTGCAAGGAATCATTGCCTTGACATCTCACTGAGTGGAAGCAGGGTGGACTGGTTTCAAAAAGCCCGGGGGACTGCGAAGTAGGGGCTATGCCTGTAGGAACCAACTCATACAGAGACACTTTTACATGCAAAGCCCCTACATCGCAGTCCCCTGGGCCTTTTCAAATGGCTGCTTTTACTCCAAGGCACGTCACTGCAATGAGTCCTTGTAACGCAATTCTGCCTTTCCACATATGCTCCTTCTCAAGTGATCTCCTGCGTACCCCGTACACTGTGCAGACATCCGGCTGGATGCATATCGGTTGCCTTTCTATGTGTGTTCACTTACCCTGAATATGTCATGGAAACTGGGCTTTTGTCATACTCTCTTGGCACCAGTGGGAGCTTTTCTAGGGATGCTGAGTGATATGGGGAGGGGGAACAGCCTGGCTTCTTCTTCTTCTTCTTCTTCTTCTTCTTCTTCTTCTTCTTCTTCTTGTTCTTGTTCTTGTTCTTGTTCTTGTTCTTGTTCTTGTTCTT
>JAJKFI010000001.1:56550486-56617877 GCA_029204185.1 Lerista edwardsae
TTCTTGTTCTTGTTCTTGTTCTTGTTCTTGTTCTTGTTCTTGTTCTTGTTCTTGTTAATTCAATTTCTATCCCGCCTTTCTGCCCGAGGGCACCCAAGGTGGCTTACAACATTAAAAGGCAATACAACAAGCCACAATATATACAATTGCGGCTTGTGCCTTAAAAACTTGTGCCTTAAAAACTTGAGCTTGATCTGTAGAAATCAAGCAGGTGAAGCTTTTCACAAACCCTAACCCAAGAAAAAAGTTGGCAACTCTAGTGGAAACCCAGGGCACAATCCCAACCTGTGCCGGAACTGCATCCAATGCAGTTTGGGACTGCGCTGGAGCCTCCACAGGCTGTTTGCGCCTTTGCCCTGGGGTAGGTGCCAGCCGCCCGCCCTGATGGGCTTGCTTGGATCTGTGCCCGATATATAGCAGGCACAGGTCCGAGCAAGCTGCATGGGCCGAATCGGGGCCACTTGGCCCAGGGACAGAGGCTTGGATGCAGCCTAACCTCCACCCCCCTCCCTGGGCTGGCACGCCCACCCCCCACCCCGTTCCACCCTCCTTCCTGCCACTCCCTGGCCAGAAATGCCCTTCCCCTGAGAAAACGCCCCTGCACCAGCCAAACTCGGCTGACTCAGAAGCAGCACCCAGCAGCTTCACACGCTGCCCCAGCGCTGCCTGCACTGCAGCATCGACACAAGCTGTTTGTGTTGATGCAGCAGCAGTAGTGCTGGCGTGCACAGGCTTAATGACACATTCGCAACAGTGTTGGGCCGCTGCAAGCCGCTTACGTTGGACCAAAGCAGTGCCTGGACTGCGCAGTTCATCTCTGTCATTTTGTCAGTGCAGACTTGAGAACCTGGCTCCAGGCTGGGTCCGCGCCTTACGGCACTTTTGCAACAGAGGTGCCAGCAGTAAGGGCAGGACTGCTTAGGTTTGGATCTTTCATTTCATACGAGCTATCCCAGAATGCACATTTTCTTTCTTCACTATACAGTATGAACAATGGCCATTCAACCTTAGGGGAAATAACGAAAGGCTGTGCTTTGAGGCATTGTGGCGGGGAAAGCATGTACATGCCCTGACCACGGGTGACCCAGACTCCACATACAGGGACTCCATGGGGAAGGCAACGTGTCTGTCAAAAAATGTACAGAGGTGCTTGGCAGCCCTCCAAGAATCTCTGGTCCTTGCACATGCAGCCTACCTATCACAATGATGAGCATGTAATAAACCTACAACTACACATACCCCAACATCACACATTCACACCATAAATTCTGAACATGACTGCTCTCTTTAGAAGCTTGTCGGAATAGAAAGCCTCATGGATGCTGGCATATGAACTACGGTATGTGCTTGCAATATGCGGACAATGTAGATTTTGCACATAATCATATTCCGGAACGCTGTCAAGATTTAAAATGGTCTATGCTCTTCCTTCCATGCAAAGCTCACCAAAACTCTCATATTTGTGTTTGCGCAAAGATTAAAATGCTCCTCTGCTCTTCCTCCCTTTAAACAATGAAATCAATAGACGCAGCTCCACACCCATGAAAAGAGGAAACGAGCATGCACCGATGAGAAAGAAAAATAATTGGTATGGAAATGCACTGCTCAAACCTTTCTAAAGAGCAATTCTAAACAGGGGGCAAATAAATGGATGCAAATATTGTTGAAAAATACCTTCCCGATCATTTCCCCCCACGTTCCAAAGCAATAAACCCAGAGCACATACACAAAAGATACTTTTCAGAAAGAAAAAAAACATTTTGAAAAGGCGATTTTCAGCGTTTCTCAACGGGTCCTTGCGATGGTCTGACTAACTCAAGCTAAATGAGAACTTGCTCAATTGGATGAAATGTGAGTGGTCCATTTTACTGTAGCAGGTGTCGCTGTTTCCACTAAGCTCATTGATTGTGTGCTGTTGGTGGTAGGGGGCTGTTTTAGGGCCGGACAAAGACAATCGAGCTCCCTCTGTACCGTATTGTTCTTCATGACTGTACTGCTTTCATCGTTATGAAATGGCCCTTTTACAGGTTAACTACCTAACTCCCTGCGGCTTGCAAACTTGTGATTTTTATCCTGCTTTGAAAAAAAATGTAGCTTATCCAATACTTAAAAAAAATAAATAAATTCCACATTCTGCTGGAGATCTTCCAAAAGATGAGCTTGGAAAATAAAAATTATAATTTTTATTGGAGATGGTCCAAGGAAGTGGTTCACAAACTGTGGGTCAGGACCCACCAATGGGTCACAAGCCAATTTCAAGTGGGTTGTGAAGCACCTAGAGCAGCCATACTAAAAATATGGGAAGATGGGATGCTGGAAACGGGGAGGGCTGTGTAGTGTTGTTTTGCTGGTGTCGAGGTTGTAAATAGGCTTTTTTTCTTTCTGATTCACTTGGCTATTGGAGAATGGCTGAGAAATAACCCAACTCATTTCTGCATTCTCAGGAAAGCAGCAGGCTTTGGCATCACAATGGCAGCACATCTGGCCATGACATCACCTCTGGTGGGTTTCGGACAGATTGTCATTCTAAAAAGTGGGTCCTGCTGCTAAAAAGCTTGAAGACCACACGTCTAGAAGATTCTGCTCAATACATTGAAATACCACGTCCTGGCATGGCATCTACCTTACTGAAACCATCCTGGGGGTTGCTATCCTGGCTGATGGACACCCAGACGAGTTCACAGAACCCTACAATAGGACCTGCAGCCCGGAGAGACTGAGAAAGAGACTGTGAAACAACCACAGCCACTGTTTTAGACCTTTGGTGCAGTGGTACACCATTAGCAGAGGCTCCTGTGGATTTAAGAGAAGGTGTACCCATGTGAGGCATCCTTGCACTAGTAAGAACAGCTGTGAGGTAGATGGACCAATGGTCTGACTCATCACAAGCCAATTTCAGGTGTTCATGTCATTCAGTTTCCTTCTGACAGTGTACTGTACAAGGGGAGGTGATTACAGGGTATCTAACAGACCACAAGTGAAGTTCTTGCTTTGTCTCAAGCAGCTAGATAGAAAGATCATCACAAGGCGATGGATACCATGTACGTATTGAGAGTTCAACCACAAGAACATCAATACAGTCCATCACTAATAATAAGGCAATTTCCATGAAGGTAATTTCCTGCAGCAGTTAAATAAAAAAAGAAGGGGTGTTTTTTTAATGGAAGCCCTCAAGTGCCTGAATATTAAATGTTATTAAAAATGAGAGGTTACTACTTCATTGGAACTTCTGACAGATAATGGAGTTTTGCTCTGACAGCGACATTACTAGTTATTACAAGGCAGTCAAGACTGGTGTTGTAATCATTCATGAGGACCTCTGCCAGAACAAAGTACATTGAGAATCTGATTTGATTAAAATGTCACACCAGAATTCAGACAATTTGACAATTTATTTATTTAAAATTAATCGGCCGTCCTCGTGTTCAACAGCAGGTAGGAAATATGAAAAACGTGACTGTGCTCTTTCCATAATATTGATTAAAAGCATTGGCTCTGCTAGGTCCTGATTCAACAAATTATTCAGCAATTAACAAAGTGGAGTCCGGGCCATAAAAGTTGCGCAACAATAAGTGAGATTTGACCAGATTCTAGAGCAGCGATTTTCAACCAGTGTCCCGTGGCACACTGGTGTGCTGTGAATGATCCGCAGGTGTGCCGCAGGGGTTTGGGAGAGGGTCATCTGTTAGTAGGGCCATTGGGGGTGTGAGCCCCCCCCCAGCAGCATGGTGTACCTTATCAATTTTAAAAAACGGATGGCGTGCCTTGACAATTTTAGCCCCTTGCCAATGTGCCAAGAGATAAAAAAGCTTGAAATCTACATCCGCTGGTCAACACAGTGGATAGACTTGCATCCAGTGGTGTTATCCTACCGGTATGCTGGGCGGGACATCCGGGTGATTGGCAGCCCGCCCGTTGCGTACTGCAGCGTTATGCCATTTGCGTAACCAATTACGCCGCTTGCGTACGTTATGCAAACGATGTAACGCTGCGGTACGCGACGGGCGGGCTGCCGATCACCCGGATGTCCTGCCCAGCGTACCGGCAGGATAACACCACTGCTTGCATCAACTATATAGAGCTGGCACAGGTCCGAGTTGACCCATGGAGCTTGCTGAGGCTTACCCCAGGGCTAAGGGAAAAATTCCCGAGGAAGCTTCAGTATGCCTAAAATTCACCTGCAGGATACAGCATAAGCTGCATTGGGAAGTTACATAGGATTGGGCTGTAAATGTCCTTCTAAAGACTAAGCAGATGTCTCCTGGTAGCTCTCCATAGGATGATTCCCCACTAACCTCTCCTGCTTCTTTATTATGGGCTGTTAACAGCCCCTGAGTTTACATCACTCTTTTTGAAGTTAAAAATGAGAGGGCAATTTCTGGCAAGACCAGGGATTCATCTCTCTTTAATCTGTAGGTTAGCGGTAATGATTCCAGAGGGGGGAGGAAATGCTAAGTTTTTCAGGCTCCTGAATGCCTGAGTAAAGCCACCTCTCCTCCTCACCTTCAGAGCTATTTGCGGTGCCTCCTCCCCTTTGCTTTCATAGCTGCAAATGGCTCTGAAGGTGTGGAGGAGGGGCGACTTTACCTGGTGCTTCAGGTGCTTTCTGAAAAAACACTTAGCACTGAGACCTTGGAATGCCACTACAGATAAGCAATAATGCAAGTTATGTTTTCTCTGCCTGAAGAAGGACACTCTTCTAAAGAGAAGCAAAACATTTCTTTACACAGTGTGTAATTTATTTGTGGAACTCTTCGTCACAAGACGGGATGATGGCACTTGGTCCAGATTTCTTTAAAGGGGGATTGGACAGATTTATGAGAGGCTTGGAAACATCATGGTTTTGCCGTGTGAAGGTAGGAAATCCAATTTTCATGTGTTTTTTGTATTTAAAGATCTGGAGAGTGCAATTCTAACCTGGAGTTAAGCTAGCACAGTTAGGCCAGCAAAGTTTGGCTGGCACAAGGGCCACCGTAACGTATGTTTGGACCACTCTCAGAGTCAGAAATGCCAGCACACAGAGGTACACCATCCTCCCTGATTCTGAGAGTGGTCCAAAAGTGCTTTATGGTGGCCCTTGTGCCGGTCAAACTTTACTGGCCTAACTGTGCTGGCCCAAATCCAGGATTGTGCTCTTAAACTGGGTCCTCAATATTAGCGGATTTCTGTATCTGCAGGGGCTTCTGAAAAGGAACCCCCATGGATGCCAAGGTCAGATGGATATCTGGTTGTCTTGTGTGCTCCCTGAGGCATCTGGTGGTCCATACGAGATACGGAAGCTGGGCTAGATGGACCTTTGACCTGATCCAGCAGAGCTTATGGCTGGGGTGGTGCACCAATGGGAAGATGTAGCTCAGCAGCTACCTGCCCATTCAATAGAGGTATCGTTTGGGAAAGGAAGGTGCAGAGCAAGTCCCAACTGCGGGACAAATTTCCCTCTCCTATGCATGATGGCTGCTGTTTTTAGTACCAGTGGTGGCACTCACAAAAGTGGTATGTGCAAAAGGTGGGACTTAGAAAAATGGTACTTGCAAAGTCAGTAAGCAACAACAAAGGTTGTTAAGGCATTGGACTAGGATCAGGAAGAATTGGGTTCAAATCAGTGATGTCATGCAGGGGATATGAGGGGGTACGTGAGTACCGGTTCCTAGGATTACCGCTGGCCCCGCCCATTCACCCGCCCACTCGTCAACTCCGCCCCCTGCAACGTTTGAATTTCCTGCACATTTGAGTTGCCTGCACGTTCTCAGAGCCAGGCAGGCAGGGAGCGGAGCCTTGCCTTGCCACGCCACTGAAAAATTAGCTGCTCAGGGGTTTTGGAACTGTTGGGTCACTTTAACATGATGCCAGGCCTCCTTAACATGTTCTGGGGGTGCTGTGGAATACTGTTGCAATTGTTGGGTCAGTTTAAAATGGTCTGAGGCCTCCAAAAGGGCTTTTTTCATGTCACTTCCTGCCACGACATCACTTCTGGCTCATGACGTTACTTCCGGTGGGCGGGTCCCGACACGTGCCAATCAAAAGTGAGTACCTGTTCCTAAATCATTTAGATGACACCACTGGTTCAAATCCCCACTCAGCCAGGAACTTCGCTGGGAGAGCTTGGCTAGTCACCTTCTCTCAGCCCAAGTCACAAGGTTCTTTTGAGGATAAAATAGGAAGGGTGTGTGTGATATGGATGCCATCCTACACTCCTCGACAACAGGCTGGAAAAATGCAATTAATGAATGCATTCCCTGGTTTGGAGACCCCTAATGTTCATTTTACAAAATCTGTTTTGAGTCACCTGTGACTCTAATTCAGGATTTCACTGAAATGCAAAAGTTTCAAAAAGGCTTTTAGAATGTTGACTGTAACAGGATCCTGTCCCTGTTGCCCATTTCACTCTTGTTAAATTCATGCCTTCAATTTTATCACCCTGTGAAGGGTATTTTCCCCCCTGTTTACTCCCAAGGCTTCTAATGCAATCAACTTGAAACATTTTAATCCCCAGTTTAATCTCTCTTATTATTCTGTAATTTCAAGATGAACCCTAATTTATACCCAAGAGAGCACTCTGGAGACATTAAAGAAGAGGAGAAAAAAATAAGATGCTTCATTTGTGCATATTCAAGATTCCTTTTCCTCTTTTCCTGCATTTTTCACCTCCCAGAGCTGGGGCAATTGTTCCATAAATCATAATCGGTATTTAACTGTAGTCAAGAATACAGACCACACAAAACTGTGGCAAAGAGGCCAAATGCAAATTTCAGAGTCAGCAATCCACTTCTGAAGAACTATAGAAAGGCTGAGATCTGGAAGGCTCTGGCATCATTCAGCTTTACCAGACAATAGCAAAAGTCGGATCAAATGAGACAGGTGAGCAAAGGGGAGAGAAATGCTGTCTTCCTTGTGTCGGGGCGCACACACTAATGGTCCTACGTGCGCTGGATGGGGTGCAAGTCCTTCGGGTACCAAAACAGCAGAGTAGTCACAGACTCACAAAGCAGGGTCCACAAGGTTGTATTAGGTTCAGGCTATTTTATATAGCAAGCAGGGATTCCACAAAGGAATCAGGCAGACATAATACAGGTAGATACACACAGTCCACACAGGTAGATGGTAATAGCACACACAGACAGGCAAGCTGCACCTGTGTGATAGAGTCCAAATACACACCAGGAACAAAGACCTCTGTTAGCTTCACAGAAGCCTTCCACTGGCTTACTGTCCACGAGTCCTCTTGTCTGTCTGGGTCCAGCTTTCCAGCCATGGCTCCCCAAGCAGATGCACGAATGTAGGACCTCGGCAACGAGCAATCAGCACGAAGCAGAACAATAGTCCAATAACACGAGCACAGAGCAGATAGCTCTCAGCCACAGTCTCAGAATGAATCCAAACAAGAACAGAATGCAGACGGAATGAATGAGAGAGAGACTGGGCTTCTCACATGGCTAAAAGCCACTCCAGCATTAATTGCTCTCAGGTGGTGCTGAACACACCTGCAGGCAGCTAAGAGAGTGAAACACTCCCTTAAAGGCACAAAATTACTTTTGCCAGCTGTTTCACAGCAGCCTGATACCTTGGATCCCTTGAACTGCCTTTAGAAGGGCAGGAAGGAACATCGCTGTCGCTGGTGTCCCTTTGGCAGTTGCTGGGCCACCAATCCTGGAGGGCGGCTGGCAGATTTTGTGTCTGCTGCTGCAATGCTACTGCTGCTCGTGTGCTACAACAAATGGAATAGCATTCAGAAGAAAAAAAGGAGGTCTAGATTCGGCAGCCTGTTTCTCTCTGGCCCAAATCCATGTGGCAATTTTCCACAGAATAACCTTGCATGTAAGTTTCCTTATCCCATGGCTAGGGGTATGCTTTTTGGGTGCTATTTCCCCCCCCCCAATTTATTGATTAAAATAGCAAATTGTGGTGTTACATGTTTTTATTCTACATTCTCAATCCAAGTTCTCATTTTTTTTTTACTAACTTTAAATGGTTTAAAAGTATACTAGGTCGATGATACAGGCAATATAGTGTCAGCAGATGCAGCCACAGTATTATTTCGAATTGCAAAAGTCATCTATTTTAATTTCTGAAAAATATCACCAAAATGCAGTGTTTTGTGTTTTTAGTCAGATATTCAAACTGCCAATAGGCAGTTGTTAATGCCCAAAAGGCAACAACGAAAACCCCACCCCTACCCATAGCTTTTGTGCCACATAACATGCAGGTATTTCTTTGTCACTCATTGGCCTCCTCATCCATAAGTCTGGATTTTTCCAAGTGGGTTTTGAACATGCAGTTGCAAAACCCACGTGGATCTCGACATCTCCGAGTTTGGTAGGTGAGATGGCATCTTAGAAGTGGCGGCTATCCTTTCTTGTTCAAGCAGGTCTGGTCACTTTCCTGAGCTGTAAGTCTCAGAGGCTTGCCCAACGACATCCATTGAATCTATCGGGGAACTTGAACTCACATCTCCCGTGCCCTGAATGCTAATAGTTGACAGGCTGGCTGGCATTTTACATTCTTCATCTTATATTTTAAAGGATCCATGGGGCTTGCTTGTTTTAAATTTTTAACAACAACAACAACAACAATATTTGGTATTTATAAACTGCCTTTCTCGGTCATCAGATTGCTCCTTTGACTTTAATTCAAGGCGGTTTACATAGGCAGGCATTTTCTAAACTGCAAGGGTTTTTACAAATCACAAACAAAGTTCTAATCTTACAAGAACAACTACATGCAGATGACACTTTCATCGTCTAGTCCTTCTTTCTCGCCGCACGATTGCCTTCCGCCAGCTGATAATCTGCTTCTTTGCTCTCACCAAAGAATAGCTGGCAGTTAAATTTTTAACTGTTTTAATATTATTTTTAACATTGTTTTAATTGTTATATTTGTGGTTTTTAAAGTGATGATTTTAATGTTGTAAGCCGCCTTGGGTGCCCATGGGGCCACCACCAGGAGAGGTGAGAGGGGCGGCGGCCAGGAAGAGGGCCTTCTCGGTGGTGGCCCCCCAACTCTGGAACACCCTCCCCTTAGAATTGAGAACGGCGCCCTCTTTATTAACATTTCGGCGGGGGCTGAAGACCTTTTTATTCCAAAAAGCTTTTAACTGTTGACAGGATGGCTGGCTGGTGTGTTATATTTCATATTTATGATCCACAGGGTTTTTTGGCTTTTTAAACTTTATTGTTGTGTTTTAATTTTGTTTACTATATTGTTTTAATATTCTTTATATTGTTTTTTAATGTTAAATTTTATATTTTTATGTAATGCTGCCTTGAGTGCCTTCGGGCATAAAGGCGGGGTAGAAATCAAATAAATAAATAAATAAATAAATAAATAAATAAATAAAGGCAGGATAATAAATAAATAAATAAATAAATAAATAAAAGTTTGTCCACCGGATCACATAAGCTCTGGAAGAAAGGTGGCCCTCTCCCTTTCATTGCCAAGCAATGAGTCCTACCCGCTGCCAGCAAAACCTGTCTCTTTTGATTGTTAGTTGGAACAAATCCTTGTGTCACATTGAATAATGCCACCTCTTTATAAGCAATGCTATTAAAATATTGGAACAAGCCTCTTTATTGATTACAAGGGAAGGCAGCAGCCTTGATATAATCTTCAAGAATGCAGCCTTGACAGAGGAAGAGAAATATGAAGTCATGAGTAAGGCATCCTGACTTAAATCAAGAACTTATTTTATATTTGACTTTTGATAATTTGATTTAATTTTATTAGCTAGGAGAAGGCTAATATGATAGCACACTTCAAATATCTGAAGGGCTGCCATATGGAAGAAGAGAATTTTTTTCTCTCAACTACCTCTGTGAGTAGAACTATATCCATAGAGTACAAAATGCTAGAGAGGGGATTTTAGCTGGACCTCAGGAAGAAATTATTGGTGGTCAGGGCAGTTTGACAGTGAAACCACGGCCCGGCCCTCCTGGTTATTTCCATGGACAGAGGCTGAAGCTAGTGGGCGGGATTAGCGGTGACGTCAAATTGACCCAAAACAATCCTCATTCCAATGATTTCCAATGGGATTTCGCATGATGTTTTGGGCTGAATCGTTTACTCCAGAAGTAAAAACTTACCAAAATAACAACGTGGGATCGTGGAGAAGCATCATTGGTAACCTAATTATGATTCAATATGCAATTCCAAGGTTTAATTCCGCAGAATTATATTACTGAACATACCGCACGAAATGCCCATTGGTGCCTATGTAAACCCGGATTGCACTGCTTTGACAGGCTTATTTTTTGAAATCTACACAAGCAGGAATAAAGTGTGAACGGGAAGGAAAGAAAAAAAGGGGAGGGTGGGCAAAAATTGGATAAATATGTAGGGAAATTACATTAAAATCTCTTCATAATACAAGTAGTTGTCAATATGAGAGTAATTCTTTTTCACTTCTAGACTACGAAGAGTATTTTTTTAAACTTCTACTCTCCCCCCCCTAAAACAAATTCTGTTAATCTTCAGAATTTTGAAAATATTACAGTAGAAAATGGAAGGCGGGGGAAAAAAATGTAAACAGGAAGGGGGGAAAAAGGAGGGGGGAATATTTTTTTATGAAGTGATATTTTTTTATTTTTACTTTATCTCTTCATATCTACTTCAGTTTGTGAGGGCAGCTTATTTTATGAAGTAATTTTTTTTATTTTTATTTTTATTCTTCATGTCTGCTTCAGTTTGTGAAGGGCTGATATTTTTCTGTAGCAACGAATCACAATGATTTTAAGTACCTGTGGAAATTAAATCCCATTTTTCTGACAGCGATTCGTGCACCCGTACGCAGAACACGCAGGCACGGTTACAGACGTTGAGATTAACTTTACCACACGGGCAGGGAGCTTTTGATTCGTGACTCCGCCTCCCCGCTCCTTCGCTACCCCCCTCCTTCAGTTTACACCCGGAAGCTTCAAGTTTGTGACGTCATGCTCCCTCCTGTGTATTATAACTCCATGAGTGAAACACGTTTCTGAGGGAGGTGGTGGATTTTCCCTCCATGCAAGCATGGAGCTCAACAGGTGCCTGCTAGAGATGCTCTAGGACAGTGGTTCTCAAACATTTTAGCACCGGGACCCACTTTTTAGAATGATAATCTGTCTGGGACCCACCAAAAATGATGTCATGGCCGGAAGTGCTGTCATTGTGACACCAGAACCTGCTACTTTCCTGAGAATGCAGCAATATTCCTAAGAATGCAGGGGACTGGCAACACTTTTGCTGTGGGGCGGGACCTGCTCTCACAGCCCCATTGGCTCTTCCCTGCAGGTGAGAACAGCAAGCAGCCTCTGGCTTGCCTCTGGCAGCCACTGGGACCCAGTGTGCTGGCCTGAAGGGTGTGGGGAGGAGCTGGTGACTGGCAACACCTGTGCCGTGGGGCGGGACCTGCTCTCATAGCCCCATTGGCTCTTCCCTGCAGGTGAGAACAGCAAGCAGCTTCTTGCTTGCCAGAGGCCAAAGTGCTCTTTGTCTGGTGGATCGAGGCGCGAAGACCCAGGACATCTGCTGCTGCCTGACATCCACCCTGTGTGACACCCCGTGGATCAACAATCTGCCAGCCACTTCCCTGCTCCTTGCACATTTTGGAGACAGGGAAGCCTGTCAACAAGGCCGAACGCCAGCCTTTTTAGTGAGTGAGTGGACATTGTGAGTATGAGAGATCTTGGCCTGAGTGAGAGTCAGGCCAGGAAGTTTGAAAGCTACCCCTGCCTCGGTGAGAGGGGGACGGGGGGGACAGAGGACCTCTGCTTCAGTGGGAGAGGGGCAGAGGCCACAGTGACCCAAGCCTCGGTGTGAGGGGGATGAGGGTTGCTGCATCCATGGGAAGCAGTGAGTTTGAGTGTTGTTTTTTTTTTTGCTGTTTTAGTGGCTTGAAGGTCGACCCCGCTGGAGCTATGTGCCTAACACCTCAAGGGAGCTCGGGAGGGGAGGGGAGCCACCATCAGTAGAGCTATGGGTTACAGAAGGTATGGCGGTGGGGGTTGGGCAGGCCATTACAGGAGAAGGAGGGTCAGTCGTAGACAGACTGTCCCTCTTTCTGGCCCTCCTCTCACCCCTCTGACCCTTGGCACTCTTGGCGACAGTCCCCTGAGTCGGAAACTGCTGCTTCTGAATGCCAGAATAATAAGACCTGCCTAATCCAGGATTTAGTCCTGGAGGAGGGTGCCGACCTGGTATGTATCATGGAGACCTGGCTAGATGAGGTGGGAGGGGTCAATCTTTCCCAGATTTGTCCTCTGGGTTTCCGGGTACTGCAGCAGCCATGACTACAGGGGCGGGGATGCGGGGTTGCAATAGGCTACCGGGATACCATCCATCTCACCAGTTACCCTGTTCAGCGGTTCACCAGGTTTGAGTGCCTTCGTGTTGTGCTGGAGGGGCGAGACAGAATAGGGATTCTGTTGGTGTACCACCCGCTGTGCTGCCCAACAATCTCCCTACCTCCATGGCAACCATGGGTCTGTCTCAAAGAATATCTGCCCCAACACATGATGCGGGACACACACTGGACCTGGTGTTTACTGCTGGGCAGGCTGATGACGATCTGGAGGTGGAGGAGATTAAGATCACTCCTTTGTCATGGACAGATCACTTTCTGGTTGGATTTAGGCTTGTTGCAACCTCTCACCTCCGCAATGGTGGGGGATCGTATTGTATGATCTGCCCTCGGAGGCTGATGGATCCAAATGGATTCCTGTGGGCTCTGGGGGATTTTCCTGTTGCCAGAGCTGGAGACCCACCCGGCGCCCTGGTCAATCTCTGGAATAGGGAGATGACCAGGGCCCTGGATGAGATCACTCCCGAGCATCCTCTGCCCAGTCGCAGAGTAAGAGCGGCTCCTTGGTTTTCTGAGGAGCTGTGAACGATGAAGTGGCAGGGCAAACGCCTAGAGCAACAGTGGCAGAAGACTTGTGCCGAATCTGACTGTGCACGGGCTAGAGCCCAGTTGAGCTCGTATTCTAGGGTGGTGGTGGCAGCTAAGAGGGCAAACTGCTCTGCCACCATTGCATCTGTAGAGAACTGTCCAGCTGAGCTTTTTTGTGTGGTCCATAGCCTACTCCATCTGGCCCCCCCCTACTGGAAGGGAGGAGCACACGGAGGCTCTCTGTGATGAGTTCTCAAAATATTTTGTGGAGAAGGTCTATCAGATTTGGCATGACTTGGACACCGTGGTGGGTGTATCTAGTGATGTCCGCAGGGAACCTGTCTATCCTATTATTTGGGATTCTTTTCAGCTTGTAGAACCTGAGGATGTGGACAGGATCCTCTGGAGTGTGAGACCTGCTGCTTGCCCGCTCGACCCTTGCCCAGCATGGCTAATTAGAGCTGCCTGGGAAGGGCTGGCTGAGTGGACAGGGAGGGTGGTGAACTCATCTCTGAGGGAGGGGGTGTTGCCGCCTGCTTTGAAGCAGGCAATTGAAACCCTCCCTGGATCCTACTATTCTAAACAACTTTAGGCCAGTCTCAAATATCCAATTTCTGGGTAAGGTGATTGAGCGGGTGGTGGCATCCCAGCTTCAGAGGGTGCTGGAGGAAGCGGATTATCTGGACCCATTCCAATCTGGCTTCAGGCCGGGGTTCGGGACGGAGACTGCCTTGGTCGCCTTGGTGGATGACCTATGCCAGGGAATGGACAGGGGGAGTGCGTCCCTGTTAGTCCTGCTGGACCTCTCGGCGGCTTTCGACACCATCGACCATGGTGTCCTTCTGGGTTGGCTGGCCAGGTTGGGGCTCGGAGGCACTGTTCTGCAGTGGTTCCGCCACTTCCTGGCTGACAGATCCCAGAAGGTGGTGCTGGGGGATGCTTGTTGGGCATTCCAACCTCTTAAGTTTGAGGTCCCTCACATAGACCATCCTGGCAAGTAAGGGGGGAAAACCCACCTTGCACACCAAGAAGAAAGGTTACAGCCATTTGCTGTTGTGTGACTTTCTAATTGCAGGAACTTTTTCACATGACGGAGTCTTTAAAAATGATACCACCCATTTGCAGCCTGAAGTGGTATAGCCCATTTTATCACCTTAGGATTCTATCCCCTCATTCCAGCCCATTGCTCAGGTAGGACATTGACTGAGAATTCTCTGTAAGACATTCTGAATGGTCATGAAGAGTGGGATAATTGAAACAAACAACCCATGATGATATCCTCCCCCCCCCAAAAAATAATAATGGCAAAAGAAAATATTATGAACAGTTTTCCCCATGTCAATACTCTGGCTTAAATGTTTCCCTTTCAACAAGCTCCATCATGTTGTAAGTAGGCCTGCAGTAGGATAGGATTGCCGATGTGATAGAACTAGGTACTGCTACATTGTGCTCATGCAGTCTGACATCCCCTACGCACCATTGGTGCAAGGATGTTACACTGTGCAGCGCTATGACTGTGCTGTTTTCACACAGATGTCTCTGCCCAGTCCTGAGGTAGGTGATAGGGGTGTAATCGGAAAGGGATGGAAGAACGATTCTTCTCCTGTCCACCACCCCAGATGCCAAAGGTAGCAGGAGGCTAGAAAAGTTGTGGGGCAGCCTGGAAGCTGCAGGCAAACATCAATCACTAAGGGCACAATCCTAACCTGGTGCTAGGCCAGCACAGTTAGGCCTGCAAAGTATGGCCTGCACAAAAGACACTGTATGGCCAGCATACAGATGTGCTCCATCCTCTCTGAATCCAAGAGTGGTCCAAATGTCCTTTACGGTGGCCCTTTTGCTGGCCAAACTTTGATGGACTAACTGTGCCGGCCTAACTCCAGGTTAGGATTGCGCTCTGAATGTGGCTGATGGAGGAGGTGCATAGTTGCACAATGGCCTCTCTCAGTAAGATCACTGTTCCTTGGTTTACTGTCTTGGTGTGGTTTCGATGTCGGCAAGTTACTATTAACTCGGCAGTGGCCAGCTTGAACTGGTACAAGCTGAGACACTTTGTGGTCCCCTTAATGAGATCGTCAGGCCGCCTCTTCATTTATTTATGAACATGGAGAGAGAAAAATATCTATTCGTTGGCTGTTTTATTACTTTTGAGGCTGAAATCTATAATAATCCTACCCAGGAGAACAATGAACTGGCCTTTCTCTCTAAGATTGGTTTTCCACCCTCACCCCGCCATCCCCAGAGACTCATTCTATTACTTTAGGTGCTAACGCCAATGATATATCTGCACTGCCTACAGGAATGGGCACTCCTCTTGACCACCGTCTGCAACTGCATTTTTCATGGAGGGCTCCCCTCCCCCCCCTTTGTTCAAAGACCTTTTCAATTTCAGTTGAAGAAACCTATTTCTAGATTATGTTTGGCATAAAGAGTATTAAGAGCTATATGGATTGATGTTTTAAATCTGTTCAGAGTGAAAAGCCTTCAGAAAGCTGACAACAGGGTCTAACAACATGCCTTACTGTCCAATGCGAGCCCCTACCATAGGATAGCAGGCAACCACACATGCAATGGAGAGCACAGTTATTTTTTACTTAACACCCCTGCCCCTCATAGGCTACCCGATCACCTATGAGTTTCCTTGGACATATGCCAGCCAGCATATGGGTTGGGTTCGTTTTCAAAAAGGGGTGGGGTTTCCAAAAGAAGAGATAAGGTCTAGTATGTGCAACTGTCACCACATCCTGGTGACAGTTCTTGTTGTCTCGTGCCTCCCTGGGGCACCTGGTGGGCCACTGTGAGATACAGGATGCTGGACTAGATGGGTCTTTGGCCTGATCCAGCAGGGCTCTTCTTATGTTCTTATCCTCTTCCTCCTTCCCTGCATACCCCAGTTTCTCCCCCAAAATGCCCTGTTACCAGTGGCGTACCTGAGCAGGGGGCAAGGGGGGGGCAATTGCCCCAGCTGCTGGTCTGGGGGAAGATGAGTGGCACCATTTCTGCCCCCCCACCAGCACCTGTCTACGGAAGCTGTTTCTCAGAGTGACCAAGCGCACTCCGAAGGACCAGTTTGCCCCTTCTTGCAGGAGCCCTATCAGAGCAACCCCCACCCGCATCCCACCCTGCCACTGACTTAGCGGTGCCTGTGGAGCCTCCTGGGACCACTACCACAGTGTGCCACACCTCTTGCCATTTGTAGCTGCAGCCAGTGATGTCATGCAGGGGGTATGCGGGGGTACGCGAGTACCGGTTTCTAGGATTATGGCTGGCCCTGCCCATTCGCCCGCCCACTTGTCGACTCCGCCCCCTGCAACGTTTGAATTTCCTGCATGTTTGAGTTGCCTGCACGTTCTCAGAGCCAGGCAGGCAGGCAGGCAGCGAGCGGAGCCTTGCCTTGCCTTGCCACTGAAAAATTAGCTGCTCTGGGGTTTTGGAACTGTTGGGTCACTTTAACATGATGCCAGGCCTCCTTAACATGTTCTGGGGGTGCTGTGGAATACTGTTGCAACTGTTGGGTCAGTTTAAAATTGTCTGAGGCTTCAAAAAGGGCTTTTTTCATGTCACTTCCGGCTTATGACGTCACTTCCGGTGGGCGGGTCCCGACATGTGCCAATCAAAAGTGAGTACCTGTTCTTAAATCATTTAGATGACACCACTGGCTGCAGCCCAGCAGTGCACAACAGTGGCTCAGGTTTTGCACTCCCATAAAGGTCCGTGTTTCCTAGGAAAGCAAGGCCACTGGGTTCAGTGGGCCCCAAATAAGTGAGGGTGGGTTCATTCATAGCATTACAGCCCCAACCTATATTCCACAGAGCTTAATTTCAGGTAATGCGATGTGAACAGGCAAATGTGAATACGATAGCATCCTTAATCACTCTAAAAGGTCTGGCGCAATTCAGAACCTTGTCAGTGATTGTGCCTATTTTAGGGAAGTCATTATTAAAGAAATCTGCTCCGAAGCTCTACCTTTGCACCCTTAAAAGGCACTGCAATTTTTTTTCCTGTTTCAATTTGATTTGCTGCTTGGCTGCAACAACATGAGTTGTTTTACGGGATATTATTAATTTTAATCATTTTATATCTTGCGCGTTGAGATCGGTACATTGTCGAGTGAGCCAGGTTTGCTATTTCTATACCAGGTCCCCAGACAAAAAGCGAGAGCTCCAGTATTCCAAACTAGAAAGCAATGAGCACAGGGGAGAAACAAAAATCCATAAGGAAGCCCTTTGTAAATGGAAGCCCTGATTTACTTGGCACTTGTGTGTGGCCGCCTTGTTTACAGTTGTTGCAGCAGGAGCTCTGTGACTCATCGAGAAGAACGGGAAAGCAGTGGGGGGTTAGTGGTCTAAATAAGCTGGTAATGAAGAATATTCGTTTTCCACATGCTGTGGCACTTCAGTATCCTTCTGGTTAATAAGCAATGTAATAA
This sequence comes from Lerista edwardsae, assembly GCA_029204185.1. Lineage (NCBI taxonomy): Eukaryota > Metazoa > Chordata > Lepidosauria > Squamata > Scincidae > Lerista > Lerista edwardsae. Next base: position 56,567,775 of record JAJKFI010000001.1, read on the forward strand.
GCCACACACCTAATCTTTCTTTGCTGTTTCTATTTTGAGCACAAAGGGCACAAAACAGCCGGCATTGCTGTTGTTGATTAAAAAGTGTCATTGAGTAAGAACCAAAGTGGCATCGTTTCTGATATTGGATATTGCTAGTTTATTAACTAATAGTACGAGTCTGGTGGCAATCCTATACATACTTAAATGGGAGCAAGTCATACTGAATCCAATGGGGCTTCTGAATAGACCTGCATAGGATGGTGCTCTTTGTCTTTTATGTTTGCTATATAGTGTATGCCTTATATGGGACAGTCAGTGGTCTCTTATCCAGATGGTACTGTAGCTACTAGCCCAGCAAGGGTGGGTTGACGTGAAAGACCAGTTGGGTTCCATCTCCTCGGGTTGAATATTTCATATTGTCAGTAAAGACCAAGCTGTCATTAGATTGCTCTGTCCTGCCTTAGCAGCTCTCCAGCTGCCCAGCTTGTCTGTCTGCCTTGCATTCCCGCCTCCAGCAGTGCCTATGGCCCGCATTCATGGTTTCTGTCAAAGTGCTCAGTCCCGCCCAGAGAGGTAGCTGAGAGGGGTGCGAAGCTCTGGGACTTCTCCTACAGCAGGAAAGGTGACAGGAGTGCTCACTGTTGCCTTGAAGAAATCTGGCTTAGCTAAGTGCAAATTGAGAAACTTCTACAAAGTATTAATAATTGCTCAGATTAAAAGATGTGTCTCTTAGACAGTCACTTATTCTTTTCTTTAATACTTCTTAATTTTTTAAATCTATTTTAATCCCCAGCAAAGTATTTTGAGTCTGAGTGTGCAATCCTAAATTGCACTGGACTGGTGAGTAGGCCTGCACCAAATCCAGTGCAGTATAGGTGCATTGGGGTTCCTCCTCGAGGCAAGGGCACATTTGTCCCCTTGCCCCAGGGGAGGCTCTGGCCTCCCCGTACGTTTCCTTGGATCTGCGCCTGCTATTTAGCAGGCGCAGAACCTAGGAAGCTGTGCGGCCTGAATTGGGGCTGCACAGCCTACCAATGGCTCTTGGATGTGACCTAATGGCCATATCCCAGCTATGCCCCCTCCCTGGGCCGTCCCTACCACCCCCACCCAGTTCCGCCCTCCCACCCGGCTGCCCTCCCTGGTACATCCCTTGTACCAGCCAAGCTTGGCTGGTGCAAGGGGACCTCTCTGTGGGCAGTCTTGGGCCGATGCTACTGGTATGGAGCCAAATCAACCATCTATTCATCATAGTTAATTACACTAATATTTACCTAATATGCACTAATACAAGTGGTTTCAAGGAGATGATGCTTGTGGGTGATGTAATAAATTTAGATGTATTACTCCATGCTTGCTTTATATACTTTAAATTTAATTTTTACTGATTTTTGTTTATATACGTAGTTGTTTTAGGGAGCAATCCTAACCTGGATTAGGCTAGCAAATTAAGCCAGCAAATTTTGGCTGGCACAAGGGCCAAACTTTGCTGGCCTAACTGTGCTGGCCTGACTCCAGTTAGGATTGCTCTCTTAATGTAATAGTGCAGAAGGTTGGGGTCAATGGGATGACATCCTTACAGCACACCCTCTCAAACTTCTGGAATGCTGTAAGTGCCACCCTGGGTGGCAGAGACTCCTTAGAGGTGCCCAAAAGTCACAGAATACACCTTGCCAGCAAATTACTTTCTTACATAAGTATCTTACACTTCTCTTGAGAAGGCATCACGTCAGTCCTTAGAGGTAACTGACGTGATGCCTTCGCAAGAGAAATGTAAAATACTTATGTAAGAAAATAATTTGCCGGCAAGATGTATTCTGTGACTTTGGATATGGCTAAATTTAATGTATCTTCATTGACACTGGAATGATGTAATCCTCATTCTGTATTCAAACAGTCCAATAATTCACTCCAATGGGGAACATGTGGCATACCTGGGGGGGGGTCAGGGGGCAAACGGGCTGGGGCACCAGGCAGGAGGGGCAGAAAAATCACCCACTCTCACTCTTGGTTGCTCCCCCATCCCTATTTTGTTCCAGGGGGGCACCCTCCTCCTTATCCACTTCTCTTTAAAGCAGAGGAGGAAGAGGGTAGCCCCCAGAGGGTCTTTTTAGAGCTGGGGAAGCCGGGGAAACCTGAAGTGACTATTTTTGGCCTCCAGAAGGCCTTCTGGAGAGGCTGTGTGCAGCCTCTCTGGCCCGAAGAACGGCTCTAGAGGAGGCAAAGGGCAGGGGGGAGGCACCTCCAGGGGATTGAACGCCTTAAAATTATTCCCCTCGGCGACACCCCTCCAGGAATGCCACTGTGGGAAAGTCACATTAAACATGTTCTTTACAATTATCACCTGAAGACTCATTTAGTTCAATGGGGCTTGCTTCCTTGTGCATGTATTTGGGATTACCACCTTAGTCCTAATGCCTGGAACCAGGGATGAATACAGAGATTTGGAGCACAATCCTAACCTGGAATTAGGCTGGCACAGTTAGGCCAGCAAAGTTTGACAGGCACAAGGGACACTGTAAAGTATGTTTGGACCACTCTCTGAGTCAGAGAGGCCAGCACACAGAGGTGCGCCGTCCTCCCCGACTCCAAGAGTGGTCCAAACATACTTTACAGTGTCCCTTGTGCCTGCCAAACTTTCCTGCCTAATTGTGCCAGCCTAACTCCAGGTTAGAATTGCACTCTTGTTCTGGGCAAACTTGGCTTCTCACTTGAAGTTTTTGAAATCCTAAACAGACTGAAGAACTCAGAAACAATCTAGGCTAGCTGACTGAGTGGGCAATACAATGGCAGACACAGGGATTCACAGTAAATGTAAACTGGTACACATTTTTTTGAAAAAGCATTAAGAGAAAGAAAAATTCCAAGCACAGTGGGAGTCTTAAATGGCACCAACAACCCACCAAAGAGGTCTTGGGGCAGAGTCGAAAGCTCACTGAAAATATCAGTGCAGTGTGTGGTGTCCGCAAAACAGGAAAGATATGATATGAAAGGTTATTAAGGAAGAGACTGAAAATAAAACATGAGGTGTCACAATGCCAATATATAAATATGTGGTGAGCCAACTTTATGGAACATTGTGTGCTGTTCTCCTTGCCCTCGGAAAGGTTACCGTCCTAGAGTTAGAGAAGGTATAGAAAAGATCATCTCAAATGAGCAGCAGGAACATCTGTCCTGTGAATAATGCTTCAGGATGAAGATTTGTGCTGGAGACAGGCAGCTATTTTCAATCTTTTTCTTCTCATGGCACACTGCTAGAATGGTCAAAGCACACCATGCTGCTGATGGGGGACTTGCACCGGGGCGGGGGACGTGGCCTTATTAATAAATGATCCTCCCCAAACTCCCATGCCTCACCTGTGGACCATTTGCAGCACACCAATGTGTGAACACCAATGTTTCAACACAGTGGTTGAAAACTGTGATAAGACGGTTATAGATCATGCAGCCATTGTGGAAAGATGAACAGATCGGTCTGAACACCAAGTCATGTCATTGAATGAATGAAGCTGCCTTATACTGAATTGCATCTGTGATCCATCTAGGCCAGTGGTGTGACCTAGATGGAGATGGCTGTGCCCTGGAAAAGTCCTCCCTGCCCTGACTGGCGATTACAGTTCTGCCACATCACCACATTGTCTCCAAGCTGTGCTGCGCTCAGGGATGCTTAGTTGCGTCCACTGCTCAGAGTCACAAAAAGCTGTGCAGCAGGACGTCTGGGCAGATGCGACTGCCCAGAGCATTCCTGTGCACAGCGTTGCTTGAAGATAATGTGGTGATGTGGTGGAACCACACGGGGGGGAGGATATGGAGGGGAGGGGGCTTTTCCCAAACTCCAGATTCTGCCCTTGGGTTTGGAGAGCCTCTGATGTAGGCTAATATTGTCTACTCAGATTGAAACTGACTCTCCAAGGGCTCATGGGCAGACCATTCCCAGTTCAGCAACTTCAGTTTCCTTTAACTGGCATTGCCAGAGATTGAACTTGGGACCTTATGCCAGCAAACCATGTGCTCTGCCACTGAACGAAGGCTTCAGTTCTGTAAGCTCATGGACTACACATGCTTGTTTCTGTAATTTAAGTTTATGAAGCCCATGATGTAGTGTTAGCCTAGGGGTAGCAGGGATTTATAGAAACATGTATAGCCTTACCATACACTCTGTATTTTATGCACTTCTTTTAAAACCCTAGTTTTCTCTGAAGCCCTAACCCACCCCCTGCCTTATGAAACAGGAACCAAACCTACATCCCTGTACGTTAAATATTTGCAGTTTTAAATCTTCCAGTTTCCCTTTCTCCCTGCCTCCACTTTCTCCCTGTGCTTCATGTTAATAATGGCACAAAACATTTGTATAGTATACCCAATGGTTCAAAAAGTTTCATGTGCATTATTTTGTTCATTTTTTTACAATGTTTAGTAAAGTTTTAGTAAAGATTTTACTGTGAGATGAATATTATTGCCCCCATATGGTTGTTAGGGGCTGTAACTTGCCAAAGACCACCTATGGAGCTGATGGCAGGGGCAAGATTTGAATTAGGACTCTGGATTTGTAGCTCACTTAGGGCCAAATCCTATCCAGTTTTCCAGCCCTGATAGTAGCTGGCCCAATGGTGTGTGTGCTGCATTCTGTGGTGGAGGGGGAGTCAGGGAGGCCTCCTCAAGGTAAGGGAATGTTTGTTTGCTTACCTTGAGGCTGTATTGCAGCTGCATCAGCACTAGAAACATGGGTAAAAGGTAAAGGTTTCCCCACGACCGAATGGTCTAGTTGTGACTGACTGTAGGGGGCGGTGCTCATCTCCGTTTCAAAGCCTGTAGAGCCTGAGTTTTTGTCCGATCATGTGGCCAGCATGACTCTACGCGAAGCGCATGGAACGCCGATACCTTCCTACCAAAGTGGTCCCTATTTATCTACTTGCATTTTTTAGGTGCTTTTGAACTGCTAGGTTGGCAGGAGCTGGGACAAGCAATGGGAGCTCACTCCGTCACGCAGTCTCGAACTCCCAACCTTGCAGTTGAAAGCCCAGCAACAGCAGATTAACTCGCTGTGCCACCACGTCCCCTTTAGAAACATGGACAGGATTTACTTGAATCTTACTTAACTAATCTGGTATATCCTATTCCCTATGTGCCTTTAGATTGTGAGTCTTTGGGACAAGGAATCTTCTTCTCATACTTTTCACACAGATTACATCATCACCACCACCACCATCATGCACTGGTGTGAGGCCAGAAGCAACTGACATTCAAAATGGCAGCTGAATCTCCCACAGAAAAGGACAATAATGTTTTCCGAGCAGTTTTACAGAGTTCCAAGCACTCAATTTACAATTTTCTTGTAAAAAGCTGGCTTTTGTTCTACAGTAGCTATGATAACTAAAAATGAAAGACCTGTTTTCAGGGGCAGTGAACGTCTGATGATTAAGCACAATCAACAGCACTAACCATCTCCATAAGGGCCTGCTTTCAAGGGGCCTCTGATTGGCCTTGATCAAAAACAGAATCGTATGTAATATGGGCCTCTGCTCTGATCTACCAAGATCAAAGAAGGGTGACAAAGAATGGCTGTTAAGGGATATTTCCAAACACTTCTAGAAATGGCAGAATGTTGATCAGATGAGGATAGATTGTACTGAACCCTTCTTTTCATTCATGAAAAACACTTTGTAAAAAATTGCTGGGCAGTATTATTATTCTCCCAGGATTTTCAGCTTTTTCAGACACAAGTTACATTCTTGTCAGCAAAATAAATATTTCAGTTACATTTGTCATCAGACATAACCCCCCCTGAACTCTTTGGAAATGTTTGCTGGCTAGAAACACATATATTTACGATGTACCAATCTGATGCTCATTTCAGATTGTTCCCAAAGATACGCTCCCTTTCAGGCTTTTGTTGTCTCCAGTCAAGTGAAGCTGTAGCATCCTTTATCTTCTGGAGATCAGCAATTTCAATAGTTGGTTGCATTGTAATTTCCTGCAATGCAACTTTCATTAGAGAAAGAATGCACACAGAGTTTTGGTGTCATGGCTAGTTCTGTGTGTGCGGGTACAAAATCCGGAGGGAAGATTCTAAAATATGTTGACAACTTCTCTACAGCTTATTTCTGGTCTACTTGTGGAAACTGAAACAAGTCAATATGGATGGGATGTTCTGAAATGATTGTGATGCTTTGAAATGATTTGTGTGGGCACCATATAAACACATCCATTTTAAGATACTTCAAGGACATCATGACAGCAATCTGTTTTATGTAGCCCCCACTTTTATTGATTGTTTTGCTGCTCAACTCATTCTGTTCAAAAGTTCAGTGAGAGAATTATCATTTATCCCAAGGAAAGAGGTTAGAAAAATCATGTACAAAATCATGGATATTTTGCAACAGTACCGTAAGGCAGTCTGTGTGTAGGTAAGCAAGATACCAATAGGAACATGTCATACCAGATCAGACCATTGGTCCATCTAACTCAGGGTGCAGTCCTAACCTGGCCTAACGCCAGCAAAGTTTGGCCAACATGAGGGCCATCGTAAAGCACGTTTGGACCACTTTCTGAGTCAGGGAAGATGGCACATGTCTGTATGCTGGCCTCTCTGACTCCGAGAGTGGTCCAAACATACTTTATGGTGTCCCTTGTGCTGGCCAAACTTTGCTGGCCTAACTGTGCTGGCCTAATCTAAGTTAGGATTGCGCCCTCAGTATGGTTGACACTGACTGGTAGTGACTCTTCATAGGTTCAGACAAGAATTTTTCTCTGTCCGACCTTGGAGATACCAGAGATTAAACTGACACTTTCTGCATGCCAAATAGATGCTCTTCTGCTATGGCCTCTTTGTGAAAAATGGTCTTTAGCAGAACTCACAGATTTAAATGGAATGAATATTTTATCATGAAAATGAACTAAAAATTAGTGCTAGTGACCATAAAATGTTTTTGGGAAGCCTTTCTGCATACATATTTAAGATCAGATTTAAGCGGGAGGATCTCTAAAGTTCAGGACTCAGAAAAGAGGAGGTACCTGTTTTTCAATGCCAAGACACTGCTAGTGTGAAGGAATAACCAAGAATGGAGTACCTTTGAGTATTTGCAGAATTCTTTCCCTTGCTACTTGCAGTAGGTGATGATTCCTACTGTGATCTACAATTAGGAGTGAAGACTTTTTGGGAGCAAATGGCGCCTGTTTCAGGAGCTTCATGCTCCAGCATCTTTCAGTTTAGAACTCAAGCACAGCTTTTAGGGATGTAATGTCTGCAAATACTGCATTTTGGGGGATCTAGGTAGTTATCAAGAGCCTTTTCTTAGGCTAAAGAAAACCATTAACTGCAACCTCCAGGCAGGCACTCACACCAAAATGTCACAATTTGTTCAGTGATTCTGAGCAATGATAGTCACAAAGGTTGTTCAAGAATCAAATGAGGAGGAGAGAGGAACTAGTTTCAGTAGATTTTTATTTGTTTCGATCCAACCATACAGTGGTCTTCCACAGGTTTTTCTTTCCTGCTATGCCTTTCTTTCATCACTGACCTGGAGGTGGTAGGGTGAGACAGACAGCATGGAGATTAAGGGGATTTCTCAAGCACAGGCATTGGAGGAGCAGCTGGGACGTTTAAAAACCTGAAGCGTTTGCTGTGGGAAATTGCTTGTGGGCAAAGAAAGGTGATTATATCCACCCACTCCAGATGTCTGGGGCAAGCTAGGCGGATTTAGAGCTTCCATTTGCAGGTATGGGAGATGAAACTCAAAGCCCGAAGTGGCGCGTACCTGCAGGTGGCGACAAATGCCCTTGAAGCTTAGAGCTGTCCAGGGTGCTGAAACACTGGGGCTTGGCAAGCAAGCGAAAGGAACCTTGCCGCCGCCGCCGCCGCCGCAGGAAAGCAGAGAGAGAAGGAATGCCTTCCTTATATTACAAAACTCCGAGCTCTAGCTAGAGAGCAAAGGGAGGAGGGTACGGGAATCCCGTACGTACGGTCCTCGCAGCCTCACGAGTCGCTCGCCGCTTGCGTAGCGGAGATACTCCCTCCGGGCCAGAAGGAAAGTGCGTTGAAACGAACCCAAATACGCGACGGAGCTGCACCGCGTCCCCCAGTCCTCTTCTTTCTCGCCAGCGAGCCGGCCAGGCGCATGTTTCCCCTGTTCCTCCGGCGTGGCCACCGGCCAAAGCTTAGCTCATTCTCCATCCCGGCGATGGCATTACAGGCTGGGTTAAGTCCTACCCAGCAGGGCAGGTGTGAGAGCACAGCCCGAAGCGCGGGTATGTGTGAGTTTGGGGGGGGGGGGGAGAAGAGGTAGATCATCCCTGCTCGCGAAAACTTACTTTCGTTCGTAGTGGAGATTCTCCTCGCTCTCCCTGTGGCACTGATGGGAGATCTGAAATGGGGGTGGGTGGGGTGGACTTGCCGTATCCGGTGGATTCAGTTCCTCCAAAGGTTCGTTTGTTCCTCACAGAGGTGAGGGTCGGGGTGTTGTCCCCCCTTCTTCCTGCTATAGAACTGAGGGCGCCAGAGGGATGCTCCGGAGTCCACTGAGAACGGGGACCACCCCCAGAAGCAAATGCAAGCTTGGGAGAAACACCCACTAACACGCACAACATGGTGGGGGGAGAGGAGAGGAGAGGAGCGAAAGAGAGGGGGAGGGACCGAGGGAGGGGGAGAGAGGGAATAAAGTGGGGAGAAGGAGGAGAAAGGTGGGGGCAACCAGCGCTGTGGGCAATAGACTCAGTGACAGAGCAGTGAGAACAAGACGAACGAAAGGGGGGCGAGCAAGAGGGGGGAACCCAAAGGTTGAAAGATGAGCAAGGAAACTCACTGAGTGACAAGGGAGAGGGAATCGGAGCGAAGGAAAGGGAGGGAAGAGCGAGAGAGAGCGCGCGAGAGCGAGGCAGAAGGAGCAGCCAGTGAGCGCTACAAAAAGGAGGGAGCGGCTGCAGAGAGAAACGGCAGCCGCGAGTGCTCCAGAAGGGCAGCAGGAGCCGGGGCGAGGAGGCTGGCTGGGCAGGCGGGGGCAGAGAGGGAGACCCAGAGGGGAGGCCAGGACAAGGAATAAATAAATGACCGAGGCTGAGGACAGAAGTGAGGGATCCAGAAGCGAGAGAGGAACGGAGGGGCAGCCCCGTCCGGGACTGAGCAGGACAGCCAGAGCGACGCGGGGCTGGAAGAAGCCCAGCGCGGCCAGTGAGTGGCGGGGGGCGGCGAGGGGAGGATAAGAGGAGGACAGAGGGACAGAGCGGGAAGGGGGCGGCGAGCAGCAAGTGGCTGCTGGCTGCGCAAGGTGGAGGGCGAGGGGGGGCCGCCACGGGAGAGGAGGTGCTCGGCGCTGCTCCCGGAGATGCCCAGCCGGGGAGGAGATGCAGCCGGCGCGCTGGGACGGGGCAGGCGCTGGCCCGGGGCGCAGCGCGTGAGCACAGCCGCTGCCTCTCCTTAGCCCGCTGAGGGGCTGGTGTCTCCAGCAGCCGCCCCTTGTCCCCCCACCCACCCACCCACTCGACGCCGCCAGCCGTCGGGGGGCCATGGTGACCCTCGGGAAGCGCTGCCCGCCAGCCTCGCCGCCGCCGCAGCCGGAGTGAAGGAAGGCGCTGCCTTCTCGCCTCCCCACCCCCCACCATGGAGATGCCCGACAACACGACGGCGGCGGCGGGCAACGGCAGCCAGCCGACGAGCCCGACGCCGACGGCCAGCTTGGGCTACCAACTGAGCACGTCAGTGGTGCTGGGCGCCCTGATCCTCTTCGCCGTGCTGGGCAACGCGTGTGTGATCGCGGCCATCGCCTTGGAGCGCACCCTGCAGACGGTGGCCAACTACCTGATCGGCTCGCTGGCCGTCACCGACCTGATGGTGTCGGTGCTGGTGCTGCCCATGGCCGCCCTGTACCAGGTGCTGGGCAAGTGGACGCTGGGCCAGGTGACGTGCGACATCTTCATCTCGCTCGACGTGCTGTGCTGCACCTCGTCCATCCTGCACCTGTGCGCCATCGCCCTGGACCGCTACTGGGCCATCACCGACCCCATCGACTACGTCAACAAGCGAACTCCTCGGCGGGCCGCCGCCCTCATCAGCTTCACCTGGCTGATCGGCTTCCTGATCTCCATCCCGCCCATGCTGGGCTGGCGGACCCCCGAGGACCGCTCGGACCCCAACGCCTGCACCATCAGCAAGGACCCCGGCTACACCATCTACTCCACCTTCGGCGCCTTCTACATCCCGCTGCTGCTCATGCTGGTGCTGTACGGGCGCATCTTCAAGGCGGCCCGGTTCCGCATCCGCAAGACCGTCAAGAAAGCGGACAAGAAGCAGCCGCCGCCGCCGCCGCCGCCGGAGAAGGTGGTGGCGGACACCTGCCTCTCCACCTCGCCCACCAGCGAGCCCAGGAAGAGCAACGGAGGGCCCCCCCCAGCAGCAGCAGCAGGCCAAGAGCTGGAAGAGCGCGGTGGAGCCCAAAGCTGCGGGCGGCACATGCGTTAACGGGGCCGTGCGTCTGGGGGAAGATGGGGTGGCCGCCTCCTCCCTGGAGATCCTGGAGGTGACCCCGTCCAACTCCAGCAAGAGCCACCTGCCCCTGCCCAACCACCACCTCGCTGCCGCCTCCTCGCCGGGCGCCGCCACGCCGGCCACGGAGCGCAAGAACGAGCCCAAGAATGCCGAGGCCAAGCGCAAGATGGCCCTGGCGCGCGAGAGGAAGACGGTCAAGACTCTGGGCATCATCATGGGCACCTTCATCCTCTGCTGGCTGCCCTTCTTCATCGTGGCCCTGGTCTTGCCCTTCTGCGCGGGCTGCTACATGCCGGACTGGCTGGGCGCCGTTATCAACTGGCTGGGCTACTCCAACTCGCTCCTCAACCCCGTCATCTATGCCTACTTCAACAAAGATTTCCAAAGTGCTTTTAAGAAGATCGTTAAGTGCAAGTTTTGCACGCAGTGACTGGAGAGGAAGACGCTTTTGGGGGGGGGGCGGGAGGGCGGGGGGAGAGAATGGGGGTTGGGAGAGGGGGGTACGGCTGCCTCCCCCACGGGGGAGTCTTATTCTGCCTCCTCTCTGTCTCCCCCGGCTTCACACGAACTTCTTCACGCATCTTCTGCGACCGTCGATGTTTCGCGGACGCGCCTCCTCTTAGCCCCGTGACGACCTGGAAGGAATACCAGAGGGATGGGGCACCTCCGTCCTCCCGACTCCTTTATTGGGGAGGGGGGGAGTAAGCTCAGCCTCTTGACCCCCCCCCCCACTTTGGGGCGCTAGAATGAAGGCTCCACTTTGGCCTGCCACCAGGGTGTCCATCAGACGAGGGGCCGCGACAACCACTCTTGCCATGGCCAGAAATGTGAGACAGACAATGCTCATTGCTCATCCGCCACACTGTCCCTTTTCTGAACTACCAACCAGCCGGCTCAGGAAGGTAGGATGGCCCTTGGACGCTTGACTGTCCTTGTGTTGTTGTGCTTGTTGCTTCCGGCCTCGACTCCTTCTCAGAGTTTACTTCTTACTCCAGCGGGGCAGAAAAAATTTGATCCAGTTTGTCCCGGGAGTGGGGCTGATATAGGGGGTTTGGGTTAGGGTGGGCTGGACTGAAAACCAACCAACCAACCAAGAACAAATCAGGGTGTCTGCCCTAATCTACACCACAATAAACCACCCTATGCATACAGTGCCCTTTTTCTCGTCTGTTTATTGCTTATTCTATTTCTTTTTTTCTTGAATCAAAAGAAAGTAGCGGAACACTTTCCTTGCTTTCAAGGCCGAGTAAGCAGGAACTCTGAAAGGGAGCGAAGCAACTATGGCGAGTTAGACGGGAGAGAGGGGCTTAAGGATTCATTGCTGGGGAGGAAGCCCCACGTGCATTTCGATGAGCTGGATGGGGAAACCCGCGTCCTCGAAGTGCCTTCATCTTGCTAACACTGTACGGTGTGTTGTCGAGAGAGCGCTCCTTAGCTAGGTCACCACCCCAAAGTCCAGGAAGCCGATACCGTGGCCCAGACTGGGTGACACTGAAACCAGGGAGAGTTTGGACGGATGAGGCAACCCGAGCCTGCGTAGGTTTACTCGGAAGTAAGTCCCACTGAGTTGAAGGAGGCTAGGGCTGCAATCCTATCCATATTTTCCTGGGAGTAGGCTCCACTGAAGACAATGGTATTTGCTTCTGAATAGACATGCATAGGCTTGGGCTGTCAGTGCCAACACTGACCTCTGGGCGTTCTAGGTAGAGTTACCAGAGCCAAACTGGGACAGAGTGCCTATACCTTTAACTATTGTATAGCAGCGGGAATCTGGGCAGGTGCTGCTTTTGAAACCCTTCCCTGATGAGCTGCACCTGGCCAAATTCCCCTTCTATACAATGGTTAAAGGTATAGGCACTCTCTGTCCCAGTTTGTATCGGGTTACCCTAGCTCTAGGGAGTGGAGGAAGCTCCACTGAACTCGGTAGGACTTGCTTCTGAGTAACGGTGCCTTGGACCGCGTTGTGGCGAGGCTCGCAGTCCGATTATTAATATAAGCCGGCAGAATCCCTGACGCGCCTGGTCTAGTGTTGCGAGGCGCAGCAACGGAGCCGCGCGTTCGATTCGGACGATCTGGTGTTAGAAGGGGGTGGGGGCAGCAGCGGAGACGCTGCCTTGCGAGCCGGATGTTTACATAGCCGCATCGGACGAAGAAGGAGCGAGGCACTTAATGCAAACACTGCTGATTAGACGGCAGAGAGAGCTTCGTTGGCGAGTTGCCAAAAAGCAACAACAACAAAACAAAAACAAAACAACAACAACAAAAACCGTCGCTCCAGGGAAGCAGCAGCTTCCAGAAGTTTCTTTGGGTCTAAAAATAAGGCAAAGTGACAATCTGGAGTATCACGGGCAATGGCGTTCGATGGGGGGAAATGCTAAGTTTTGCAGGAGCTCAAGCTCCTGCAAAACTTAGCACTCCCCTCCGGGAACCCCACTGATCACGGGTGCGGAGGGTGTCTCCCACGTTCCTAGGGTTAAACCAGAAAAGGTAAATTTAGCAGTCGTTCACGGTGACGTGCAGGGGCTTCCAACCTTTTAGTCCAGATCAAAATGCTTCTGATTAGGTAGGTAGGACCCACTTTTTGATGCCAGGCTTCAAAGAAATAGGGGGACGACGCTGCCCTGAACTTGCGGGCTTCAAGTCTCCTGTCATTTCCTCCTGAGTTGTCAATGGGGTCACCATACCCGGCGCATAAGTGCAGAGGTTAAAAAACAACCACCAAGCCACAAACTCTTCCCAGATATAGCATAGACAGATCAAAGAGATATTCCACCAACCAAACTGACTATATGATACAACGCTATTATAAAATATGTATTTTATCACAAGACAGTAGCCACAAATTGGGTTTGTTTTTTTAAAAAAATGTGTCTGTGTATATGTATATAAAGAAGGCTGTAAAATACTTGTATTTTTTTGAACAAGCTTGCTTGAAAGTACGATGCAACTACTGTCTGCAATCTACAAGCTCCGTAGCCCACAGGAGATAGGCACAAACCTTATTGCAATGTATGGGAGTAATATGGGAACGTGTGACTTGGGGATTGTAGGCTGTAGCCAGCATTTACATGGCGTGTTGTGTAATTTTTTTTTTTTTTTTTTGAAAAGAGCACTTTAAAGTATCACTAAAGGAACTTGGTAGGTGTCCTGACTTGACCCTCCAAGGATTCCGTAGTGTGAAAGGCAATTAAGGGCTCAGGCCAAGCTCCTCCCCTTTTTCTCAAATCAAAGCACGACCTTTCCTCTGCAAGGAAGTGAAACAGAGCAGGCAGAATGCACCTGTGTCTGTGGCTTGCCCCATGGCTATGACTGGCACTTGATGTGCAAGGGCGCAGAAGTGCTCCTAAGGAAGCTCTGTTCATCTTAAAGGCGGCAGTGCCATGGGACTTCTGCTGCATTGTATCCCACAGACTACTTCTTTGTCCAATTCTAACAGTGAGCAACAAGGTCAAGCTGCTTCCTCACAAGAAAGCCTACACCATGGATTCCTCATGAGGAAGCTGCTTGAACCATTCACTAAAGAGGCTCTGCCATAGTGATCCAGCAAAACTGATTCCATTTTTGGGATCAGCACCCCAAATTCATATAAAACCACCATTAATTTTGAAAAAAAAAAGTTTTTCTTCCCACCTCAGTTTTGCAGACCAGATTGCAGGTTTTGATCTGGAACCTAAGAACTGGCCAAATCTGCAAGGAAAAGTTCAGATTTAAGGATTAAATATTATGCCATGCATTATGTGGACAATCTTCATATAGGAAAGAGTATATGGTGTATAGAGTGTACTCTGTTGTGTACTGTATTGCACATTATGCAGCAAGTGCACTGATTGGGTAGTTGGCACATTGTACACATATGGAGTGGATGTTTCACCATTTCATAGTTCAACACAGAGTTATGCTGATTTAAAGACAGTATGGGCAGCCTTGAAGACATGATTAGGATTGGCAGTATAGGCTGTGATTCAGAGCACCATTTTCTTGTATTCTGAAATGGTGCAACTGATGTCTCATTAAAATACTTGTGATCATATCAGCACTGCTCCTTTGTAAGGGATTTGTAGAGTTCAGTTTTTTAAATCGATTGAGCAATGATGAGTTAGTTTTAAAAGATTTTTAGTCCACCCAGTCATTGACTAAGGTAAAGGTTTCCCCATGACCAAATGGTCTAGTCGTGACTGACTGTGGGGGGGGCGGTGCTCATCTCCGTTTCAAAGCCTGTAGAGCTGGCGTTTTGTCTGAGGACAAGCTTCCGTGGTCATGTGGCTGGCATGACTCTATGCCATAGCGCATGGAACGCCGTTCCCTTCCCACCAAAGTGGTCCCTATTTATCTACTTGCTTTTAGGTGCTTTTGAACTGCTAGGTTGGCAGGAGCTGGGACAAGCGACGGGAGCTCACTCCGTCATGCAGTCTTGAACTCCCAACCTTCCAGTTGGAAAGCCCAGCAACAGCGAATTAACCCGCTGCGCCACCACGTCCCACATTGACTACCTGTGGGTTTTTTTTCCTCAGACACACAGGTTTCTATCCCCAATACATTAACAGTGACAAGAAAGAAAAATAAATAAAAGCAATGACTATTGTTCGCAATCTGGAGGTCTCTTACTAAGGAGTAAGTCCATTGAACTCAATGGGTCTTCCTTGTGAATGAGTATGCACACACATATCCATGTTGCACACACAGCTTCATTTTGTCTCCTTACTTCTCATTCTTGCCCGAATATTTTACTCAACTCTTCCATGCACAGCTTTCTGAATAAGCTTGCTAACCTGTTCCTCCTTTCTAATGTAATCCTGACCTATATGAAATCAGTTGATTTCACCAATGTCAGGACTGTCATGGACAACAGAAAGATTCACCCACATCCCTTAAAAACGTGTTTTGAAAACAAACCTTTCTGTTCCTTTGGCACCAAGCACATTTGGAAGGAAGTGCTATTAAAATCCATTGGACCTGCTTCCTGATATGTATATTTACAGGAGTCTGTTCTTTGCACAACAACGTTAACTTTAAGTGGAAAAAAAATAATACAAAAAGGGAGAGGTGGGTGTGTTTGTTGGGCCACTTATGAGAGTGCAATGAGGAAGATGGAGTAATTGTTATTGTCCTTTGCCATGAAGGGACATGCACCCTGGGATGAATGAATTAAGATACAATAACGTAAGCAACATCAATGGTCTGGACTTGCTTCCTGACTGCAAAATGTTACAATATATTGATGAATCTTCTGTTTTGGAAGCACATTTGGCCTTGCTGGGTTAAGTAAGGCAAGTGCTACCTTACTGGAAAAGGAGGAGGGAGGTTGAAGTAGTTGATCCTCAAGATCCTTTCCTGCAACAAAACTTTTAGTGAAGTGGCAGAATGCCTATTTTTGCACTGTGCCTCCTCGTTTCATACAGGGTATGGATTGTGACCTAGTTTAACCCACTCCCACCCTCAGCTCCAGATTTAACAGGGATGCTTAATTTTGCACTACTATACAGTCTGAAATCTTTGCAAAGTTCATCTGTGATCTCATGCTTGAGCCAAAAAAAACCCAGGTGATCTGGTTCATTTTGTGCTACCTAGTGCAAAAGGAAATGCTTATTTTGTGATTCACGTGAATGTATATGCCCAATCATAAACCGAAATTAATTATTATGCTCAAAGACATTGATGATTTTAATATGTATATATAAAAATAGTATAATTTTCTGAAAAAAATGGACTGCGTTTTCTCAATTAAAGTGATCTTTGATCTTACTTCCCCTTCTTTCTTTTATGACTATGATCTAGGATTTCTCATTTTGAAACTAAAGCTGTATTTTTTTTCCAATTGCAAAAGTTTAATACACAAGAATGAAGATAGATTTGTGATGTAGCCATGTTACTTTAACAGACATCCCAAGGCTTGTACACAGGAATCCAGTAAATTTTGTAATTTTGTTATCCACACAAACACATAGTTTCTCCCCGCCCACCACAGACAGTATCAGAGGATTTCACAAATTAATTAGGTCTGTCTAAATGGTGGATGGTATTGGTTGCAATAGGCACAATGAATATTACAAATTAGAGGGTGCAACATTTCCATTTGTTTTGTGACTCCATTTGTTGTTTTTATTGAAGGTCAATCCATTTATTCATTTAGTTGCTGGATCATAATGTCACCATTCATTTTGAACCAATTACAAGGGTTTTCATTCTTCATCTGTTTTTGTAAAAGGGAAAGAAATTATCTTATAGTGTGCTAGATCATCATCATCATCAACAATAACATGATTTATTAATCATTTAAGATTGAAAAAACAAAACAAAACGGAAGTCCTTTCCATAAATGCCTTGGTAGCAGCTATTTTTACCCTCAAACTATAGCTTGGATGCTGTGTCATTATGGGGCATTATGGGGAAAAAGTCCACAGTATCAAAAACATGGTAGTCCCCACTGGTGTTCATCATACCCCCCCCCCAGTTCCTTGGACTAATGCAATCTCCCAGGCACTGTGGGGAAAAAAGTTGCCACCAGAGCTGGCCAGGAAAAGAAGTTCCTTCGTCTTTAAATAAAAAGAAAACAATAGTCTACTGGCAGGGAACAAAATAAATCCATGGAAAATTGATTAATGGAAAATGAATGTGTATTACATATATGCTCAAAGTTGTATTTCTTACTGCAGCCAAACATTGGAATGAAAAAAGCTGAACATAATCAAGAGAGCATGGAAAGATATTTTCATTTGGCTCATGTGGAAGGGATCACCAAATTTAATGAAAACATTTCTAAAAAAACAAAACGCTTTCGTTTCCACAAAATGGTAAACGTTCACCAAATTTGAGATTATTAGGTGAATAATCCTAAAGTGATAACCACATATTGAGTTCTTGTCATTTTCGTAAAGTATTTGACAGTTAAAAAAATGTTTTTGTCTCCCAAAATTTGTAAATTTTCATAATATAACCCAAACCCTAACCCTAATCCTAACCCCATGTTTGGGGCAAATAATTCTGCTAGCTAAATAATAGTATTGCCACGTAAATGTCATATTATACATTTGGTGAACATTTACTAAATTTGGTGAACATTTACTAAATTCGGTATAACCATGGTTTGTTTTTGGACCACAGGGGGATTCTGTGGATCCTTTTTTGCTAGGGGATCACAGTTTAATCATTTTACCTTGGGAGGAGCTGTTCTTGGCTAATCCTGGTCCTACTAGAATAGACAGATCTTTGGTTTATAGCGGCTGTTGTGCAAAGATCTTATGTTACATCTCTCTCTCTCATATCACCTCAAGAGGACTTACCAGACACATATCCACTGAGATCACTCCAGTTTTTTTCCCTATTTTGTCTAAGTTTAATGACTTCCACAGGTGAACAGAAATATTCCTCTTAGGAACTGTGGGACAACTGGGAACATTTTTTGCTGGGTCCCAGGTTCACAACTAAGGTCTGTAGAATCTTAGCAATAATAAAATTTATTATAGACTTTATATCTCTATGGTAGAATGGAAAGCAATGAAATGTGTGCTTAAAAAGTGCATGTGAGATAATGGGCCAAATGGATCTAGAGAGGATTACTCTGGCGCGGGGCCCCCTTAGGCACAGGATCCAATCGGCTTAATGCTGGACCTGCTCTTAGGGATGGGGATACAACATTCCCTCTTAGATTCCCTCTTAGACTGCTCTAGCTGTCATTACTTTCCCCAAATAATTATGGGGATTATATTTTGGTGAGATGCTAAGAAATTCTGCTTCCCAAGAATTTCCCAGCATTACATTTTTATAATAGGTCCAGGAAAGCCTAATCCACCAGGTCTTATGAGCTTGAAGTTATTGCGAGAGAGCGATGGAATTGGAGTACACTTCCTGATTGGATGGCAGTTGTTGGGGGCATCAGAGTAGCAGAATTCACCCCTGGATGACCAACAATGCTGGCTCCTGGCTCCACCCCCACCCTGGGCCAGTCTGCCCGCCCTCCCCTACCCCATTCCAACTTCGCCCTTTCTCCACTGTCCCAAACCCATTACACCGGCCTCCTTAAGCTAGGGCAAACTTACCAGCTCATACATGTTGAGCTGGCACATGGAGGACAGTGCACATCCATGTGCTAGTCTTTCTGACTCCAGGAGTGGTGCAAACGAGCTCAAGTCAGCGTAAGGGACGTACGCATTCCCTGGGGAGGGGAATGATAAACCAGTATGGCAGCCCAGTCCTAGCTGCCTGGGCTCTGCAGTAGCCAAATAACTACTGCTGCATCCCATGGCAGCCAGGCAGCCACAGGAGGCTTCGCGGGAGAAGGGGACATTTGTCTCCTACCCTTGTGATAAGGACACAGGATGGGCAATGGGACTACTCACCTTTTCCAAAAGGTAGCCCAGGAGCCAATGGAAGGGAACTGGAAATTTCCTGGCATCTCAGAGGCCCTGCCAGAACAAGAGCACAATCCTAACCTGGAGTTAGGCTGGCACAGTCAGGCTGGCAAAATTTGGCCAGCACAAGGGCCACCGTAATGAGTGTTTGGGCCACACTCGGAGTCAGGGAGGATGGTGCACATCTGTGTCTTGGCCTCTCTGATGCCAAGAGTGGTCCAAACATTCTTTAAGGTGTCCCTTGTGCCAGTCAAACTTGGCTGACCTAACTGTGCTGGCCTAACTCCAGGTTAGGATTGCACTCCAAATCTTCATAGACATTCTCCACTTGACTGGTCGAATCACGTATTGTCTTTTTGGTATGTTCCTCCAGCCTTTGGTATACCCATCATATTCTAGGTCCGTCCAAAGGTTATGAATACCTTATGAAATGTCTTTTCTCTCTGAATACTGTATTTCTGCCAGTTAAAAAAATATCAGCGCATGCAGACTGAGCTCCACACATGAGGGAGAAGCCAGTAGATACAAGTGCTGCTTGGAGTAGAAACACCACAGAGCAGATTAATGCGTGCATTGCATGACTCCACAAAAGATGTGAAGTGCTGTGCTTCAGCATATGTATTTTACTGGTTAATCCAGTTCTATTGGCTTTCTTCATTATTGATTTGTGTCCAAGAGCAATTATGCATGTTTTTTAAAAAAAGGGTTTCCTGTAGGCAACTAATTGCCAGCATCGTATATCACACAGTGCAGAACCCCATCACTTACTTTATCCATTCCCTTCAGATAAGGAATTTATGCTGAGAAATTGGGCTTGTATATTGCAGCTTTCATAACTATCTTGATTTGCCTGTCCAATTACATTAGGGGCGCAATCCTAACCAACTTTCCAGCATTGACATAGCTGTGCCAATGGGGCATGTGCTGCATCCTGCAGTGGAGTTGTAGTCACAGAGGCCTCCTCAAGGTGAGGGAATATTTGTTCCCTTACATGGGAGCTGCATAGCCCTTACCCTGGTGCTTGAGACATTGCCCTGCCAACAAAGGTTCGCATAGTCAAAGCTATGGTTTTCCCAGTAGCAATGTATGGATGTGAGAGCTGGACCATAAGGAAGGTAGAGTGTCGAAGAATAGATGCTTTTGAATTATGGTGTTGGAGAAGACTCTTGAGAGTCCCTTGGACTGCAAGGAGATCCAATCGGTCAATCCTCCAAGAAGTCAAGCCTGATTGCTCCCTGGAAGGACAAATCCTGAAGCTGAAGCTCAAATATTTTGGCCACCTCATGAGATGAGAGGACTCTTTAGAAAAGACCCTCATGCTGGGAAAGATTGAAGGCAAAAGGAGAAGGGGGCGGCAGAGGATGAGATGGTTAGATAGTGTCACCGAAGCAATGAACGTGAAATTGGGCGAACTCCGGAAGCTAGTGGAGGGAGGACAGGGAGGCCCGGCATACTGTGGTCCATGGGATCACGAAGAGTCGGACACAACTTAGCGACTGAACAACCACCACCACCACCCTGGTACGGGAAATGTGGTTAGGATTGTGCCCTAGGATAGTGATGGCAAACCTTTTGTGCTTGCTGTATCAAAAGTGTCTAACTTGACTCTGCTGGTGTGTCACTCCCCCCCAAAACAAGTTGTTGTTCAGTTGCTAAGTCGTGTCCGACTCTTCGCGACCCCATGGACCACAGCACGCCAGGCCTCCCTGTCCTCCACTAGCTTCCGGAGTTCGCCCAATTTCATGTTCATCGCTTCGGTGACACTATCTAACCATCTCATCCTCTGCCGCCCCCTTCTCCTTTTGCCTTCAATCTTTCCCAGCATGAGGGTCTTTTCTAAAGAGTCCTCTCTTCTCATGAGGTGGCCAAAGTATTGGAGCTATCATGTTTGGGGCTATGCGTTACATAAACAAACATCAAATCATTACAAAAATGAAATCTGGGTTAAAAAAACTCAGTTGTTTTGGGGGTTGGCAAATGCTAGCATGTAATCCCAAACACATGTGTCATAGGTTCACCATCACTGCATTAGGGACTTGCTCTGATAAGGAGGAAGATGGATTCAATAATTTGACTACTAGGTAAGCACAATTTCTAAAGCTTTATTTGAGTCTTCCGTGGTATATTTAACACAGATGATGCAAGAACATATCAATGGACATCAAAATATGTTCTACACAAGAATTGTGGCTAAACGGCCATGTAAATATTTAAGCACACAGGAACTTTATTACCACTAGGCAAGTGCTTCTACTTTGAATGAAAGCTGCTAGAATTTTTCTCACTGGACTTCGATTGAGTATTCCTTGCAAAGGGAACTTTAATAGGCAGGCTATGTGCATTTTGTAACTGTACCTCAAAGTTACAGAGATGTGTACAGAAATTTGCATCCAGTAAGTTAAATGTTTAATTTTTTAAAAGCAAGAGTCTAGTCCTTAAGGTTGTGAATCTCAAAAGCCAGGGAAAGGAGTGTGATCAGAACTGCCAGAGATAAGTAACATTTGTATTAAATATATTTAATGCAAATATTATTAGAGGTAAAGCTTTGGTGTCATCCTAACTCCTAGGGCCCCATCCTTGCTAGTGCGTGCTATGGCACAACCATCACAAACGTGCCGTGTGCCACTTTGCAACAGCATAGCAGTTGCCGGTGCCACTGGGGAGGTGCCACCAGTCGAAAGTGCAGCATGCACAGGACATGGTTCATTCTGCACTATTCTTTCTAAAGTGGTTTGGTTGGAGGACAGACTGAACAACAAACTTGTAAGAAGTGAATGAAAGTGATCATCTTCAATCTGGATAAGACAGTGAATGACATCATCCCCCCCCATGTGACACTTTAGCTTTATTGAAGCCAGATTCCCACCTGTATGATTGTTGATATGATCAAGTCACAAACATGTGTTTGAAAAGGCATTACCATGGAGCTAAAAGTATATTTCCCTTTCACTATTTCTATCCCCGTGTGAAGAGTGGCAGGATAGAAAACAAAAGAAAATGATTTTAAATCGAAAGCCAAATGCATCTTCGAACCCATGTAACTTTTTGGTTTAGATTAAAGAAAGAGGAAAAGCAAAGATGCATTTTCTTACATTTGTGGCATGGCAGAGCTGATTTTTACCTTCCCAGGGAGAAGCGAAATCAGTTTAAAAGATGACTAGATGGGAGTCTCTGTGCATGTACAGTCAGTCTTCTTTATATGTGACCTTGCTATCCGCAACCTCCCTTATCTGCGAGAGGCAGAATTGCTACTTTCCTTGTTATCTGTGCCTCTGTCCTCGTTATTCACTGTGCAGAGACTTTCCAACGGCTGCAAGGACCTTCGGAATGGCATCTGCGACCAGCACTGACCCCTTTAAAATGGCAGGCAGAAGCATCCGCTGGTCATATTTAAGAGGCCCATGCTGGTCACAGGCACCATTCTGAAGATCCATGCAGCCTTTGAAAGGTCTCTGGAACATTCAGATATATTCTGGCACTTCCTGCTGCATTGTGCTGGCTTCCTGAGAATCTCTGCTGGATTCTTCTGATGGCAGATAAGGTCCCTCTTGCACCTAACCCCATTGATCCCATAGGATCAATGGTTCATTATCTGCTTGGATTTCCAGGAATCTAACCCTAATGCAGCAATTTTCACTCTTGTGTAGAATTTGAACTACTGTAAGTGCTCACGGGGGTGTATTGGAAAAGGCAGGAGATACCCAGAGGAGCTAGGGAATGGTATCAGCAATGACCCCTTGTCCCAGATAAGCCAGGGATTATAGGGTTAACCCCCAAGGTCTTTGCAAGCACAAAGCTGCAGCACAGCTGCGGGAGCACAGCTGCAGGCTGATGAGGCCCCTGGCTAGGAAGGGATTAGCACAGGTGCAGATGGGTGCAGCTGATGGTAGAGCCTGCCTAGCAACAGACACTGATTGGCCCTGCCTCAGAATAAAGTTGGAGGCAGGAGTTGAAGTAGAGCACCTAGGTAGGTGCTGGACAGAAGCACCAGGTAGGTGATGGACTGATGGAATGCTGGCTGGATTGACTGCTGGAAGGACTGGATAAGGAAAGGTTGTTGTGGGAGAATATTGGGAACTGTTGTATGACTGCCACCACCCTGGAGCCACCAAGTGGAGGAGGCAGTTGTAGCTTAGGCAAGCTGACTGCCTATTTTTTGGTGGTGGGGTTTCTTGGTGCTAGAGTTAGGGTATCTGAGCTAAGCCAGTGATGAGGGCAGTCTGGAGGAGGCTGGCTAGCCGGTGATTCCAAGCAATGCTGCTAGAAGAGAAGAGGCCCAATGGGTGAAGGAACCCCCTCCCTCTTGCCTATCTCTGAGGCCGCTCTGAAGGGGAAACTTGTTAGCCTAGTGTGGATATTGGGGCCCTTGGGGAGGCCCGGCAGGGAATTTGGCAGAACAGGGGGTGGCTGAACTGCTATGATGATCCCCAGGATCATGCTGGCAGTAGGAAGAAAGGGGCTTATTCTGACCTTACCTGATGCATAACCTGGAAAAAGTGATCACTTTTTTTTCACTGTTCGAGGCACAGGGAGCACAGCAGAGGGGTCCGCAAGCTACCCACACCCTTTGGAAGGCTAGCACACCCCTGGTCAGGTCAGAACTAGCCAGTGGTGGTATTCAAATAAATTAACAACCAGTTCTATGACATCATAGCCGGAGCAAAAAAACCCCCAAAGCCAGCTGAGGTAAGCAAGTGGGCAGGGCCCGGCCGTTTAACAACCGGTTCTATAGAACCTGGGAGAACCCCCTGAATAACACCACTGGAACTAGCCCCTTTCTTCCTGGGGATCGCATTACAGCAGTTCTGTTGCCCCCACCCCTTAAAGGCAACCCAGCAGGGCTTTGCAGGCAGGGGTGTCGCAAAGCCCCAGTTTGAAAACCTCTGCCCAGCTGGTAATGAGGGTTGACTGTAAATACCGGAAACAGATGGGGGCCTTAATTCATCACAGGATGTGGCAGCTGAGAGAACACCATGTCAAAAAAAGAACAAAGGGAGATGGCAATGTCAGAGGCTAGTCAGAGTTTTCTGTAGGCGTAACAATTTATACTGCCGTTGGTAAACACACACACGTTACCTGGGAAGCACAATCAATAAGGTTAATTAGATTTTGCTTCTGGATTATTTTTATGAACTCAATGTGACTTCAAGTTAGCATACTGTTCTGCCAAATTCCCTGCTGGGCCTCCCCAAGGGGCCCCAATGCCCACACTAGGCTAACTAGTTTCCCCTCCGGAGTGACCTCAGAGATAGACAAGGGGGAGGGGGTTCAGTCACCCACTGGGCCTCCTCTCTTCCAGCAGCTTTGCTTGGAATCACTGGCTGGCCAGCCTCCTCCAGACTGCCCTCATCACTGGCTTAGCTCAAACTACACTACCAACAAACTCCTCTACAAAATAATAGGCAGTCAGCTTGCCTAAGCCACAACTGTCTTCTCCACTTGGTGGCTCCAGGGGCGGGGCAGCCATATAACAGTTCCCAATAGTTATTCCCCACAATAACCTTACCTTATCCAGTCTTTCAGCCAGGCCATCTGACAGTCAGTCCGGCCAGCACTCCATCAGTCCAGCTGTCTGTCCAGCACCTACCCAGGTGCTTTACTGCAACTTTATACTGAGGCAGGCCAATCATCAGGCTCTACCATCAGCCACACCCTTTTCCACCTGTGCCAACCTCCCTTCATGGCCAGATTCCTCATCAGCCTGCAGCTGTGTTCCTGCTGCAGGAGTTCTGCAGGAGATTAACCCCATAATTCCTGGTTTACCTGGACAAGGGGCCATTGCTGTTACCATTCCCTATCTCCTTGGGGGTATCTCCTGCCTTTTCCAATACACATACCCTCTTCACAGAGCATCAATGCAGAGTCTCCACATTTTGTAACCTAGGCATACAAAGAGGAATGATTTCAAATGGAGCAGAATGAGGCTAGGGTTTCCTGTTTAGGATGGCATTAGTTCAGCCAAAGTGGTAATTTACAAAGTGGTTTGCTTGCTTGCTTGCCTGCCTGCCCGTCTGCCCTGGTAAATAGCTACCAGGAAAATAACCAACTTGGAGCAATCTGGGCTGATGTGACACTTGCAAAGTAGGGATGTTCAGGTCAGGATGCTGACAGCCTCAGGCTAGAAATGCAAAATATCTGCCAGGCTGCAGCAGGCGATTGGGCAGCTGTGAAAGACCGAAGAGCCCTTTGAGAGGTTGAGAGGAGCACAGCAGCTTGTCGCTTGAGGACTTGACTGCCTGTGCTAAGTGCAGATGAATGTATTGATTTTTCTCTTGACAGTCCCTTTCTAGCTTCTCTGGCACTTACCTCCACACCAAAGATGGCAAACACCACTGTGTTGATAGTGGTTAAATCTGAGTGCTCTCAGGATATTTAAAGTATGCCAACAACTGGGTACTCTAGAGCAGTGGTTCTCAAGTATTTTAGCACCATGACCCACTTTTTAGAATGACAATCCTTCTGGGATCCATTGGAAGTGACATCATGGCCAGAAATGATGTCATTGTGATGCCAGAACCTGCTGCTTTCCTGAGAATGTAGCAACCGGTTGGGTTATTTCTCAGTCTTTTTCAATAGCACAATGAATCAGAAATAAATAAAGCTCATTTACAAGCTTGACACAAGCAAAACAGCCACACAGCCTTTCCTAGCATCCCATCTTCCTATATTTTCAATATGGCTGCTCTAGGTTCTTTGCAACCCACCTGAAATTAGCTTGTGACCCACTGGTGCATCCCAACTGTTCTGCCAAATTCCCTGCTGGGCCTCCCCAATGCCCACACTAGACTAACTAGCAGCCATACAACTGTTCCCCACAATTAATCCACACAATAAGCTTACCTTCCTTTATCCAGTCCAGCAATCCATTCACTGTCCAACAGTCCTTCAGGCAGTCAGTCCAGCCAGCACTCCCTCAGTCAGTCCCAATCCGTCCGTCCAGCACCAACCCAGGTGCTGCACCTACCTGATGCCTATCCACCCTTCGTTTGGTAATCCAAACAGCACCTACCTGGTGCCCTCTTCCAGCACCTACCCAGGTTCTTACTGCACCGCCTGCCTCCAACTTTATACTGAGGCCAGCCAATCAGTGGGCAGGCTTCAATTCATCAGCCACACCCATCTGCAACTGTGCCAAC
Organism: Lerista edwardsae; assembly: GCA_029204185.1. Lineage (NCBI taxonomy): Eukaryota > Metazoa > Chordata > Lepidosauria > Squamata > Scincidae > Lerista > Lerista edwardsae. Next base: position 56,593,718 of record JAJKFI010000001.1, read on the forward strand.
CTCCTTTCATGGCCAGATTCCTCTTCAGCCTGCAGCTGTGTTCCTGGTGCAGGGATTAACCCCATAATCCCTGGTTTACCTGGACAAGGGGCCATTGCTGATACCATTCCCTAACTCCTTGGGGTATCTCCTGCCTTTTCCAATACACCAACCCACAGTTTGGGAACCACTGTTCTAGCGGTTATTGAATGTTTATTTTGTCAGAGAGACCTTGGGGTGTATTTCACTTCTGGGAGAGGAAGACATTTTGTTGTTGAATTAGATCCATGTGATGTGTATCTCTCTGTGTATATACACACATTAACATTGCTGAATGTAATGACTGTTATCTGTCCCTTGATGCTCCACCAAGCCTAATTCAGGTTGCAATCATACTCACTTACCTGAGAGTAAGCCCCATTGAACACAATAGGACTTACTTCTGAATAGTCATGCATAGGATTGGATTGTCATTTTCTTTCTGGGTTGATAAATGGTGGTAGAAGCACAACTAGGGAGACCAACCAACAGTGCAAAAGTATTATCAACTGGAAGGGCAGATTAGACAAATGCAGCCTTCTAAGTCAAAAGCGTGTCATCACACAAACATACTGATTGGCTTACAGCGCCAACTACAGTTTGGCATCAGAACAGCTCAAGGGTTACTTCTTCCCACATGAACCTATCCAGGTGTTGACCCTCAACTGTGGGTCCCTCTGCCATGGGAGGTGTGGCAGGTGGTGACACATGAGAGGTTCTTCTCTATCTTGGCATCCAATGTGGACTGTGATCACCAGGAAAAGCTGCCTGAAACTAAGGCCCCAATCCTGTTGGGAACCTTGCACTTCCAGACCTAGTGCTCCAGCAGTGCAAGGCGCTTTACAGTGATCTGAAAACTGCGCCACTTCCATGCACTGCCAATTTGCTGCCTCATGGGGGCGGGGCTGTGGCTGCGGAGGGGGAGTAATGACGCATATTGGGGAGGAAGCAGGCAGTGTGTCAAGAGAGTGAGGGGATGGATCTGGTGGCAGTTGTGCACACCAGATCTTGTGTGTGTGTGTGTGTGTGTGTGTGTGTGTGTGTGTGTGTGATCATATAAATATGATTATATTATAATAATAAATATGCTTCCCTCGTGGGTGGCTATAGTCAGCACTAGCTGAATCGCGGCTGCAACCAGGGTCACCCCTGCAGTTGCCGCATCTTCAGCTGGCCTCTTGGACACCCCCCCTGTTCTCTGCCGCCACCCCCTAGCCACCCACTTCATGCGCCACTGGTGTAAGAGTTCCTGGAATGACATTAATGCATTTTTTCCTCGTGATCACTGTGTTTGGTATTTATCACAATTTAAAAATGATTATTTTTATTATTTTTATTAATGATCAGGAAATCCTCGATGCAAGTACTGTGTCATCTTCCTACTCTGAATGGGGTTACACTCCCGCTGCAGGAGTGGGTGCACAGTTTGGGAGTGCTCCTGGACTTGCAGCTCTCCCTGGAGTGCCAGGTGGCAGCAGTGGCCAGGGGTGTGTTTGCCCAGCTTCGGCAGGTGCGCCAACTGCAGCCGTACTTGAGTCGATCAGACCTGACCATGGTGGTCCATGCCCTAGTGACTTCAAGATTGGATTACTGTAATGCGCTCTATGTGGGGCTGCCCTTGAAGACGATCTGGAAGTTGCAATTAGTGCAGAATGCGGCTGCCAGGGTGGTTATGGGAGCTAGGCGGTTTGTCTCTGCTGGACCACTGCTTCAACAGCTGCACGAGCTGCCCATTCATTTCCAGGCCTATTTCAAGATGTTGGTTTTGACCTTTAAAGCCCTTCACGGTTCAGGTCCAGGTTACCTAAGAGACCACCTTCACCCTTACATTCCAGCCCCCCCTCTTAGGTCATGTGAGGGGTCCTTCCTGCAAGTGCCGCCTTTCTCCCAAGTTAGGGGGTTGGTGGCACAGGGTCGAGCCTTCTCCTTAGTGGAAGTGCAATTATGGAACTCCCTACCGGAGGATCTAAGATCTTCCTCCTCCCTCATGGCATTTCGGCACGGGCTCAAGACTTCTCTGTTTTGTTTTAATGTTGATATGTCTGTCTCTTGTAACTCTGCAGCAAAACCTGCATTGTAAATAGCTTTGCCCCCTCAAATCAATTTCTTTTTACCCTGTTTTTATTTATGTTTTTATTGCTTATGTTATAGCTTTATTATTTTTAAGTACTGTACTTTTTGTTTCCCCCCTCTCCAATAATTGTAAGCCGCCTTGAGCATCTGCCTTGGCAGAGGAAAGGCAGGATATAAATATCTTAAATAAATAAATATTAACATCAGAAGTATTAATAATATTAATATTAAATAATAATTATCATAAAACAATGCCTCTTGGATATTCCACCTCTGATGCTTAATAATATTATTAATATTAGTAAATAGTATTATTTAATATTATTATGTTATTTAAATATTAATAAATATTATTAATATTAATAAATTAATAATTAATAAATGTTATTGATATTAATAAATATTATTAATATTAATAAATTAATAACGAGAGTATTAATTTTATTAATAAAGTACTAAGAATATTAATATTGAATAATAATAATTATAAAATTATGCCTCTTGGATGTTCCTCCTCTGATGCTTGTTTGTGCACAAGCTTGTGCTACTCTTCTCTCCACAAAAACATTTTTCAAATTACCCCTCAAGTCAACTTTTTCAATGTATTGGAGGACCCGAGAAGTCCTGGTTAATGACTTCTAAATATCTGTTTTTAGACTAGCTGTGAGATCTCACTCTGCATATTAACATCTTTCGTCACGTTTGCTCGGCTGATTTTAAACAAGAAAGGATAGCGACCTAATTAAAAGAACACTATAAAGGTCATGAGAGGGCACTGTATGATCTACAGGGTAAGATAACTAGGAGAAAAAGGCCTTGGAAACCACAGAGAAATGCTGAAATCATGGAGGAAATCATGTTTGTAGGTTTGATGTTTAGAGAAGAGAAAGCTGAGAGGGGATATGATAGTACTCTTCAAATATCTGAAGGGCTGTCATAAGGAAGAAAGGACAAATTTGTTCTCATCTGCCTTTGACAGTAGAACTAGGCCCAATGGGTACAAACTGCAAGAGAGGAGATTCCGGTTGGACATCAGGAAGAATTTCTTGACGGTAATAAGGTAATAAGGGTGGTTTGACAGTGGAACTGATTGCCAAGGGAGGTGGTAGATTCTCCCTCACTGGAGATGTTCAAGCAGAGGCTTGACAGGCACCTGCTGGAGATGCTCTAGGAGGATTTCCTGCCACAGGCAAGGGGTTGGACTCTATGATTCTATAGTTCTGCCTGATCAAGATTGAAATGTTTATGGTTTTAAAAATATAACTATTAATAAATAACAGAGTTCAGTGTTGTTGAGATTTGGGGGGCCATTCATTTTCTTGACAATACTGGTGCTGGTTGAAGAATCTTTTTTTTTTTTTTGAATTTCAGTGGTCAGCCTCTTCACTCCATTTCAAAGTCAGAAGCCAACTTCACAGAGTCCTGATTTTATAGTGCAGGAACTCCAGAATTGGTGTGCGAGGACAATAGGGAACCATGCAGTGGTACAATATCCAGTTCTGGTTGACTGGTTGAAATGTAGCCTTTTATAGAATTAATCTCCTGGTATTCCATGTTTCTGTGATTAAGGTAATTGAACACTGAGATATTGGAGTGAAATGTGGTATACATATTCAGAACACCATTCTACATTTCAGGTTAGAACACCAGCTTTATTCTTCATCACTCTTCTCAAAGTAGAAGGAGGGAAGGAACATGGAAAATACATACCTCCCATGGAAAATACACACACCTCCTTTGAAGATTATTATTATTATTAATTTAATTTTTTATCCCGCCTTTCTGCCCCATGGGCACCCAAGGCGGCTTACAACATTAAAACCATCACTTTAAAAACCACAAGTCTAACAATTAAAACAATGTTAAAAACCATATTAAAACAGTTAAAAATTTAAAAAAAGCAAGCCCCGTGGATCCTTTAAAATATAAGATGAAGAATGTAAAATGCCAGCCAGCCTGTCAACAATTGAAGGCTTGTTAAAATAAAAATAAAATAAAAAAGTCTTCAACCCCCGCCAAAATATTGCCAAAGAGGGAGCAGTTCTTAATTCAAAGGGGAGGGTATTCCAGAGTCGGGGGGGGGGCCACGATCGAGAAGGCCCTATTCCTGGCCACCATCCCCCTCACCTCTCCTGGTGGCAGCACAGTCAGAAGGGCCCCCCCCCCAGATGACGTAAGAGTCTGGGGAGGATTATATGGAGGGAGGCGGTCCCTCAAATACCCTGGACGCGAGCCGTAAAGGGCTTTAAAAGTCAAAACTAGCACTTTGAATCAGGCCCGGAAAGTAACCGGCAGCCAATGTAGCCGCTGAAGCAACGGCCTGACAGAGTCGCACCGATGTGCCCCAGCAACCACACGAGCATCTGTGTTCTGCCCTAGTTGCAATTTCTGGACCGTCTTCAGAGGCAGTAATCTAATCTGGATGTCACTAGGGCATGGGTCACTGTGGTCATGTCTGCGCAGCTCAGGTATGGTCACAGCTGGAGAATCACCCGAAGCTGAGCAAAGGCTCCCCTGGCCACCGCCGCCACCTGGGATTCCAGGAGCAGCTGTGGAGGCCAAAGCTGTGGAGGCCAACATACTGGTGGAGGCCAACATTTATACCCCACTCACAGTTATTATACAAGCAGTGTTGAGTAGTGTGTGTGTCTGTGTGTGTGGAGAGAGACAGACAGACAGACAGACAGACAGAGAGAGAGAGAGAGAGAGAGAGAGAGAGAGAGAGAGAGAGAATTTTTTTTTTTTGCCTACTGTGCACCGCTTTGGATAGTGTTGTTGGTTTTTCTTCATTTCCCTTGTGCTACTCATCAAAACTGGAGGGCAGGTGCTGACAAAGGGGGCAGGGTTACAGATTAGAGGACTTAAAAGCAACCACATTAATGCTCTTTGGAGCCCAGGTCTACCAGGCTTCCTAATGCAGAGCGGAGGTCTACCCACCCATGCGGCATTAGCAGCTAGATACAAATAATGAAAAGCCAAACACACTCCTAAGTCTCTCTAAAATCTCTTAAACATAGAAAATCATTACAGAAAATCAGCATCATCGATATGGGCAGCCCAATCCTAAGTAAAGCCGACATAACAGGGCTGTATCCTAAAGCCCATTAGGAGGCAGCAGCAGCAAAGTGCAGGCCAAGGGGAGGTTTTTGCCTTACACCCACATAAGCCCCAGTCATCCCAATAGGGCTGCTTGGCTCTGCGCCTGCTGTTTTGCTGGCACAGGTGCACGTGCACAGGAGTGGCCTGAATTGGCTGGGGACGGGTTTTAGGATTTGGCCTTACGGCTGTCCTGCATCACAACCCCCCGTCTCCACCCACTGCGCCACCCAGTTATGCCACTGGCACACCTCTGGAACGCCCTGGGCGAGGCCCAGCCCTGACCGCACGCTGCCGACGCTTGATCGGCGCTGCTGGTGGTCGCGGCAGTGCCTGAGCGTTGGCGCTTCTGCTTGCGCTGGTCCAGCGCCGTACTACTGACTCTCATGTGCTTGACGGCACATTTGTGACAGCGATTGGCCGGTGCAAGAGCGTAGCGCCGGCACAACAGGGGTATAGGATTGCGCTCTAAGGCTCACACTGGAATGCAAAGTGTCATGTGTCAAGTGTCATGTGTGTACCAAAATGTACTTCTGTGGCAGCTGTTGTCCTGCAGCTGTGTCCCTGCCCTAAACTCTCCTTCATGGCAAGCGGATCCACATGCCAAAGAGCTACTGTAACAGGCCAGTTTCCTCCCAGATTGCGTTAAGGAGAGTCTTGTATGCATTCCTGGGCGTGGTGTGTATTGCCACCGCTGGTGGTCCGGGTGAGATAGGAAAATGTAAGATGCCAGGAAATTTCGGGGCCCCCTCCTTTGGCTCCTGGCCCCCCTTTTTGAGAGAAGTTGTTACTGCTTGTTTTGGATTTGCATTGCTTGGTGGTTGGCACCAGCCAGTAAAAAGAAAAAAAAAAGTTAACTCACATTTTCCCATTTATGCTCATGATTTCTTCCCATTTGTTTCTTTGCCTTCCTCCAATCTTGCTGCTACCTTCCCCCTTCCCGAGATTGAGCCAGTGCCCTTTGCAACAGCAGTAAGGCTGCATTTTATTTTGTTTTCTGAAACCCTCAGAAAGCAGGAAAGCAGATTGCAAAAATGGAAAAAAATCCTGGAGATTCCACATGGAACTACTGCTCTTCAATACAGATTGAATTCTGTATTGATTCAATACAGATTGAATACTGTCAGTGCAACCTGTGCATGTCTATTCAGAAGTAAGTCCCATTGTGTCTGGATTTGCACCAGCAATAGAGTTGTGACTTTGCTTATATAGAGCAAACTCTGATAGCCTGCATTAGATTCTAGTGAAAACTCTGTGAGTAAATTATGGCTCTGAGCTAGGGACATGATGTTCTCTGTTTTCAGTTTCCTTTGGGATCTGTCGTGATGTAACAGAAGCCTTAGATACACATCAGAAATATCCCAGGATATCAAGACATTGAAACAATTTTTCTGACCCTTGTCAGTTAGACTATGGATCCAGTGGTTGCAACAGTAATTCAACTGGCCAGACCTTAGACAGCCACATGACATGAAAAACTGACATTGACTAAACAGTACAGCCATTCATTTTTGGTAGTTGAATAATAGAATAATAATTTTATTAGCCAAGTATGAAAACCACACTCAGAATTTGATTTGGCTTCCGGCTACATACATACATAATACTACACGTACATAATAAACAATAAATACATAAAAAACAAGTAAGGGCATTATTCAAGATAAAAACCATCAAAAGACCATACTAAGACGATAAAAAGAGATACATCATGGAATACAAGCCGAGCACAAGCCTCACCTTTGTATTTACAATTACCACTAATCTATGCTTGTAGGCCAAGGTTGTTGTTGTTGTTCAGTCGCTAAGTCGTGTCCGACTCTTCGCGACCCCATGGACCATAGCACGCAAGGCCTCCCTGTCCTCCACTAGCTTCCGGAGTTCACCCAATTTCATGTTCATCGCTTCGGTGACACTATCTAACCATATCATCCTCTGCTGCCCCCTCCTCCTTTTGCTTTCAATCTTTCCCAGCATGAGGGTCTTTTCTAAAGAGTCCTCTCTTCTCATGAGGTGGCCAAAGTACTTGAGCTTCAGCTTCAGGATTTGTCCTTCCAGGGAGCAATCAGGCTTGACTTCCTGTAGGATTGACCGATTGGATCTCCTTGCGGTCCAGGGGACTCTCAAGAGTCTTCTCCAACACCATAATTCAAAAGCATCTATTCTTCGGCGCTCTGTCTTTCTTATGGTCCAGCTCTCACATCCATACATTGCTACTGGGAAAACCATAGCTTTGACTAGACGAACCTTTGTTGGCAGGGTGATGTCTTGGCTTTTTTAAAGTTGTCTAGGCCAAGGTACTTATATTTAATTGAGAATCCACAGGCACGACGGGCCTGTACGATAGCAAGGTGTAACGTTTTACCTTTAATGTTTTAAAAGCTCGCTTTAATAATTCTGTAGTAGGTGGCAAAGAGGATGTGTGTATATGCAGCAAAGGAGCCATTGAGAATCTGCCACATGTTCTTTTACACTGCCGTATCTGTGAGGATCTCTGGCAAACTCACCTGTATCCCTCTTTACAGCCCCATTCATAGAACCCAGATGATGTCTGTATCCGGTTACTACTAGCCTCAGAATGCCAGAGATTCTGACTGCGAATTTTCTCTCGCTAGTTATTCAATGGCACCAAACACTATTCACTCTGTTCCCTAAATGTTAAGAGTTTTTATTCCTAGTATTAGTTACTTAGTAAGCAAGAAATGTAAATTTTAATTAGTCTTACCAATAATTTAGAGTTTACTTAATAATTGTCTTTTGTTAACTGTGTGCATGTTTTGTCGCTGTGTGTTACTTGTTTGTTGATTGTCTTTTAATGCCAGTAAAAGTTTATCTTATAGATAAGATAGAAACCCTTACGATAGCAAGGTGTAACTAAACGTCCAATAACAGCCCAATTCTGTGACGGTGCTGGGCCAGTGTAAATCCCTTATGCCGGCCCAATGCTGTTGCAAACCTTCCTTAAGGTACACCTGCGCCAGAGAGGATGGTGCTGGGCTGGCACAGGGAGTTATGCCAATCCACATATGCCACTGCGGACTCCTGTTAAGCCAGCCCCATACCCGCTGAATTTGGCGGGTGTAGGGGCTTGGGGAGGGTGAGGGAAAAGTGGGAGGGAAGGTTAATGGGGTGGAGGGAGGATGGAGAGAGGGCGGGCCTGTGGGGAGCCATCCTGAAGAAAGGGGTAGAGCACAGATTGGGCCATTAGGCTGGATCCTAACCCCCATCCCTGGGCTGGTTGGGCCCAATCTGCGCCACTCGGATTAGTGCCAGTGATTTCGCTGGTGCAGTTATGAGCAGCCCCGTAGGGCTTAGCCCAGGGTAAGCGGCAAATATCCCCTTACGCCGAGGTGAAGTCCAGCAGCCTCCAACCAGCCAGCTACTCCAACACTCCTCAAATACCTGAAGGGCTGCCATAAGGAAGAAGGGACAAATCTATTCCCATCTGCCTTTGACAGTCGAACTAGCTCCAATGGGCAAGAGAGGATATTCCGGCTGGACATCAGGAAGAATTTATTGACGATGAGGGCGGTTCGACAGTGGAATAGTCTGCCAAGGGAGGTGGTGGATTCTCCCACACTAGAGACCTTCAAGCAGAGGCTTGACAGGCACCTGCTGGAGATGCTCTAGGAGGATTTCCTGCGACAGGCAGGGGGTTGGACTAGATGACCTTGTAGATCCCTTCCAACTCTATGATTCTGTGAACACAAGTGAGGTTTGGGTTGCCTGCTTAGGAAAGCTAAGGAACTATAACCTTTAAAAAAATAGAACTAAAGATGGCACTTGCCTGATTTTTAAGTGTGCTATGTGTTCTTAATCACCGATACTGGAATACTGAGTTCCACTGCTAAAACTGCCAAGAATTTTCATCCAGAGACATGGAGCTCAAGAAGCAATCCTAAAATAAGAATTGGAGACAGTGCGAGCTGAAAATAAAGCAGCTTTTGCATGCCGGCTTGGTCACAGCATCAGGCTCATTCTGCAGTTTGTTGTGCCATTCAGTATTGCATGAATTTGATCACTCTGTCTTACCTCGAATAGGGTTTATGTTTTCTCGCTGCCTGCTTTGAAAATCCCGAGTTGGATCTCCGTTTGAATTTCCTTCCGTCGTATCTCAGGACTAGCTTGTGGTTTATTAGTCCTGCTGGTAGATGGGGGATTTGTAACGCCGTATGACCAGAAGGTGTTTGCAAATTTATAAAAAGAGGATTTAGAGACGCCAGGCAGCAGCTGGCTGAGGGGATGTTTTGTGGCACCCCAGTTTTTATTTGTAAATCTGCAGCATCTCAACACAATCCTGCTGACAAAACTCCACAAGAGGTGATAACAGAAGAAAAAAAAATTCTCATTATGAAGACAGCCTCCCATTTTCATTTGATTACTTTCAGCGTTGTCAGATGAACTGCAGACAGGGGCAGTTTATCTGGATGTTGAGAAGATAGTTCACACAGATGGAGGCACAACCATGGAGCGACCGAAACACACGAGAATACAAATGCGGTGTAACCCTGGGGCTTGTTCAACCTGGGCCAGATTTTAATAATTAGAGAAGGTACTCAGTCTTGGTGCTGGTGCCAGTACTGAAGTTGAGAGAGGGGTGCATGTTGGAAGGGAGAAAGCAGAATAATTACTGAGAGCACCCATTTGCAATGGTAAGATCCAGTGGCGTCATGCAGCCGGAACGCTGGGCGGGAGGAATGGGTGAGTGGCAGCCTGCCCGTTGTGTACTGCTCCGTTTCACCGTCTTCGGGGAAGATGGTGAAATGGAGTGGTACGCAACGGGTGGGCTGCTGCTCACCCGTTCCTCCCGCCCAGCGTTCCGGCTGCATGACACCACTGGTAAGATCCCACCACCCAGGTTAAATGGATGCTATCAATAAAACATACACAGGGGCAGGGCCAGCTCCAGGAGTGGTGGCGCCCAATGTGGGGCATTCCTGTGGGGCTCCACCCTCCCCACAGGGCCCCCCCACTCACCAAGAAGAGCACTTGTGGGGCTGTGCGCAAAGCATGGCTCCTGGAAATAGTTGGTGGTGACATGATGGCATCACCGCCAACTGCTTCCAGGAGCAGGCCCATTTTGGGAGGTTCAGAGGCAGGTGAGAAGGCCCAAGGTAACGCTGCTCCGCTTGCCCCACTGGCTTCCAGCCCACAGAGATCCTGGTTGCAGCAGCAGATGATCTGCTCGCTGTGCTGGTGGAGGGGCCCCCAAAGTGCAGGGGCCCAATGTGACAACATGGGTCAAATTGGCTTAAGGCTGGCCCTACACAAGAGAGGAGGCTGGTCAAGGCTTGATAAGGAATACTTTATTCTCAGTTCATAGTTGTATGTGAGAATCTTCCAATTGTGATCAGAGGTCCAACTACTTTGGAACACCCTAGAGCTGTTTCCTTGTGCGAGTCTGATGAGGATAGCCTGGTGGGCAGGGAGGCCTGACACAGCACCTCCCTCTCCCGCAATGGTCTGGAGAAGACTGTGAGAAGAGGGAAGGAAGGGAATAGTGTCAAGGACCACACCTCCTGAAAGAACCATAGAGGGGGCAGGTAAAAAAGTCTTAGCTGACTGGACATTACACTGCCCTCCAGAGTCCAGAACTTGGCATTGCGTTTAAATTCCTACAGTGCAGGCACACATACTCCCCCCTGCTGACTGATTCAAGACGGCTTCCCTCCAGTTCACTGACTGGAGATCAGTTCCAGTGCAGAGGTGCCCTCCAACACTGCTTCTCTTTGACAGGGATGGGTCAAGGAATGTAGGAGTGATTGGAGGACATGTCCCTAGCAGCCTCTCCTCCAGCTTTCCCCACCCTTGAATGGGCTTCTTCAGAGGCCCTGGCCTGTGGCATTCAGTTGTGGATGGGGAAAGCAATGGCAAGACAGTGTTCCAGAAACTCCCTGCTGGGCCTTCCCAGAGATCCTGATGCTCATACTAGGCTGACCAGTTTCCCCTCTAAGCCGCCCTGGTGCAGCAATGGAGACAACACAGCTGGGCCTCACCTCCTCAAGTGGTTGAGTAGCCTCACAAATCAATGTCAGTCCAAAGCCAAAGGTCCAAGTCCACAATCAGAGTCCACAATCCAGTTAGTCCGTGAGCCAAGTTCAGTAGTCAGTAAGCCAGTCCAATGATCAGTAAGCCAGGCCAGTTAGGGTCCAAGTCACACCAAAGCCAAGTCAGAATCCAGGCTTGTAGTCAATAGTCTGTTCAGATTTGTCATTTAACAGGTAGGTCAGCCAGTTCTCAAATTTTGCTCCTACTACACCCCACACCACGTGGTGCTCATTTCCTTTCCTTTACAGCCAGGGCCCTCATTAGCCAGCGTAGGCTGCAGCTGTGCTCCTGAGGCTAGCAGGCGCTTTGGGATTAACCCCATGGACTCTAGATTCAGAAGGGAGGCCACTGCTGATACCACAAGCTACCTCCTTGTTGGGTCTTCTGCATATCCAGCGATGGGATCTACAAATGACTTGGGGGAACGGAGGGCGGGACTTAGATGGGCCTACCGTTTGATTGGCAGCCTGTCCGTGCACTTCTGCTTTCCTTCCGATCACCCTGCAGCCGTCCCTGGCCTTGGAGGGGGCGCCTGCTCGCCTGAGGGGGTAAGGGTGGGGAGGGCAGGGGTCGGTTGATGGGCAGGGGTCGGAGTGGGAGGGGTGGATCTTGGCAGCAGTTGTGCATGGTGGATCCTATCCCCCCTTCCTGGCCTGGACCCATCCCTTCCTCTCCTTAGACCCATACCAGCAAAACAGCCATTCTGCTTCCAAGGAGACCCTTTGGCAATCAGGTGGCCTACTGGGAGGTCTTTCACCTCCCATATGAAGAAAGACTGCAGCGTTTGGGGCTCTTCAGTCTGGAACAAAGGCGCCTGAGGGAGGCATGACTGAGACATACAAAATTATGCATGGGATGGATAAAGTGGATAGAGGAAGGTTCTTTTGCCTCTCTCACAATACCAGAACCAAGGACATCCACTAAAATTGAGTGTTGGGAGAGTTAAAACAGATAAAAGGAAATATTTTTTACCCATCAGGAACTATGGAACTCCTTGCCACAGGAGGTGGTGATGGCCTCTGGCCTAGATGCCTTTAAAAGGGAATTGGACAGATTTCTGAAGGAAAAGACCATCGTGGGCTATAGGCCATGATGAGTAGTACAACCTCCTTACTTTAATAGTAGGCTGCTTCAGAATGCCAGGTGCAAGGGAGTGGCAACAGGATGCAAACATCTTGTTGTATACTGAGTTTCCTGAGGCACCTGGTGGGCCACTGTGAGATATAGGAAGCTGGACTAGATGGGCCCATGGCCTGATCCAGCAAGGCTCTTTTTATGTTCTTAAGTAAAAGTTATTTTTACTTGCTCTTGCTGATTGTCAGATTGCTCCGTAGCATGCTGTGGGTTGCTGTGCAACACTCTGTTGAAGTGGCTGCATGCTACGGACTCTGTTGAAGTGGCTGCATGCTACGGTCTGGTGGGGGCAAGAACTGAGCTGTCAGAGCTAGAACAGAGGTGAGGCCAAAAATGCTTCCTGTCTGCATGCATCAAATCTGTTGCTATCTAATTGTGGGTTGTCAGCACTCTCAGCTTGGCCTGGAAGTTTCCAGGAATCAGCATCCTAGAAGACTTTAACAGATTTTAACAATGAGACGCTCACAAAAGTGAGTATAGCAATGCTTCCGTAACCTTTTAGCACCAGGATTCACCTTTAAAAATGATAATCCATTGGAGGGGAGAGAGAGAGAGAGAGAGAGAGAGAGAGAGAGAGAGAGAGAGAGAGGGCATATTGTATTTATTAATAATTTGTTAATAATAATCGGGGTCCTGTGCTCCCAAGGTTGCTAGAGTCCTTACATATAGTATGTGGGTATAGACATTTGCTAGACCCACCCTAGAAATGGAGTTTCTGTTCCCCCAAATCTTTTATCATTCTAGAGTACCCAGAAGGCTGAGCTGGTGAGCAAGATGTTCAGTTAGGGACTTCCAGGCCAAACAAATGGCTGTAATTGGATTCCCATGAGATCTGTGGCATGCCAATTATTTGAGAAAATTGGAAGATGTGACATTTTAATTTTTGGGGGCCCAAAAGTGAAGATTATCTCATACCGACTGACAATTTCGTTTGCAGACCTGGTGTTGCTTGCACGGTTGTTTTTTTTTTTAATGTTTCAAAAACGTTTTGCAATCCACAAAAAATTAGCTTGCAACCAGTAGTGTCGTTCACTCACTTTTGATTGGCACTTGTCGGGAACCCGGAACCAGCCAAGGAGCCTGTTAGGATCCGGAACGCCCGTTCTGGTCCGTTCCCCCTGAATGACATCACTGCTTGCAACCCACTGGTGGATCCTGATGCACAGTGTGGGAACCACTGGGCTAGATCAGGAGTCTCCAAACCTTTTGGCACAAGGGCCACCTCCTATATAAGGGTATGTAATGGTGTAACTCTGGGGCTCTGGAGGAGAACCCCAGCAGATACCAAGATTGCACTGTAATTACCCCCCTTAGCAAGCTGTTGTGGGCCGGCTCCATCACCTGCAAGGGCTGGATAAAAATCTTCGGGAGCTCTAATTTGGGACATGGGCTGAGGTTTGGAGACCCCTGGACTAGATCATGGCTGTAGGAGTTGCCCATTGCTGGATCGGTGGTCCCAGCTACCCAGGGACGTACACCTGCTATCTGTCCTGATGGCTTTCTTGAGATTGCTAGTGCCGCTAATGTGTGACAATTAAGAAGTATTTGTTTTACCCATTGATGTGATTATTATTTCTGAATCCAAAAGAACCATTGCCCTCTGACAATACAGCATCCAAGCCATGGAAAGTGTGGTTCCATTTATTTAACTGGCTGCCCATTTGTTTCCGGGCCCAATTCAAGGTGCTGGTTTTGACCTTTAAAGCCCTTCACGGTTCAGGTCCAGGTTACCTGAGGGACCGCCTTCACCCTTACATTCCAGCCCCCCCTCTTAGGTCATGTGAGGGGTCCTTCCTGCAAGTGCCGCCTTTCTCCCAAGTTAGGGGATTGGTGGCACAGGGTCGAGCCTTCTCTGTAGTGGAAGTGCAATTATGGAACTCCCTACCAGAGGATCTAAGATCTTCCTCCTCCCTCATGGCATTTCGGCACGGGCTCAAGACTTCTCTGTTTTGTTTTAATGTTGATATGTCTGTCTCTTGTAACTCTGCAGCAAAACTTGTATATAGCGTTGCCCCCCTCAAATCAATTTCTTTTTACCCTGTTTTTATTTACGTTTTCATTGCTTACGTTATAGCTTTATTATTTTTATGTACTGTACTTTTTGTTTTCCCCCTCTCCAATAACTATAAGCCGCCTTGGGCATCTGCCTTGGCAGAGGAAAGGCAGGATATAAATATCTTAAATAAATAAATAAATAAATTTCCTCCACACTGCTCAGACCTCCTCATCTATGGTATTGTGCCCAGTTCTGGGTACCACACTTTTAAGAAGGATGCAGGTGGGGAAAGGCTCAAAGAAAAGCAAGAAGGATGTGCAGGGGTCTGGAAAAGAAGTCCTGCGAAGAAACGTTGAGGGAACTCTGCTGGTTTAACCTGGAAAAGTGAAAGCTGGGGGAAGGCAGCGAACATGATAGCACACTTGAAATATCTGAAGGGCTATCACATGGAAAGGGCGAAGATTTGTTCTCTGCAGTCTTCGAGAACAGGAATAGATGGAATGCAGCAGCAAGAGGCAATATTTACATTAGATTCCAGGAAAACGTTCTTAATGGTAAGATCGGTTTGACAATAGAACTGATTAGCAATGGAAGTGGTGGGTTGTCCCTTGCTGGTTGTCTCCAAGCAGCGCCTTTAGAGGCACCAGTGGGAGATACTGTAGAGCAGTAGTTGTACATTTTAGATCAGGACCCACTTTTTAGAATGACACTCATGCCGGAACCCAATGAAAGTGATGTCATTAGCCAGGAAGTGATGTAATAGCCAAAAGTGACATCATCAAGCAGGAAGTGCCATCATTGTGACATCATAAAATGACACTCCTGGAATGCAAACTGACATTCTTGGACTGCAGCAATTGCACAACCATGAAACATCCCTGATAGAAAGCAAGATTAGGACAAAATATGATGTAAAAGCACTGAGAATACAAACCTGGAGCTAGGTCAGCACAAGTTAGGCCAGCAAAGTTTGGCTGGCACAAGGGCAACTGTAAAGTATGTTTGGACCACTCTCAGAGTCAGGGAGGATGGTGCTCGTCTGCCTGCTGGCCTCTCTGACTCCAAGAGTGGTCCAAGCATACGTTATAGTGTTTTTTGTGCCAGCCAAACTTTGCTGGCCTAACTTGTGCCAGCCTAACTCCAGGTTAGGATTGCGCTCTGAACTAAGAACAAAATTTAAAAATAAAACGCTCACTTGAAAATTCAAACAGTTAACACTCACCAAAGTAATATAGCAAGGTCTGCAGCTTACAAGATGGTTGCTCCCAGCTTTCCATGACCCAGCTGACATCAGGTCGCGGCCCACCAAGTGGATCCCAATCCGCACTTTGAGAAACACTGCTTTAGAGTGAGTTGGGCAAGATGGCCCAAAAGCCCTTTCAAACTCTACAACTGTATGGAACGCGAGGGGCCTGGGTCCTCTGACCTCCGTGGAACTTGAGCACTTGTTTCCCTAGTTGGCATCCTGTCACAGCTCTGGTGAACACTGCGTAGAGCCTGGCAAGCCCACTGATGGGTCCCCGTGAGTTTTTCCTCCCTTTCCCACAGTGTAAATAATTCAGTTGTGGAAGGTGCTGATGCAACTTAACAGGCCTTTCCTGTAAGTGAGATTTGGGCTCTCGGTTTTAGCTGCTGCTCGTAATAGCTGGCAAACACGCTGCAGAAACACATCTCAGCCCTTTGAGTGTTTGTTCGCGAGCACTTTGCCTGCAGCACTTGCTGATGCCATATTTGTGGTGTGCGGGCGCCCGTGTGATTCATCAGCAAGGTCACATTGCATTATTTCTTTTCACTCTCTAATTAGATGACACTTTACGAATTGAAATAATGAGCCACCGGCAAATAAGATATGTGCTTAGTTATGCATAAATATGAACGCTGCAGGATCAAGATTCCTCCCAAAGTACCACTTTGGAATGATACTCATAAATAGATGATTTTAAAGTTGACTTGGAATATCAACGGATGATTTGCATTTATAACTTGCCTACACAAACAACCCCATCCTAACAAAAACTCCAAATGGTGGTGCAGTGCATCTGACACAACTTCTGCGGCATCCCGTGGCAGAATTTCGGCTGCTGGCTGGAGGTCTCCTCGGGGTAAGCAGGGGGGCGTTTGTTCCCTGGCTCCTGGGTAAGCCCCAACAACCACAACGGGTCAATTCAGACCTAAGCCAGTGATATTGCTGGTGTAAGTCCAAGTTGATTCATGTTGGCGGATCAGGCCTGGGAGGGGGGATAGGATGCGACATGCACTAGTGCTGACAATCCCAACCCCCTCCTGGGACTGCGCTCCCCACCCTGCCCTCATCGCTGCCCTCCCACATACCCCCTGCCCTCCCACCACCCCTGCACCAGATATACCTGGTCTGGCAGGCCTCCAGGCGTCTGCCTTCACCAGTGGAAATGCTCTGGATTTCCTGCGGGCACTGCCGGGGGTGGTGCTGCTGCAAAGTGCTTGATGGCACTCTTGCAGCAGTGCATGCTGGCAGATCGCATGTTCTGCTGGCACAGTGGGGGGATAGACTAGGGCCAAAAGTTGCCAGAAAAACAAATACAGGGGGTTGCTATTCCCTAAGCAGTTACTATTCCAGCGGCACCTACAGCAGCGCATTGCTTGAGAGGACAACCTGCTCCCCAAACGCCAGCCAAGGATTCAAGAAAAAGCACTTATGTTACGTCTGCTGAAATGGGCGCTTTCAGAGTGTCATCTCAAATTGTGGGGTCTTCACACAATACGGAAGAAGGGAACACTTGCAGTTGACCTCTGGAGTTTCTTTTGCCCTGTTGGGACAGGGGTGTAGCCTGGGCCGTCCACTGGTGCTGGAAAAATAGGGGGCATCCAAGCCTTCCGGCAATGGCATTCCTAGAGGGGAGCAAAATGTTGAGGTTTGCAGGAAACTGTGTTTATTTCAGAGTGTTTTCTGTGGAATTACGTTTTCAGGCTAAGCATTCAGTTTAGTTATATGTACCGCAGTTTCCTTTAGCACAGTCCTGAAGCTGCTTCATAATTAAATTGAGCTTTGCCAAAATGCCAGTTATGTTAATAAGTGCATCATTAGAGCTGCAGTGCGTGTGCGTGCGCATTTTCTAAATAGGGACGGGGTGTAAATGTTCTTAATCCAGATTGGAACCCTTGGCATTTTTTTTTTTACACTTTACCCTCCCCATGGTCCTGATCTGAATTAGGCTGCTTCATAGCTGCTATTTACTCTTGGAAGAATGCTCCAGTTATGTATGCAGGAGGATAGCCAGGGGTTAAGCCCTAGCAAAAGAGCTGGAGCGGTTGAGCTAATCACCCCTCCAATCAGGAGCCCTGGGGGTGGAGTTAACAATATTCAAGGGTTGAGCTGTTGCCCTTCAGTTCAGTTGTAACCGTTGCCTGTTGCAATAAATGTTCCAACTGCACCTGCCTTGTCTGAGTTTCTGTTGCACGGAACCCAATAAAGAACAGCTCCCTCCCCTTGGTACCAGTGGAAGCGTTATCATTGGTACAGCCTCAGGAAGTCCAGATTGGGACCATGAGCCTACAATTAAAGCCCTGCTTTCTGCATGCTGCAGCCCCCATCTGGTTCCTACTTAGGAAAAAAAAGCATGTCAGCCTGCTTTGATACACTTAACGTACCAGGTCATTTGGCCCTTGGCACGTGCAGTGAAACTGAACACATATTCATGCCCTGTTACCTTTGCCTCTATCACCCTCTCCTCCCTCTATTGCCTTCTTTGATCTGAAGTTGAGATTGTCAGCTCTGTTAGGCAGGAGGAGCGATCTTTGTGTTCCTACCTTGGAGGGAGTGATACAAAATCATCAAGACAAAAATTAATCAAGCTGGGACCGAATGCGACAGCCCACCTTCCAAAAGGTGTAGGGAGATAGAAACTATTCTGCCACATGGTGGAAGTTGTGTGGGCTGCTGTCGGAGCTGGCCTTAAGCCAATGTGTGACCAATGTTCAACACATTGGGTCCGCACTTTGGGGGCCTCCCCACACCAGCTCAGTGAGCATATCACCTGCTGCTGCAGCTGGGATCTCTATGAACTAGGATTCAGGGGGGTGAGCACAGGAACTTTCCCTGGGGCCCTCCCAACTGCCCCTGCCTCCAAGCTGCCCAAAATGGGCCTCCTGGAAGCAGTTGGCGGTGATGTCATCATGTCACCACTAACTATTTCCAGGTGCCACGTGTAGTACCACACATCATTATTATTATTTATTGGATTTATATCCTGCCTTTCTACCCGAAGGCACCCAAGGCGACATTACAGCAAAAGACACAATAAAAACAGAATTTAACATTAAAAAACAATTTAAAAACAATATTAAAACAATACAATTTAAAAATTTAAAAAACAACAAGCCCCGTGGATCATAAGATGTAATCAAGATATAGCCTGTCAACAGTTAAAAGCTTTTTGAAATAAAAAGGTCTTCAGCCCCCGCCGAAATGTTAACAAAGAGGGAGCAGTTCTCAGTTTGAAGGGGAGGGTATTCCAAAGTTGGGGGGCCACCACCGAGAAGGCCCTCTTCCTGGCCGCCGCCCCTCTCACCTCTCCTGGTGGCGGCACAGTCAAAAGCCCCCCCCCAGATGATCTAAGAGTATGGGTCTTACACAGACGTGTCAGCCTACCGGTACGCTGGGCGTGTTTTCCGGGTGAGCGGCAACGCAATCGCTGCGTTCTGTTGCGTAACGGCGAAAGCCCACCCGCTGCAGCGGGCAGGCTTTTGCCGTTACGCAACAGAACGCAGCAATCGCGCTGCTGCTCACCTGGAAGACACGCCCAGTGTACCAGTAGGCTGACACTACTGGTAGTACATGAGTGGGGGTGAGTGGGGGCCCTGCACAGAGGGTGGGGGCCCCCACAGGACTACCCCACATTGGGCCCCGCTGCTCCTAGAGCTGGCTCTAGCTGCTGATTAGTTTCTAAACCCAATGCAGGGTTTTGGTCCCCACCCTGAATGCCCTTCATGCTCTGAGATGGGGCCTGAGAATATTATTTTCCACAACATTCTCCCCAGCTCATTAAGTTTCTGATCAACATCTTGTCTTTTATAATGATTTACTGTGCTGAGAATGAGTAGGTCTTTCTCAGGAATAGTCCCACGACTATGGAAAATCTTCTGGAACAGGCACATTGATATAGCTTCATGGTGTCACTTAGAAAAGAGGATCAGCACTGCACCAATTTCAGGCAAGCTTTTGGAACTGGGGCTACAGTTCATGATTTTTAAATTATGCAGATATAGTACTTTAGCAGGATGGGCTTTTGCCTTTGCGATTGTTGTTCTGGTTTATTATCTGGTGTTTTACGTTTGTTCTG
The DNA here is from genome assembly GCA_029204185.1 of Lerista edwardsae. Classification (NCBI taxonomy): domain Eukaryota; kingdom Metazoa; phylum Chordata; class Lepidosauria; order Squamata; family Scincidae; genus Lerista; species Lerista edwardsae. Next base: position 56,613,401 of record JAJKFI010000001.1, read on the forward strand.
TTTATTAGTTTTTAATTATGTTGGTGAGTTGCTTTTACTTACACATCCTTGAGACAGATGAACACATTAAAAAAAAGTCAGCGTGGAGGTTTAATATGGCGGGTGGTGCTAAATGCTGCAGCTGTTTTGTGGGGAACTTATTGTGCGGATGTAGCTGGCAGCTACTTCCATGCAGAGGCCCTAATGTCCGGAGATTGTCCTTGAGACTAAAGCTTGCTGCTTCACGCTTGCAACTGAGTGCTTTATGCAGTGGGCCCTCCGTGGCTGTAGGGGATTGGTTCCGAAACCCACGCAGATGCCAAAATCCACAGATGCTCCAGTCCACAGTTGTCATGCTAAGAAAATCAAGTAAATGGCATAAATTTGCACAAAATGCGTAAATTGCCTGAACTTGCCTTAGGACCAGCGGCGTCATGCAGCCGGAACACTGGGCGGGAGGAACGGGTGAGCGGCAGCGGGCGGGGAAGACGGTGAAATGGAGCGGTACGCAACAGGTGGGCTGCCGCTCACCCGTTCCTCCCGCCCAGCGTTCCGGCTGCATGACGCCGCTGCTTAGGGCCAAATCTGATCCAATTTTCCAGCACTGATGTGCAATACATTTTATGGGGGAGGTGAAGCCAGGGAGGTCTCCTTGACCCAAAGTAAAGGGAATGCTTACCTTGGGGCTGCAGTGCAACAGCATTGGCACCAGCAACTTGGATAGGATTGGGCCCTTAATTGCCCAAACATACATAAAGTTTAGATAAACTTACATAAATTACCTAAACTTGTATAAATTGCCTACAATTGTGTTAAGGGGGTGAATGCTATAGCCTGAGAGAGTTGTAAAATGGCAGGAGGCTATAGCATGGTAGGTGATTTTTTTTCAAAAATTTATTTTCAATCTGCAGAAGATTGAATTTGTGGATATGGAGCCGGTGGATTTAGCAGGTCCACTGTACTTAATATTCTCTGGATAACCTGGTAGCTGAATGAGTGAATTGATTCAGTAGACATGCATTATATTTTGAGTGATGTGAGCTGATAGGATAGTGCTAGCTGGGTTGTTCAGTATGTGAGTGCCCATTCACCTATTCAATTCATGCAGCTGTCACCAAGTGATCAGTATGCATGTGTGAGTCAAGCCTCAAGTTCCTAACTTTCTGGAACTACTATTTGGCCACTGCACAGTTTTCTGAACAGAATGTAGTGAGGGTTAACGTAAGAACATAAGAAGAGCCCTGCTGGATCAGGCCAAAGGCCCATCTAGTCCAGCTTCCTGTATCTCAAAGCGGCCCACCAGGTGCCCCAGGTAGGCATGAGACAACAAGATGCTTGCATCCTGTTGCCACTCCCTTGCACCCAGTACTCTGAAGTAGCCTACTACTAATGTACGGGATTCAGGGGGGATGGCATGATAATGGCATGATAATATTGGCTGCTTTATTCTCAACCCCCTTTTTAATTACCCCAAGCAAGGAATTGGCTTTCTTAATTGCTGCCGCACACTGGGTCGATACCTTCATTGAATTGCCTACTAATTGCCTATAGCCCACGATGGACTTTTCTTCCAGAAATCTGTCCAATCCCCTCTCAAAGACATCTAGACCAGATGCCATCACCACCTCCTATAGTTCCACAGATTAACTACCCGTACTTCCTTTTATCTGTTTTAACTCTCCCAAGCCTCAGTTTTAGCAGATGCCCTCTGGTTCCGGTGTTTTGAGAGAGGGAAAAGAACATCCCTCTATCGACTCTATCCCTTCCGTGCATAATTTTGTATGCCTCAATCATGTCCCCCCTCAGGTGCCATTTTTGTAGGCTGAAGAGCCCCAAACGCTGCAGTCTTTCTTCATAAGGGAGGTGCCCCAGCCCTGTAATAATTCTCTTCTGCACCTTTTCCAGCTCCACTATGTCCTTTCTGAGGTGCGGCAACCAGAACTGTACACAATATTCCAGGTGTGGCCTTACCATCGATTTGTACAATGGCATGATAATATTGGCTGTTTTATTCTCAACCTCCTTTTTAATTACCCCAAGCACGGAATTGGCCTTCTTAATTGCTGCCGCACACTGGGTCGATACCTTCATTGAATTGTCCACCAGCAACCCAACATCTCTCTCTTGAGCTGTTACAGACAGCTCGGAACCCATAAGCCTATAGGTGAAGTTTTGGTTTTTTGCCCCAACGTGCATCACTTTACACTTGTCTATGTTGAAACGCATCTGCCATTTGGCTGCCCATTCCCCCAACTTGGAGAGATCCTTCTGGAGCTCTTCACAATCCCTTCTGGTCTTCACCACCCGGAAAAGTTTTGTGTCATCCACAAACTTGACCACCTTGCTGTTTGTCGCTGTCTCCAGGTCATTTATGAACAAGTTGAAAAGCATGGGCCCCAAGACAGATCCCTGGGGCACTCCACTTTTCACCCCTCTCCATTGTGAAAATTGCCCATTGACCCCCACTCTCTGTTTCCTGGCCCTCAACCAATTCTGAATCCATAAGAGGACCTGCCCTCTTATTCCCTGACTGAGAAGTTTCTTCAGCAGCCTTTGGTGGAGGACTGTGTCAAACGCCTTCTGAAAATCCAGGTATATGATATCCACAGGTTCACCCACATCCACGTGCCTGTTGACCTTTTCAAAGAATTCCAAAAGGTTCATGAGGCAAGACTTACCCTTACAGAAGCCATGCTGACTTTCCTTCAGCAGTACTTGTTCCTCTACGCATTTTAGGATTTTATCTTTGATGAGGCTTTCCACCATTTTACCCGGAACAGACGTTAGGCTGACCGGCCTGTAGTTTCCAGGGCCCCCCCTTCTCCCTTTCTTAAAGATTGGCGTGACATCCTCCCATCCTCTGGCACTGTGGCTGTTTGAAGTTACTAAATAATTGTGCTGTTCCAATGTGCAGTGAATCCTAACCCGCGCAGGAGCAGGCAGGCCAGCTGGCCTGCACTGCCTCCTACCCAGGGTCCCCTATCCTGGGGTAAGCCACAGGAAGCTCAATGGGGGGCTGCTTAGAGCTGTGCCTGTGAAATAGCTCAGGATGGCCCAAATCGGGGCTGCGTGGCTGGGGGACAGGGGTTAGGGTCTGGGCCTAATAGCCAGATCCTGGCTCCTCCCCCTTCCTGGGGCTGCCCTACCTGTGAGTCTGCCCTCCCTCCACCCCTTCTGTACTGATCTGCCTATCCCGCGCCTCCTGCCTTCCCCCACCCTCCAAAACCCCTGCACTGGTTGCATGTGGCCAGTGTGGGGGCAGCTTACCTGCTGCCGTCTGTGACTTGGCTGGATTGAGTCCTTGCATGACTCAGTGCATCCTGGGCTGGCCTGAATGTGCCTTATGGCATGTTTGTGATGGCCATAGACTGACGCAAGCCGCACGTGTCGTCCCAAGGGCACAGTTGTGTTGCACCCTTAATCACTGCTGCATGAATGCATTTCTTCTGTGTCCTAGGAAAGCATTTGCGTGGGTCAGCCTAAAGCCCTTCTTTTATTGCAATAGAGTCTTATGCCCATGTTTTTATTGACTGGATCTATCAGTGTCAACCACTGATAGATTCATTATGCGGCCCGCACTTGGCTTGCAAGTCACATTGGTTTTTTTTTTAAACTTAGCCTGATTTTTATTACCACCATCAGCAAACATAATTTGACTTTACAAGCGTTCTTGTTGTGCCTGATGGTTACATTGCTGGACAGCTTTCCCCCTTGTCAGGCTTGAAGAGTTCCCTTTATTCCATCCTTCATACAGTTCAAACCAAAAAGTATGCATATCAGGTAGTTTTAGTTGTAGATGACAAGCAGCATTACATTGTATAGTTTTACGGTACTGGGGTATTTGTGTCCTGGATGATTGTGCCCTGGTCAAATGTGCCCTAGTCATTGGCATTCTTGGATAGTGCATCTAGTTTGTGTGTGTGCGTCATTTGCATCCCACTACAAGAGGGCAATAAACTATAAGTGGGTAACAAATCCCGTGTTATATTTCCTAAGCATTTTAAAAATTAAAAAGAACTCTACTTATTCTTTACTTATTTAAAAGATGTATACCTCTCCTTTTCCCACCATGACGGTGACTCATGGTGCTTTACAATCAATAGATAAAAACAATATTAAACAAGCAAGACATTTAAAAATCAGAATAAACACAGATTAAAACAAAATCATGATCACCAACATTAAAAAACTAGTTCATAAAAAAATGCCAGCCAACCACTCATTCAAACGCCTTCTGGAAAAGAAAGGTCTTGCGGCCCATCCAAAAGGTCTCAAGCGAGGGAATCGTTCTTCATTCAAAGGGAATTCCATAAACAAGGAGCCACCACCGAGAAGGCCCTATTCCTGGCCGCCGCCCCCTCACCTCTCCTGGTGGGGGCACAATCAGAAGAGCCCCTCCCTGATCACCTAAGAGGTCGGGTAGGATTATATGGAAGAAGGAGGTACCTCAAATTGACTAATATACTTATATACTAATATATACTAAATAATATACATA
>JAJKFI010000001.1:56623016-56649149 GCA_029204185.1 Lerista edwardsae
AGAGAGAGAGAGAGAGAGAGAGAGAGAGAGAGAGAGAGAGAGAGTTACATTTGAAAAGAAACTCATTTCAGATCTGCTCTCCTGCTGATAAATTGTAATTGGTGGCTGATTGAATATGAGACGGAGTTTGCTCTTTCCCACCCAGTCTGACCCGAGTGCTCTGGTCATTTGCTGTTCAGTGGTTGAAATCGGCTGCCTCAATCAGTGGCAAAATGCATTTAGCTTGCTGAGAGAAAGCACTTCAGATATACTTGAAATGCTCTCATGTACTAAGCAAAAATGCAATTGAGTCGCCTGATGGAAGTGTTTTGGAAGTGAAAGTAGAAGGTTTAAATAGTAGCAGATGATGAGTAGCATTGCTGTCCCTTGCTTGATTTTCCCCCTCCCTTGTCTCCTTTGTGTAAAGGCTACTTGGGAAGTCACCTGAAGTTATCACTAATGTCATATTGCGACCTTTAGATTGACTCAGGGCTCAATCCCAGGCGCCCTCTTGCGTCAATGCAACGTTGGTGCGTCGATGCAATGTTGTTGCGTTGACGTGACAGACGTAGCGATGACATGGGGGTACCAAGTGCTTTACTCTTGTGCCAGCCAAACTGTGCTGGCCTAACTGTGCCAGCCTAACTCCAGGTTAGGATTATGCCCTGGTTTAGAGTGCAATCCTAACCTGGAGTTGGGCCACCACAGTTAGGCCAGCAAAGTTTGGCTGGCACAAGGGTCACCGTAAAGCATGTTTGAATCACTCTCGGAGTCAGGGAGGACGGGAACATGGTCTGTATGCTGGCCTCTCTGACCCTGAGAGTGGCCCAAACATACTTTACAGTGTCCCTCGTGTCAGCCAAACTTTGCTGGCCTAACTGTGCCAGCCTGACTCCAGGTTAGGATTGAGCTCTTAATATCATTGATACTGAGCTCTAGCTCAACTTGTGATGGGCAAGTCCCTTTGGCTCAGATGGGAATGGACTCAGCTGATATGAGTTGCTTTCAGTGGCATTGAAAGCAGTATGCTTTCAGTATGCTTTCAGTGGCATACTGAAAGCGCAATCCTAACCTGGAGTTAGGCCGGCACAGTTAGGCCAGCAAAGTTTGACCAGCACAAAAGACATTGTAAAGTATGTTTGGGCTACTCTCGCAGTCAGAGGGACCAGGACACAAACGTGCGCCATCCTCCCTGACTCCGAGAGTGGTTGAAACATGCTTTATGGTGGCCCTTGTGCCGGCCAAACTGTGCTGGTCTAACTCCAGGTTACGATTGCGTCCTGAGTGTGGGAGATGCCACTCAATATAGAGCTCAGCCATTTTGAAGTTTGGCATTGACATGATATTACTTCCTGACATCATGTTACTTCCTGGTTGCTGAGCTTTTGTTCATTGCTGGTGGGCAAGGCATGGGAGTTTTCAAAGTTGATCATGGCAATAGTTCTGGTGGGGCAGGGAAGAGAATAGTGACAAACACTTTCGATGAGGACCATATCCATGAGGCCTGATCCAGCAAGGCTTTCCTTATGTTCTTATGTTCATAAACTCAGTGGGAAGCAGCAGTAGTGGCAACAATGAGGAAGCTTGTAGGCAGGAGTCCATATTTCCCTCCCTTGAGCAATGAAAGAATGGCATCCAGTAAATCTGCCAAATGTAGCTCTCCATCATGCCTGATTACTTAGGCTAGATGCCGTGTGCCCTGGAAATAACAAGCAGGATCCCTTGTGCTTGAGATGATGCCATGAGTCACAACAAGGGTCCAGATACAAGAGGTCCTGGACCTTGTAGCTGTCGGAGTGCCTACCATCCAGTAGTGTCATTCACAAACAAGCTGCCGGAACGTGAGGCGGGACTTACGGCTTGATTGACAGGCAGTCCGTGACGCGTCACTGCCTGCCTGCCCGCTGCGGGAGCTCCCTCCGCGGCTCCTCCGTGGCTCCTCCGTGGCTCCCTCCGCGGCTCGCCTAGGCACCCAGTGCGCCCCCCAGGCAAGCGGGCACCCCTTCTGAAGCCAGGGGTGCCCGCGCAGTGGTCGGGCAGGCAGCGATGCATCACAAACGGCCAGCCAATCAGGCGGTAAGTCCCGCCTTGCGTTCCGGCGGCTCGTTTGTGAATGACACTACTGCTACCATCCAAACCAAGTGCTCACAGATCAACATTGAGCCCCTGGTAATTGGAAGTTGCTGCTTCATGGTTCAAGGCATGACGGAGTGAGGAATAGTAGCTAGGAAGAGAAGAAAGTGGCTGTGGTGGCAGAATGTGATGGTGGTGATGAGCTCTTCATGAGGTTCACTGGAGGTGGGCTTGGCTCATAATGAGTTTAGGAAGTGGGAAACATATACTTTTGCAATTAAAAGCTCTCCCGTTCTTGGTACCATCATTAGTTTAACTAGGTTGTATATTGACCTAGTAAACCTTTTGCCCATTCTCAAGCTGTTTGACTGATCTATTAGTCTAATGCATTCCAGGGCACCGAGAGGCAAACCTCCAATTGATATATGCTGCTATTAAGGAGCATGTATTATATCTTCACTTGTAGCAATACAGCCACTACAACCAATATGTACATTTTATTAATATTGCATCAAAATGGATTGGGAACTCAAAGCCAATTCCGAAAGTGCTGAATCTTTATGAATGAGTGTGCAATTTGTAGCTGTGGATGATAGCACTGCTTCATGCTACAGCAGCTCAATAACCGCAGGAAGTATAAAGATCATTTATAGATAGTTCAATATAGATCTTTCATTTCAATAGATGAAATACAACCCTCAAACCCGGGCTTCCAGAATTAAGGCCACTAGATGAGATGCGTTGTGTGAAGGACATAAGAATTCCCTTAATGCAATTGGTTCCCAATTTTGGCAGCACCATTGACTTACTAGGCTGTTGACCATGGCTCCTCATAGGGGCTACACTCCTATACATGATATAGGGCGGCGGGTTTTTCCTGATGATTCTGTGACTCACCTGGCTGGCTCCCCAGGGAGCCACAGCTCACAGTTTTGGCTCACAATCCCTGCCTTAATGGATACGACCAATGTCCGTCCTACTCCTGTATCATTCTGTTCCCAGTGTTAGTCCTCTAAATGCCACTGGTTCTCAGAGGAAGTTATTCCAGCATACAACTGTTGTTGCTTCTACCTGAGCAAGAGTACAATCCTAACCTGGAGTTAGGTTGGCACAAGTTAGGCCAGCAAAGTTTGGCCGGCACAAAGAACACCATAAAGCATGCTTGGACCACTCTTGGAGTCAGAGAGGCCAGCACACAGACATGCACCATCCTCCCTCACAATGAGAGTGGTCCAAACATACTTTACTGTTGCCCTTGTGCCAGCCAAACTTTGACCCCAAGTGGCTTTTTCAGGGACTTGTGGTAACACTAGAACAACACTAGAAGGGAACACGGAACATCAATGTGCACATTTGAGGGGCAAGTTTTGAAATTCTTGAAACAGGAATCATTTTGAAAATACTGTTCTGCCATTCCAATGTAATTATATTTGCTCTAAAGTCAAACTTATTGTTGTTAAGGGAGTTTACTTGCAGCTAAGCAAGCTTAGAATCAGGGGCGTAGCTAATGAAAGTGTAGCCCAGTGCAGAGGGCAAAATGTTGCTCTGGAAGTGACATCACAACAGATGACATCACAGTTGTACTGTATTTTGGCTATAACTGTTGATAGATTAAAGATATTACACTCTGGTTTGTTTCACTGCGTTCTGCATGAAGTTACTTTTCCAATGATACATAACATGATGGTATTATTCATACATACCAAGGTTTTCACAATTGTGGCCACTAATGCCAAGCTCAGCTTGTTGCCTCCCTAAAGCTTGTTGCCTGGTGCAATTGCACCCACCCTGCACTCCTTTAGCTATGCCCCTGCTTAGAATTGATTCAACTCCAGTTTATGATCTAGCCATGGGTCTAGAAATGGGGGCATGGGCAAGGTACTTCTAGGGCGGGGGGGGCAGCTGCCCTCTGTGTCCCCTGATGGTTGTACCCAACACAGTGCTTTTGTGTCTGTTAGTTTTGTGCACATCCTTAATGCAATAATTTTTGTGTTGCCCAGTGGTGTGACTGCTGTCGAAACTTCCTTTTCTTCTTCCCATCGACCAATCTTCTGGGTGAAGAAAAACATGAAAAAAAACAACAACCCCAAAGCAACACAAAATGCATGTAATAAAGAAGTTAGAAAATATGAGAAAAGGGATTAATGGAGGTGTTAGGAATGTGCAGCAAACACAGAAGGTGGGGAAAGGGGGAACAACAACAGATGCCAAAGCCTCTTATAAAACAACAACAGGGTGTTGCAGAGAAAACAACGCTTTCTAATTAACCATAAATTGTATGCCATAAACAGAATGCAGGATTAAACAGCATCAATCTTTTCTAGGCAAAACCCCCAAACAACATCCCATCAAATAAAAGCAACAACTGTTTGAATCTTGAATGATCTATAAATACAGGACAATTTGGAATCCCAGCCTGAGCATTGGTTAAATATGAATTTGTCTCCATATGCAGTACTATCATGTTGACGTTAATCAGGAAAAGCTCCCCTTGAACTTAATTACTGTTCTTTCGATAACTTTGTATATATCCTGCTCACTCAATAGAAAGTATGGATCTTTGTGGCTTTAAAGAACCTTGAGCTGCTCTGGCTTCTGAATAAATGACTTCCGTCCTCGCTCTTACAGGTTCTTGATGGATGAGTGTCATTCGCTTACGTGGCTCTCTCCATCTTCTTACAGTGTGAACGGTCAATTTCTTGTCCTGAGTCGTCATGCTTTATCAATGCTTGCGGTGTGCTATTGTATTAGGTGATACCTCCTTATCTTATTTGTTCTGCTGCTTATTGTAGCTATAGCAAAACAAGCTTAAAAATATGGCTTGTGATTGTAGCTCATTCCATTTCTAGTTCAGATTTCAAAATCAGATTTGGAGATGTTTAGAGAGGATCTTTCATATGCGGGGACTGAACGGAGCCCCCACTGTCCTCAGAATCTTGCAATTACTAAGTGAGGCTGCATTCCTATGCATGCTTTCCTGGGAGCAAGCCCTAGTGAACATAATGAGACTTACAATACATCTGAGTAGGCATGCGTAGGATTGCGCTTTAAGTTAATTGCAGTTACTAGCTCCCGCAGTGCCCCTGCAGCTGAATCAATGGGGCAGGCACTGCATCTTGCAGCGTGGGGAACAATCACAGAAGCCTCCTCAAAGTAGCCAGGAGGCATGGCTGCATCAGGGGGCGTGGCTACAGACACCCCCAATGTTGAACTCAAGTCGGCTCCCCTGCTTAAGTTACTTTGAGAGTGCAATCCTAACCGGGAGTTAGGCTGGTACAGTTAGGTCAGCAACATTTGGCAGGTCCAAGGGATACTGTAAAGCATGTTTGGGCTACTCTCGGAGTCAGAGAGGCCAGTGCACATATGTGTGCTATCCTCCCTGACTCTGAGAGTGGTCCGAATGCGCTTTATGGTGGCCCTTGTGCCAGTCAAACTTTGCTGGCCTAACTGTGCGGGCCTAACTCCAGGTTAGGATTGCACTCTCAAAGTAATTTAAGTAGGGGAGCTGACTTGAGTTCAACATTGGGGGTGCCTGTAGCCAGTGGTGTCATTCAAATGATTTAGAAACAGGTTCTCACTTTTGATTGGCACTTGTTGGGGTCCGCCCACCGGAAGTGACATCATAAGCAGTGGTGTCATTCAAATGATTTAGGAACAGGAACTAACTTTTGATTGGCACTTGTTGGGGTCCGCCCACCGGAAGTGATGTCATGGCAGGAAGTGATGTCATCAAGCAGACCCAACAATTCCCAAACTATTCCAGATCACTCTCAGAGCATGTTAAGAAGGCCTGAGAAGGGGGATGTCAGCTCTTCCCAATCTAATTCTTTTGGGCTGTGTGTGCCTGACCATACTCTAAAGAGTTCTCAGAATGTACACAAGGTCTTCTAAACCCATCATACTGTCAGTGATTTGGAGGTAGGAGGAATGCAATGACATAGGAAAATAGGATAATCTTTACAATTATGGGCAGAATTCAGCCAATAGTTCTCAAGGCTGAAATTCTAAACACACTTTCTAAAGAGTAAGCCATTCAGCAATATATGCATAAGTCTGCAAGTATAAGCCTGTCTTTTTGGAAGATCCAACTGAAAATAATGGGGCTGACTTCTGAGTAAACAGTTTAGATCAGTCTTTATGTCTTAGGGATTTCAACTGGAGGGAGAGTTAAGCACATGTTTGACTACTCAAAATCAATGCAATGTAAAAGCACTTAAATTACACTGGATCATGCCCAATTAATAATAATTATCACCTGTAAATAACTGCGCTGGGTAATCAACGCTGTGCAAACTTTAGAGTTGGCAGGAGGGAAAACCAGCCTTTAACAACAGCTTAATTCACAGAAACCATCATACTGAACTATGATTCCTACTTGGATTTACATCATATAGTGATCCACTTTGCAAGTTACTAGTCCACAGTATCCCCAGTTCAAGCTTCATTTGATGACATCCAGACCAACAGGATGCTACATGTCATTTTAGTAGACCTATGGTCACAGACTATGTCTCATATTCACAAGAAATTTCTTGCTTCTCAAGAGAGACAGGATAAATCTCGTGCTTCACTATGTCAAATAATGTTGCTTTAAAGTAGTACCCACATCATTTAAGATTCCAGCAATAAAAGCAACAAACCTTGTGGGAGGAAATCTAGTTAACCTATTGAGGGGGGGGTGTAACTCCCCTCCTCAGGTGTAGCTGCTGCTGGCACCAGCCCAGGCTCAACACAACAAAGGGAGCTCCTGGGCAAAAATCCCTCTTAAAAGAAAGCCAAATAACAGAAGTAAAAAACCCAATTTTATTGACATATATTAAGAGTTATAAATAAACTACAGAGGCTCTGTACCATAAAACCTGAATATTAAAATGACAATAATCAACCCCTTTGTTTATAACTTAACTGAGAGGAACTCAAAGGACAAAAACAACAACAAAAAATCCTATAGGATTTTTACCTTACTGACTGACTACAACCAGCTTCCACAGCACATAGTGAGGCTAACCTTCCCTGAGAGCAGCCAAAGGGGTCTGTTCCCTGAGGCTTTTAACTTTATATCAATGAACTAATCACCCCCACCTGAGCCATTTACACTTGAGTAGTTCTCTCCCAACTAACCAGGTTCACATAAGACCACAATTTCATGACACCCACAAAGAACAACAACTACGTGTACATCTTCCCTTTACACTTTTCTAGAGAACTCACCACAGTTCCAAACACAGGGAAAATCAACTTCCACAAAGATCGATATAGTGAATTGCAGGCTACAAGGAAGTGCAGCAATGCTAAGCTCTGTGCTCACACAAAATCTCTTCATGCACAACGATCCTGCAAGGGAAGTCTGAAAGGAAAGGCATTTCTAGGAGCACTTAAAGGCGAGGCTGGGGGCGATCCTGCAAGGAGGGTGGGAGGTCTGCATTTCTAGGAGCACTTAACAGAGAGGCTGGGGGACGGAGCAAACAACAACAAAAAACAAAGCCAGCGATGAGTGGGCGGAGCCAGCCCTAAGGTTAGGTTCTGGAATGCACGTTCCGGTGCCTTTCCCCTCCATGTCACCACTGCTCCTCTCCCTTGCTGCTGTAGCCAGTAAGCAACGCCAAGATGTTGCTTTTCCCTGTGAGGATTGGCTAAAATGGTGCAGGAGAGGAGTGATTCCACTGCAAGGTAAGGCTTCTTTCAAAACTTAAGAGCTTTGCCCTCCCTTAGATCTGCCTCTGGCCAGCACAGTTAGGCCAGCAAAGTTTGGCTGGCACAAGAGCCACTGTAAAGTGCATTTGGAGTCAGAGAGGCCAGCACGCAGACATGCACCATCCTCCTGGACTCCGAGAGTGGTCCAAACCTGCTTTATGGTGGCCCTTGTGCTGGTCAAACTTTGCTGGCCTAACTGTGCCGGCCTAACTCCAGGTTTGGATTGCACCCTGAGTTCTGTCATTGCATGGGGACAGTTCTGGCTCAAGGTAGCCCCCAAAACATATCCTTGTAAGATCTCTCCAGATCTCTCTCTAATCCTCTAGCCCTTAATTGGGCCATTGCTCAATGGTGGAGCAGCACTGCTTTCAATGCCTCGTTTCAATCCCTGACGTCTCCAGGTAGGATTGCTGAGCCATAGTATACTCAGCCAGATGGACCTCCTGTAAACTGCTGCAGCATAAGGCAGCTTCCTATGGTCACCAGGGCAAGGATTCAATAATGATTGATTAATGGTCCTCACTGTTTTCTAATATGTTACGTTCTATGTGCGCCATCTTTTCTGGCACTGATCCCATCACTGACTGCTGGGATACACACGCTTTTGAAACCAAACACGCTCAGGCTTCTGACATGATTTTACAAATGAAGCTGTGGCCTAATGTACCGACAACATCTGTGGAGTTCATCTGTCCCCAGGAATAAAGGAAGAACATTCCAATTAGCATGTCTGGGTTTCCTTTCAGGGATGAGGAGGGAATGTTGCCAGCAAGATTGCAGACGAACAGGCAAAAGCGAGCAACTCCCAGGTGACGTCTTCAAAAGAGTTGCAGAACTTTGTTGGAACAATCAAATATGCTGATGCTGATGTGCTTCTTCAAGAGCGACGCTAATACTTCAGAGATCCCTGGCCTGAGACAAATTTTTAAAGAAGAGACAGTCGTGCATTTCGCCACAGAAATGTGCTCATACATATCTTTGTCTCATTTTGCATAAAGTTTAGCACAAAGTTGCTGTAAGCACTGTGCTGTAAGCACAGGGCTGATCGAATTGTAATGATGGCATATGAAGTACATACGGATGTATTCTGGTCTCAGCAAATCTGATCTGTGGCTTAGTGTGCTCTGCAATGCCTTCATTTCATCAATTTTCCGAAAGAAATCCAAACGTTGACATTTCTATGTCACATTCTTTCCTTTCCTGTTTAACGGTTTAGAGACTGGTTTCCTGGAAGCCAGATTAGCGGGTAGCTAGAACTCATGGAGTTTCCACTTGATTGTATTAACAGCTCAATTCTATGCTGCATGTAGCGTCGAACCGCGACGTCATTAGTGCTGGCACAGGGGCGCTGAGCGGCACCTCCGCGTCAGCGCTAAAGCTCTCAGGACGACACTACAAGTAGCATCGGCCTGAGAGTGCTGACGGAGAGCCTCCCTTGCACCAACTGAAGCCGGTCGGTGCAAGGGAGACTTCATCCTGTTCCAGGATGGGGATTGGTGAGGGGGAGGGAGATTGTGGGCTGGGGACCAAAAGGCCAAATCCTAAGCCCACCCAGGGGGCCACACGGCCCTGATTTGGGCCACGCGGTCTCCTTGGATGTGTGCCTGCCATTTAGTAGGCGCAGATCTGAGGAGCACATAGGGGAGGCTGGAGCTCCCCCATGGTAAGGGAACGAATGCTCCCTTCCTGCTGGGAGGCTCCAGCCTCTCCTAAGCAGCGCTGGATTTGGCGCTAGTCTGTCGGCCTCGCCATTCCAGCGCTGCTTAGGATTGCGCTCTAAGGTTCTTTTTGTGTAGTGTTTTATTGACTTGCATGGGTGCATGTGTTAAATCCTGCACAAATAGAATCTTGATGCAGTCACATGTACAATCACGTCAAAATTGCTTTTGTGAGGTGTTTGGACAATGCACACATGTGCACAGGTACCATAAAGAGGACAAAAGATGGAGACTCAGAGCCTAATCCGGTCAAAATCCTCCCCTTTCTCCACCAATCAGCCTTAACACCACAGTGCATGCTGTATCATACAGGGTTGGCGGCGGTCATGGAGGGCTCCTTTAGGTAAGGGAACATTTGTTCCCTTGCCCAGAGGGAAGCCCTCACTGCCCTGCTGGGTCTTCTTGGACCTGCACCTGAATACACTTAGAGTGCCATCCTAACCTGGAATTTGGCCGGCACAGTTAGGCTAGCAAACTTTAGCTGGCACAAGGGCCACCGTAAAGCACGTTTGAACCACTCTCAGAGTCAGGGAGGATGGGGCATGTCTGTGTGCTGGCCTCTCTGACTCGGAGAGTGCTCCAAACATACTTTACAGTGTCTCTTGTGTTGGCCTAACTTTGCTGGTTTAGTTTATGCCGGCCTAACTCCAGGTTAGGATTGTGCTCTCAGTGTTAGAATTCCTTCTAGGTAAACACATTCCAGTGGAGAGAAATAAGGAGCAGCATGACTGCAAAGAACAACAAAGGAATGGGGGGGTGGGGGGAGATCAGCTCATGGCAACTACTGGTTACAGACCCCCTATATGATCTCTGTATAATTGAACCCCCGAGTACCAAATATAATAATGCCATTTCATATTTTTATAGTAGATCAGAGTCAATTGTCAAATAGCTTTCTTTTTTAAAAGCCCCTGTGACCTAATTGGGGTTGATCCTACTGGATTACTAATGCGGTTTGACATGCCCCAGCAATGCCTGCAACTGCTCTAACACCATGTAAATGTGAACGCTGCAAATGTACTCATTACATAATTAGGCAGAACATTGTGAGGGATCAAGTGCTCAGTGAACCTGGAAATTTGTGCGGCGGTAGGCACGCCACCTAATTAGCTCAAAGCAAAGCGCAGTGTGTGGTTATGTAGGAAACTCTCAGCAGGTGGTGCTATTGCTTTAGTTAATTGCTGCAAGAGCTCTCTGGATGGTCTTGGTCTGGGGCAGGTTCCTCAGGGTGTGGTGTAGGTTGGGATCGGAGCTTAGTTTCCAGCCCCAAGAGTAATTCGCTTAATTAGGCCACGCTGGGACCTTTCTTCCTTTTTTTTTTTTTTCAAATGTAGGGTATTATGCAGCTGGTAATTAATTAATTAACTGGTTCCAATCCTGCCTTCTCCCTCGCCGCCAGTCCTTCTTGACTAGTGCAACAGTGCTACAAATTCCCCTTGTTTAGACCAAAGGATATTTCCTTACAAACGTCTCGTAGGCAGCCTATGTGCGCTCTATTTCTTTTAAGTTTCAAACAAAACGTCAATCTCTCTGACGCTAGAAGGGCTGGGCAGACCTGCCCAAAATGGAAGAGGCCCACCAAGACCACATCTTTCAGGTTGTGATGCTGAATGGACACTTTGAATTTCCTAGGTTTTCTTTACCAGGAAAAGACACGGGAATGACAACTTTTAACCTGGCCTGCAGAGGCCAAGTCTTGACATGAGCTGAACAAGGTGATAGAATTCTGCACTGATAGATTAGACTGCGCCACTCCAGATGGTATGTGGTTGATTGCATTTGTGACTGCCCACCGATGTGCAAAAATCTGAATATAGAAAACCAGCACAGCAGGCAAAAGGCTGGGCTAGAACCATGATGTTCTAGTTCCCTATTTGCAGGGATAGGAGTGTATTTATGCAAGAAGCATTCAAATGTGATATCCCCCACTTGCATTCTGAAGTGGTACAATCCATTTGACCTCCTCAGGACATTTTGGTTGAATGGTAGGCCTGGCCGCAGTAACACAGAACCAATCATGGACACTGAAACATTTGCATCAGGCTCACACAAGTGGCGACCCAATCTCCCTATTGACATATATGACCACACACTCGTTCATATTATTCACAGCTATATTCATATCTGTGACTTTCTCAGACATGCCATTCATATTTTATTCCCTCCCAAAACAACATTCTCAAACAACACACACAGCCCAATGCACCAATGCACCCTGCGCAGTGACTCAGCAGTGTGGTGTCCACTGCATTCCATTACATGGTGAGGTTTGGCCCTGGAGGACTCCTTGGGTAGGCCTGGTGGCTCTTCTCAGGCCTGTGCCAACTCAATAGCTGGCACAGGTCTTCATGAAATCAGGTCAGGGGATCACAGCCAAGAGGGGGGTTTAGATTTGATGGGCACTGCTGTTGGTGAATTCCCCTACCCAGTCCCGATCCACCATCCTCCCCATCCTCATTGATGCCCTATTCAGCCCACCCTTGCCCCACCCCCACCATTCTACCAACCCCTAATCACACGTACTGGGGCTGGTAGGTGTGTGGAGGTTGCTGGCTTGTGGAGCAGGTAGCCAGTCTGTAGTCTGTTTTGCCTTTTGTGATAGCCGGAAAGCACCAAGTACAGCAGGAATACTTGTTCCAGCGGTGCTAGCCACTAACCAGATTGGAAACTGAGGGCACAATCCTAACCTGGAATTAGGCCAGCACAGTTAGGCCAGCACAGTTCGGCCTGCGCAAGGGACACTGCAAAGTCCATTTGGATCACTCTCGGACTTAAGGGGGGATTGCACATGTCTGTGTGCTGGCCCCTCTGACTCCAAGAATGGTCCAAACATACTTTACGGTGTCCCTTGTGCCAGCCAAACTTTGCTGGCCTAACTGTGCCGGCCAAACTCCAGGTTAGGATTGCGCTCACAGTCCCATAAAGAAATTTATTTCCACAGATGCTTTCATGGACTGCCCCATACTATTCCTGCAATCCATGACTGCTTGTGCTGAAATAAGTTTATTTCACTGAATGTTAAGATCCGGTTCATTGGCCGTTAATACCCTTGGCTGGTTTTGCGGCCTCAGACTAGCAGCCCAATCCTTTCCTTCACCGTTGCAGTTGGTGCAGCCTTGCTGATGGAGCATGCAATGATTTGGGGCAGAGGTGACCAAAAGGCCAGTCGGGAGTAAGAAAAAAACAGTTTTACTTACATCTGGGTAGGCTTCCTACTGGCCAATGTCCTTGGACCCACAACAGCTATGTAGGTGGCGTAATTCGGAGGAGAGAAAGGGGTTGGAATGGGTTGAAAAACGGGGATAGGATTCTGGTGCAAGTTGCCGCTGCTGCCAGGTCCTACCCCCTCCAACCCGCCTGCCCTCCTCCCTCTGCACCCTAAAACTCTCTCCCCCTGCCCCTCCCTGTGATTCACTGGCACAGCCTGGACTCTACCACGGCAGGGGTGCTCATCTGCAACTGCTTTGCTGCAATGGTCTGATGATCACATCATCACCAGGCCTTTGAAGACCACGTATCGGGAGATGCCCACCCCTTTGGAAGTTTCTACCATAAAATGCCAGTCGCTGGAAAGCAGAACATTCCACAACACCTCAGCAGCTGCACTAATTGCTAGGCACAGCACATTTCAATCAGCTGAAGTTCGGGTTCTTACAGAGCTCTCACAAGAGCTCTCACATCTCTACAGATGTTTCAAAGATTGCAGCGTGTATTTACCTTCGTTTTTTCTTTCTAAACACTTGTTATTTAGCACCAACAAGGATGGGGGAAGCCGTTGCTTTGAGCAACAGTCAGGGGAAGGCAGTAAAGTAGTGGGAGGGGGGTGCCCTACCTTCCACGCCTGCCACCTCTACTGACCCACCACCTGCTCAGCTGCTCCACCCCCCCCCACATCCTCTTCTCCCTCACTATCCTTGGAGAAAAGGAGAGGGGGTAGAAGACTCCCACACCCAGCACGGCTGCTGAAGACTACAGTGGCAGTGCTGGAGGAAGAGGCAGCAGGCACAGTGACTTGGAAGAATTGTAAGAAGAATTGTAAGTGACTTGGAAGATCCCCTTACACCCGTGTATGCCCCAGTCATCCCAATGGGGCTGCTCAGATCTGTGTCCACTGTTTTGCAGGTGCACAAGCGCATGAGTGGCCCAAATTGGGGCAGCCGAGGCTGGGGATGGGGTTTAGGATTTGGCACTATGGCTGTCTTGCATCACGACCCCCGTCTTCGCCCACTGCGCCACCCAGTTACGCCCCCGGCACACCTCTGGAATGCCCTTGGCGTGGCCCAGTGCTGACTGCGTACTGCAGACGCTCAACCGGCACAAGGCCAGCGCTGCTGGCAGTTGTTGTGGCGCCCGAGTGTTGGCACTGCTGCTTGCACCATTCCAGCACCGTACCGCCGATGCTGATGCGCTTGACAGCACGTTTGTGACAGCGTTCAGCCAGTGCAAGGGTGTAGCACCGGCGCAATGGGGTATAGGATTGCACTCTGAGTGAGTGAGTGAGTGAGTGAGTGAGTGTGTGTGTGTGTGTGTGTGTGTGTGTGTGTGAGAGAGAGAGAGAGAGAGAGAGAGAGAGAGATCCGCTTGCTTACTGAGGTCTTTTGGCAGAGGTTGACTACGCACTCCATAACACCACCAGACAATCTCTCAGCATGGGTTTGGAGAGACACTTTGGAGATCTTTGCCATTTTCCAGTAATTGATTGTTGTGCTTGAATTTCAGTATTACGTTTCAGGATAAAGACCAGATGCTGGAGCAGCAAGAGTAATTCATATTATTTTAAACTCTTTATCTCTTCTTCCAGGTTTTGAAATTCTTGTGCTTCTTCTAATCATCTGTCTTTTATTTTTCTTATGAGATCACGACAGTGAGATGTAATATCACAGTCCGGTTTATTTTTCACTTTGCACTTCTACTTTTTTAAGTGTAAAAAAATATTCTTCAGGCTTGTCCTAATAAACTAATGTCTGATGCTAAATTAATCTTAGCACGGAGGCCACAGTTCAAAACTCCAAGAATGTTAACAACGTGATTCTATGAACAGTTATTCAGAAATAAGGTGTGTTGAGGTCAATCAGGTTTAATCCTCTTAAGAGTGGAAAGGATTTCAGCCTCGCTATCCAAGTGCTTTAAAGTCCCAGTGTAGAGATGCTTTTCTAGTTTTTGGGCACCAGACAGATTCAGAGACTATTTCTAAGTTCCAAAGAAAACTCTGTATAGAAGGGGAATGTATTTATTTTCTTATGCCCAAAGGGCTTGGATGAACTTCAGTGACTTCTAAACATTAAGGGCCTGCTGGAGTTTCTCCTCTCATTGGTAGGAGATTCAGGTTTGATAACGTGAAATACTCCACAGTACTGTAGTTAGAGGAGCAAAAGGTAAGTACTGCAGGCCATATAAATGCCTCCCTATGGCGCAGGCCCATCGGCCTTGGAATCCAGCGCAGCGTAGGATTGTACTCTGAATGAGTGGAGCAAGATCCTCCTTGAGAAAAGCACTTTCCATGTGAAGGCCCATTGGAAGAGAATATTGGTGATAGGTATGTCTGACGCCCATATTAATTAAGTAAGTAATTAAGTAATTAAGTAATTAAGTAATTAAATAAATAAATAAATATGTTTTCTGATTAATTTCCAGAGTTCTGAGAAGCTTCACCAATGGCGATCATGAGCAGATGTCTGTTGGATGTCAGTATCCATTTAAAGTGGAAGCATTTAATTTGCATCATAAGTATCATTTATTCCTGCAACTTGCTTTGTGTCTCCATGAGAAAAGGGAGGTAACTGTCCAATTGTAACTGAAATCTCCTGCCGAAGCAGCCACGCCAATGGCACATGGAGGTCTGGTCTGGAGGTTGAGCTGTTGCCCTGCCTGAAGATGCTAAGCAGGATCAGCCTTGGATTTGCCTTGGATGGGAGACCGGAAGTCCCTGACGGAGCTCGTGGAGGAATGTGTGGAGGAGTCAGCTGACTGGAAACAAAGAAAAACTTGAGAACTGGCCAAGGTTTGACCTGCGGCTATCTGTGAAGGCTCGGAAGATGTAAGAGTGCAGCCAGGACCATGTTGAAAGGGAAACATCTGGAGAAACTGAGGGTTCTGTGAATTGTACATAGAACAATAGTTGTAAAAAAAACATTGGGGAAAAAAATTGGGTTTATAAACAGCCTGCCAATTTAAACCGCCTTGTGTTTTGAGAAATCTTGAGAAAGGCGGTATAAAAATACCTTGAATAAATAATGAATAAACATGCATTGTATCCTCTCTCTCTCTCTCTCTCTCTCTCTCTCTCTCTGTGTGTGTGTGTGTGTGTGTGTGTGTGTGAGAGAGAGAGAGAGAGAGAGAGAGAGAATCCTGGAGGCTATCTTGAAGGAATGTTTGTTCCCTTATCCCAGGATAAATCTCCACTTTCCCAATAGGACATAAGAACATAAGAAGAGCCCTGCTGGATCAGGCCAAAGGCCCCTCTAGTCCAGCTTCCTGTATCTCACAGCGGCCCACCAGGTGCCCCAGGGAGGCATGAGACAACAAGATCCTTGCATCCTGTTGCCACTCCCTTGCAGCCAGTACTCTGAAGTAGCCCACCACCAATGTAAAGAGGTTGCACAATCCATCATTGCCTATAGCCCACGATGGACCTTTCCTCCAGAAATCCGTCCAATCCCCTCTTAAAGGCATCCAGACCAGATGCCATCACCACCTCCTGTGGCAAAGAGTTCCACAGATTAAGTACCCGCTGGGTAAAAAAAGTACTTCCTTTTATCTGTTTTAACTCTCCCAACCCTCAGTTTTAGCAGATGCCCCCTGGTTCTGGTATTGTAAGAGAGGGAAAAGAACATCCCTCTATCGACTCTATCCCTTCCATGAATAATTTTGTATGTCTCAATCATGTCCCCCCTCAGGCGCCTTTTTTCTAGACTGAAGAGCCCCAAATGCTGCAGTCTTTCTTCATAAGGGAGGTGCCCCAGCCCCGTAATCATTTTCGTCGCTCTCTTCTGCACCTTTTCCAGCTCCACTATGGCCTTTTTGAGGTGCGGCGACCAGAACTGTACACAATGTTCCAGGTGCGGCCTTACCATCGATTTGTACAATGGCATGATAATATTGGCTGTTTTATTCTCAACCCCTTTTTTAATTACCCCCAGTATGGAATTGGCCTTCTTAATTGCTGCCGCACACTGGGTCGATACCTTCATTGAATTGTCCACCAGGTATTCAATGATACCTTCATTGAATTGTCCAATTCATTGAATTGTCCCAACATCTCTCTCCTGAGCTGTCACAGACAGCTCAGAACCCATTAGCCTATAGGTGAAGTTTTGGTTTTTTGCCCCAATGTGCCCCAACACTTGTCTATGTTGAAACGCATCTGCCATTTTGCTGCCCATTCCCCCAACTTGGAGAGATCCTTCTGGAGCTTTTCACAATCCCTTCTGGTCTTCACCACCCAGAAAAGTTCTGTGTCATCCACAAACTTGGCCACGTCACTGTTTGTCCCTGTCTCCAGGTCATTTATGAACAAGTTGAAAAGCATGGGCCCCAAGACAGATCCCTGGGGCACTCCACTTTTCACCTCTCTCCACTGTGAAAATTGCCCATTGACCCCCACTCTCTGTTTCCTGGCCCTCAACCAATTCTGAATCCATAAGAGGACCTGCCCTCTTATTCCCTGACTGTGAAGTTTCTTCAGCAGCCTTTGGTGGAGGACTGTGACAAATGCCTTCTGAAAATCTAGGTATATGATATCCACAGGTTCACCCACATCCACATGCCTGTTGACCTTTTCAAAGAATTCCAAAAGGTTCGTGAGGCAAGACTTACCCTTACAGAAGCCGTGCTGACTTTCCTTCAGCAGTACTTGTTCCTCTACATGTTTTAGGATTTTATCTTTGATGAGGCTTTCCACCATTTTACCTGGAACAGACGTTAGGCTGACCGGCCTGTAGTTTCCAGGGTCCCCCCTTCTCCCTTTTTTAAAGATTGATGTGACATTGGCTATCCTCCAATCCTCTGGTACCGTGGCTGTTTGAAGGGACAAGTTGCATACTCTAGTTAAGAGGTCAGCAACTTCGTTCTTTAGTTCCTTAATAACTCTTGGGTGGATGCCATCTGGGCCTGGTGACTTATTTATATGTAGTTTATATAGGACATATGCCAACTCAAATCCAAGTAGACTCAGGAAAGAGGTGAAAAGGCAGGGAAAGGGGAAATAACATCAGAGGAACTGCTGCCAATGATAACCACCCTCTTTCTACCCTTGATACTTACCCTCTATGCCCCAGTCCCCAGTCCCTCCTTCCTCTTCCCTTCCATCCCATCTTGCCCATGTTCCACCCACCACCCATCTCTGTGCCAACTTACTGGGACCTGGACATCCTGAAGGCCATTATTCTTGCAGCAGCCTGGTTGCACAAACAGTGTGTCGAGTTTTGGAATGCCAGAATGGCCATTGAACTGCCAGAACGTGCGTTTTGATGGTGCAGTGGCCTGTTAGGATTGGACTCTAAATATTCACAATTGTCAGTGATTGGCCAAAAGGCACATTGTTGTACTTTTATTTGGACTGTTTTCTCAGAAAGTCATTTGCATGTCACATTGCAATGAACTCCCCCCAAACCCATATTGCAATTTTAGAATTCTGGCTTAGTGAATAGAACTGTCACATTCCAGGGGCAACATCCACAAGCTTTTACTACTTTTATGTGCCTAAACACTGGCTGAGATATGAGTAATTCTGCATGTACAATGTACCACTTTACTGCACTGGATCCCCCAAAGTTCAGCTCATTCCGGAGAAATTGGATAAACAGTCATATTGTGTGTTCGTAGCAAAGCAACCTGCGGATCTACTATGCTCTGCCGCAATATTCATAATTGCTATTTGTAGCTGAAGGAAAATAAGCAGCCGGAAAAGCGTATAATACTTGAAAAATAAATTCCCCATTTTCAGATGTGATTTGACTGACTGCAATATAGACGTGTTAAAATGGAGCAGCCAAAATATCTCTGCTGTCCATTACCAAAACAGAGTTCATTGTAGTGTGTGGGAACTCTACTTAATACTGTATTTCTATCCTGCCTCTCTTCCATTACGAGACTCAGGCAGCACGCATCGGAGTTCCCCCGAGTGACCCGCCTATGATGAGTGCTGAAACACCTGCTCTCAATGGCAGGATGGGGGAGGCAGTTCCACATGCTATGCCTGTCTGCTGGACCATTCACCTCTTCCTCCAAGCTGGTGCGCCCTTCTTCTCTCCTTATAAATGTGAACAAGATGGCTGGGGTGCTTACTACTGAGGAGCATTCTACTGAGGACCATGGCTGCAGGGCTAAAAGAGGAACTGGACACTGCTGCAATTCCATTCCTGTCGTCAGGATGGAGATTGTCACCTTCCTTTTCCTTCCCTAGCTCTTCACTCATGGAGTTATAATAAGCCACAGGAGGGAACATGACGTCACAGACTTGAAGCCGACTTACAAATATGGCTGACTCAGATCAGCGCCGCGAAAGGGGCTCTCTTGCTCGCACGGCGCGCGTGTAAAAGTAAATCTCCCTGCCCGTGTGTAAAAGTTTATTTCAACGTCTTTAAGCATGCCTTCGTGTTCTGCATACGGGTGTGCGAATCGCTGGACGAAAAATGGGATTACTTTCCACAGGTACTTAAAATCATTGTGATTCGTTGCTATAGAAAAATATTACTTCATAAAGTAAGCAGCCCTTCACAAACTGAAGTAGATATGAAGAAATAAAGTAAAAATAAAAATAAAAATATGTAATATTTTTGAAATTCTGAACATTAACAGAATTTGTTTTATGGGGGGGGGTGAGTGTAGAAGTTTAAAAAAATACACTTAATAGCCTAGAAGTGAAAAAGAACTACTCTCCTATTGACAACTGCTTGTGTTATACACTGAGAGATTTTAATGTAATTTTCCTACATATTTATCTAATTTTTGCCCACCCTCCCCTTTTTTTCTTTCCTTCCCGTTCACACTTTATTCCTGCTTGTGTAGATTTCAAAAAATATGTCTGTCAAAGCAGTGCAATCCGAGTTTACATAGGCAGCAAGCGGCATTTCGTCCGGTGTGTTCAGTAATATAATTACGTGGAATTAAACCTTGGAATTGCATATTAACTCATAATATGGTTACCAATAATGTTTCTACACGATCACACGTTGTTATTTTGGTAAGTTTTTACTTCAGGAGTAAACGATTCAGCCCTAAACATCATGCAAAAACCCATTTGAAATGCTTGGAATGAGCAATGTTTTGCACTCACCAACATGGCCGCTAAGCCCGCCTCCTGGGAGTCAATCTGTCTGTATTGAACTCAATGGGCACGGCCACCCCCTGTCTTCACTGGCTGTGTGGGGAGGATCTTGGGAAAGGAACTCCGATGTCCTCCCTAGCCCACCAGTTGTGAGGAAGTGGAGGAGGAGGTGAGAAGGTGGGAGCAGAGGCGTTGGTGGAGGTGACAGCAGAAGCGTAGTCCAGAATGACTCCGACAGCGAGTGGGAGGGGCAGCTTACAAGGCGCATTGCAGCGCCTGCAGTAGTTGCCGCCAGTGGCGTCCCTACAGCAGGGGGGGAGCTCTATGTTTTGCAAGGAGCCTTACCCTCCCGTGTAAATTGCTCCTCTCCTTTGCCGCTGTAGCCAGTAAGCAACACCAAGACGTTGCTTTTCCCCCTGATTGGCTAAAATAGCACGGGAAAGGAGCGATTTCTACGGCAAGATAAGGCTCCTTGCAAAACTTAGAGCTCCGCTCTCCCTGTAGGGACGCCACTGATTGCTACACTGCTCCCCCATAGCTGTGCTACCATGTAGTAGTGCATGCTCAAGAATGCATCCTCCAAAAAAAACCCAAGAAAGAGCCATAATTTGGGACTTCTTTCAGAGTCCATTTAGCTATGGCAAGGCCTGGGAACTTCCAGGTAGCCAGCCACCTTATACGTGCCAGTATCTGATGTTGCCAGTTGAACTTAAGGGGAGTGTTGGCCATATGATGTCACATGATGATTGGTATGAAGAATTCAGTCATAGAAGTCAAGGTAGTTTGCTAGCAAGTTCCGGGTGGTGTCAGGCATAGTGGTATACGGTGATGCAAATGGCCCCTGAGATTTCTTGAGCAGCACATTGATGTTCAGGAGGGATCATCCTTATTGGGCAGATATTTTTCTAGAGATTCAGAGCCCAATCCTATGGACTGATAAAGTCAATGGGACTTATTCCCAGGAAAATGTGAATAGGAATTGCAGCCTCAGCTGCTTGTGATACAGTGAATTTTTTTTGGGGGGGGAGGGGGGAGTTTTTAATCTAGTCTTCTGTCCCCTAAGTGGTTTCATTCATTCACTGGTGTTACAAGAGCTTGGATCCATAACGCTTCCCTATACATTTTTTTAAAAGCAAGTTTATCAGACCTGTGTGATAGAAATCCCATCCTTTTACATCGGCTTCCCTTCATTGTATACTTAAAGGGAGAATCTGGGTCTAACCAAAGGAGAGGACCTGGTATATAATAGCAGATGGAGAGTACCAATTCCAGATGGGCTTTTGTTAAAGGCTTTAGATGCTGGCCCCTGTTGCGCTGGTACAAAAGGGCACATCTGACCTGAGCTGGCTGAAGAGCCTCTATTGTCTGCCTAAGGTTGCCTGGGAAAGTACATTCTGTCTGCTTCTATTCTCTCGCACAATCAATGCACCTTTTGGTGTCTGTTCCTTGTGCCTCTCCAGCAGCAAGTAATTCACTTTAGTTTCATATTGGAGTATCATTAATGTACTTACACACACTTATCAAATTACTTCATGTTTAACACAGTCCAAAGTTGGGAAAAAATGCTTTGTATGAATTTGTGGCTGCTTTTCTTCCCAATCTCCTTGTTCTGGTATCCTGAATCCCATGGATGAAAGACAGATGCATATATGCTGAAGCATTTATTTTTACTTGGGGCTTTTTCTGTTTACCAGGTATTTTTAACTTACATTACCCAGCTGTCATCAGTATTGTACATCATCATTTCAGTTGATTATTTTATATACTGTACTACATTTAGACTGCCTCCACTGTTCCCATGGCAACTACTCCCCGCTTAAGCACTGTTGAGCATGTGGGCTCATTTTAATTTAGTTGCAGAAAGGGAGAGATGCTCTTGGAAGCCCTGAAATCATTTAGGTTATTACCGGCTTTCATTTCAGGTTCAGCAGAGGTAAGATTGTACAAAGTCTTTCTTCTCTCACTTTCTCTTTTTCCTGAAAGCTTAGTTCTGTAGTCATAAAACCACACTTAACCAGAAATAATGGAGAAGTAGGAAGTTGGAATTCCAATATTTGACACCAGGCACAACAATTTCATCAAGTTAACCAACTTTCCAGCACTGATATAGCTGTGCCAATAGGGCATGTTCTGCATTTTACAGTGGAGCAGCAGTCACAGAGGCCTCCTCGAGGTAAGGGAATGTTTGTTCCCTTACCTTGGAGCTGCACAGCCCTTAACCTGGTGCTGGAAAGTTGGTTAGGATTGCACCCCAAGTATGTTGTACAGGCATGGTGTTTTAAGAACGATATAGACAAATTGGAACAGGTTCAGAGGAGGGTGATAAAGACGGCTCCTGGAGTTGGATAACCCAAAAGAAGGAAAATCGAAGAAATTGAACATGTTTAGCTTTGAGAAGAGAAAACTGAAGGGAGACATGATGGCACTCTTCAAATAATAATAATAATAATAATAATAATAATAATAATAATAATAATAATAATAATATTTATATACCGCCTTTCTTAGGTCACCAGATTTCTCTAATGACTATAAATCAAGGCGGCGTACATAGGCAGACTTTATTTGTCAACCCAAAGGTTTTTACAATTTTACAGAAACGTTCTATCTTACAAGAACTACACACATACGGATGGATCTTTCTGGATTTAGTCCTTCTTTCTGGCCACCCGTTTGTCTTCTGCTGGCTGATAAGTGGCTTCCCTGCTCCCACCAGAGAAGCAGCTGACTTCGGCACAACTCCCCCTAACACAAGGCAGCCGAAGACAGCTCAGCTGTTAATCAGTCGCAGTTACAAGGTCTGCTGCTCACAGAGACTTCCGGTAGACCCGAACTGGCGACCTTCAGATCTTCAGTTCTTATCTTTAGGCAAACAGAGGCATTAACCCTCTCGACTAAAACTTCTGCCCAATACTGCCAATCCTCTTTATATGTGACATCAGTATATGTGACCTCGCCTATCCGTGAAGGGCTGTTTGGTCACCAGGACCTCTTCCTCCCTATCAACAAAGAAAACAGCCCCTCCAAAACAAAGAGAAAGAAGCTCTGGCAGTCAGTCAGTTCCCGACCTATTAGCTGATTGGCTAATAGCCAAGGGAGTGATTGCAAATTTCAAACCACAGTGAGTGAACAACAGCAACAAGGCAACAAGGCAGTTCTGACTTGTCTTGGTCTCTCTTTGCATTTCTTCCTTGGAATGTTTACTTTGCAGTCACTCCCTTGGTCATCTTGGGACTTGCTGCTGTGTCCATTGCTCCCTTGAACCTTTCCGTTTTTTATGGTATAAATCAATCTCATGGATAAGTCAAGGGCAAGTTTTAAACTACAAATCATAGAATTTGCTATGATCCATGGACAAGTTGAGGGTAAAACTTGGGGAGGGGCATGAAATTCTTTGAAAATAACTTACCAGTAATTGTTCTGAGGCAGCAACAGACAGCCAACCAAAAATCGGAGCCATTTCATTTTCTTCTGTGGTAGCGCAGAAATGGAGCTATTCTCCAAACAAAAAGAAGGTTCTTATGGGAGTTGTAGGCTTTGTGAGGAATACAGCACAGCACTTCTATGGCAAAAGCCCTCATAATGACTACAATTCCCATAAGCACCTTCACCACTCTGCCTCTTTGGAGAAGAAAGAAAATGTCTACCAGATTTTCCCTTGCTGTCTGTTGGTGCCTGAGAACAATTATTGGTAAGTAAAATTGCTCCTTTTTTTCTACCCCCTGTCTTTTGCTTCTTAGCCTAGCCTTCCCAGCTGCTGTTAGAAGCTTTACAAACCATATTGACAGGTGTATAAATTGACCCATTCTTCAGGGTCAATTTTCAGGCAATTTTTTTAGACTTATACATGAGCATATAGGGTAAGACCTAGCTATATGTGTGCTTTGGTTACACCATTACACCTAGCTATACACTCTGTTTGGTCTGTTCTGATATATCTCCCTATTATCATATTCAGACTAGTTGCTAATATAGAAGCATTTTAAAATCTTGATTTAAAAGTGAACTTGGATTACAAGATTTGGAATCCTGTCATCTTTTCCAGATCTGGCAGCTAACAGATCTGCCAGGGCAGATCTGGCAGCTAACAGATCTGTCAACTCATTTATATTTTAGGCAATGAAACAGCCAATTTCTCTGTCAATTTCTCAGGCCAATATATTAGCCTGTACCTGGCACTGTAGATATAAGATATCTGGCACTATAGATATAAGAGTTCAAGGCTTTATTATTCAGTGTAATGATTACTTCTTGACCATAGCAGGTGCTTCTAATATTTTCACATCTGGTTGACTGAAGATGCAATCCTAACCTGGAGTTAGGCCAGCATAACTCTGTGCTGCCCACCGACTTGCTCCAGCGCAAGTAAGGATTGTGCCCTGGGTTATTTCTCAGCCATTTTCCAACAGCAAAGTAAATCAGAAAAAAAAAGTTTATTTACATGCTTGACACAAGCAAAATAACCACACAGCCCTCCCCCTTTCCAGTGTTCCATCTTCCCATATTTTCAATGAGAGCTGTGTTAGGTGCTATGTGGCCCACCTGAAATTGGCTCATGACCCATTTAGTGGGTCCCGACCCACAGTTTGAGAAATGTTGTTATGCATGCATTTTTTAATTAATTGTAAGCCCTGTCACAGAAAATCTGATTTTTTCCTCCACACGGATGGCCCATACATAAGCCTTTGAATTATCCTAAATTATTGGCCAGTTGATTTCTAGAGTACCATTTCCCTGGAAAAATTTCAAACCTTACTGTTTTATATTGACAACTGCTTCCTCATTGTATAAGACTGAAGTATTCAGCTTCCATTCTTTTGTGACTGGGGAGTACGTCAGCCCTCAGCTGAAAAATAATTGGTGCATGATCTGCATATAATACAGGCTGTGTTTTGACTTTCAGTGCTTATGCAATTCATTGGGTGTTACAAAAGGCATGTCTACCTAAGAATATGATAGATACGGAATTGCGTAAACTAAATGTGCACCTAAACTTCATTTTGGTGCACAAATCTCTGGATAGTTATTATTGCCACTTTATTCCAATCTTTAACCACAACCCTAGGTAAAACTTGTGGAGTATTTTTATGAGATGCTCTGTCTTGCTTAGCAGGAATTACCCTGTTAAGTTCTCCACCAAGAATAATTTCCCCTTTGGCGATATCATCAGTCTGTTGAAACCGTCTGTTGAACTGTGCTTGGTGTGGTTCATAAGTAGAACATACGGTAAAGAAGCATCTATCACCTGAAATTGCTCAGATTAAAATAATCTCATCAATAGTATCTCAACACTAATAATGTTACGGACCACATATAAAGACAAGTTCTCCAATATCAACCTCCTATTTTTTGCTCTTATCACAGGCAGTATAGATCTTTTCCGAGCTTAGTTGATCCAAGTATTTATCACTTCCCCTTTCCACATGAGTTCCTGAAGATCTAATACGGCAACATTTTCCTTTTTTAATAACTTGCTATACTTCTGCCTTTTATTTGGGAACTTTAATCCTCTGAATCCAACATATTCATACAGAAAAAAGACCTACAGCCCAATTGTATACTTACCAGTCATTGTTGATAAGGATCCTCCACTGGCAGTGCCAGCTGTAAAAAGTGCTCCAACAGTGCACTACTCAGTGCGCTGGCAGGAGCCTGCACCTCCCTGCCTCCCTGCACCTTCCTTCCTGTGTCATTCCTCCTGCTGCTTGCAGGGGCGGTGGGAGGGGTGGGTGGAAAGGGAGCAGGAAGGAGGCAAAACTGGGTGGGGAGGGGGTGGGGAATGGGCAGACCAGGTCCAGAAATGAGGCAGGCTTGATGGTACCCGCAGCTGCCAAATCCTACAGCGCAATCCTATACCTGCGTTGCGCTGACACTACGCTCTTGCGCTGGTCCAGTGCTGTCACAAACGTGCTGCTAAGTGCAGCAGCATTGGCGGTATGGCGCTGGACCAGCGCAAGCAGCAGTGCCGACGCTCGGGAGCCGCTGTGAGTGTCAGCAGCGCCAGCCTTGCACCAGTTGAGTGTCGGTGGCGCTCAGTCGGCACAGGGCCTCCACGAGGGTGTGCCAGAGGTGTGCCAGAGGTGTGCTGGGGGTGTAACTGGGCGGTGATGGGGGCAGCAACGCAGGACCGCAGTAGTACCAAATCCTAAAGCCTGTCCCCGGCCAGGGTGGTCCCGATTCGAGCTGCTCCTGTGCACGTTGACCTGCGCTTGCAAAACAGCAGGTGCAGATCCGAGCAGGCCCATAGGGATGACTTGGGCTTACGCGGGTGCAAGGGGGAAACCTCTCCTTGTCCTGCATGCTGCTGCTGCAGCCTCCTAATGGGCTTTAGGACCCAGTCCTGCTATGTCAGCCTTACTACTACTACTACTACTACTACTACTACTACTACTACTACTACTA
>JAJKFI010000001.1:56649159-56751277 GCA_029204185.1 Lerista edwardsae
TACTACTACTACTACTACTACTACTACTACTACTACTACTACTACTACCTGTATTTATATACCGCCTTTCTTAAGATCACTAGATTTCTCTAATGACTGTAACTCAAGGCGGTTTACATAGGCAGACTTTTATTCACAAACCCGAAGGTTTTTACAGTTTACAGAAACGTTCTGTCTTTCAAGAACAACACTCATACAGATGGATCTTTCTGGATTTAGCCTTCTTTCTTAGCCACCCGTCTGTCTTCTGCTGTTTTCTGCTGGCTGATAGAGGCTTCCCTGCTCCCGCAGAGATGCAGCTGACCAGCACACTCCCCCACACTCAATCAGCCGCAGTTTTGCAAGGTCTGCCGCTCACAGAGACTTCTGGTAGTCTCAAGCTCACGACCTTCGAATCTTCAGCTGTTATCTTCGGGCAAACGGAGGCATTAACCCTCTCGGCTAAATCTTCTTCTACTATGTTGGCCTTACTTAGTAGTGGGCTGTCAATTCCCTTCCTGGACCCGCTCCCGCAGCACACGTCTTTGTAGCCCCCCTGTGCCGTGGAGGCTTCCCCCGTTAAGGAAATGCTGTGGAAGCTGATCTGTGGGCAAGAGAAACTACAAGTTCCTATCTGTAATGAACTGTAGTTTCCCTCTCCCCGTTAGGATCACTAAAATTTCTTAAATAAGAAACATTGGGGGAGGTTTTAGGAATTGTTCTGTCAATGGCAACTCCACGTTTTTGTGGCCCAGTTAGCAATAGGAGATTGACCAAATACAGTGATAACTAAGACTGAAGCTATGTATGAAAAATCAAGAACAGTTGAGTAAAACAAACACTGCACATTCTTGACACATTTTGAAAAATGCTTTTTTCAAGTAATGTAATTTAAAAAAAAAATTACTCTCAGTACTTGTACTTAAAAATCATCCATCATCATCATCTCTAAACTGAAATCAAGGCAGCAGACGTGCTCAACCAGCTTCGGAAAAATTAACTGGCTGAAACTGACCGAGATGGAGTGAGGCACCATTTCTGATGAACCTTTTCCAGCAAGGGTGAAAATGGCAGCCATTAGGGCTGTTCCTTCGGCTCAGCGGATGCTCGAGATAGAGAAAGGCAAATGGTGGGAGCTGTGATGAAGGGTTGTGTCCTTGGGAGACAGTGTGAGGCCTTCAGTGGAGTGGAAACTGCAGCCCCATTGGGGAAGTGGGCTGTTCCGCCAAATTCCCTGCCAGGCCTCCCCAAGGGCCTCAATGCCCACAACAGGCTAACTAGTTTCCCCTCCAGAACGGCCTCAGAGAGAGGCAAGAG
This sequence comes from Lerista edwardsae, assembly GCA_029204185.1. Taxonomy (NCBI): domain Eukaryota; kingdom Metazoa; phylum Chordata; class Lepidosauria; order Squamata; family Scincidae; genus Lerista; species Lerista edwardsae. The sequence continues at coordinate 56,650,456 of JAJKFI010000001.1, forward strand.
GGAGGGGGTTCATTCACCCACTGGGCCTCCTCTCTTCCAGCAGCTTTGCTTGGGATCACCGGCTGGCCAGCCTCCTCCAGACTGCCCTCCTCACGGGCTTAGCTCCAAACTGCCCTAAGTCTAGCACCAACAAACCCCACCACCAAACAATAGGCAGTCAGATTGCCTAAGCTACAACTGCCTCCTCCACTTGGTGGCTCCAGGGGTGTGGCAGACATACAACAACTCCCAATGGTTATTCCCCACAATAACCTTACCTTCCTTTATCCAGTCTCCTTTCAGCCAGTCCATCTGACAATCCTTCAGGCAGCCAGTCCAGCCAGCATTCCATCAGTCAGTAAGTCAGCCCGTCAGTCTGTCCATCCGTCCATCCAGCACCTTCCCAGGGGCTTTACTCTAGCTCCTGCCTCCCACTTTATACTGAGGCCAGCCAATCAGTGCTAGGCAGGCTCTAGCATCAGCCACACCCATCTGCACCTGCACCTTCATAGCCAGGGGCCTCATCAGCCTACAGCTGTGCTCCCAAGGCTTGCAAAGACCTTGGGGCTTAACCCTGTAATCCCTGGCTAATCTGGAACAAGGGGCCATTGCTGATACCATTCCGTATCTCCTGCCTTTTCCAATACATGGGCATGGTCAGAGGCAGCATATCATTTGGAGGAAGTATTGGGTTTCTGCTTAGTTGCATGATTAAATAATGGGTCAAGTCCAGTGCTCTCTTTGGGGTGGGTAAAGTATGTTTGGACCACTCTCAGGGTGCAATCCTATACACACTTTCCTGGGAGTAACTCTCATTGACCACAATAGGACTTAGTTCTGAGTAGACATGCATAGGATTGTGCTGTCGGAGTTATCCCTGACTTCAAGAGTAGTCCAAAAATGCTTTATGGTGGCTCTTGTGCTGGCCAAACTTTGCTGGCTTAGGTTATGCTGGTGTAACTCCAGTTTAGGATTGCACTCTTAGTAGAGTCTTTTGCCAGTCTTCTGAGTGCTTGGAGTGAGGCCCAGCAAGTTGAGTAGGAAGCCACATGTAAGCAGTGCAGTGCAGTGCAGTGCAGCAAGCAAACAAGCAGTGCAGGCCTAATAAGGGCAGATTGTATCTGTTGCCTCCCCCTGTGGGCATGCAGATTCTATGAAAGCAAGTGGGCTAGATCATGGCTGAGATGGTCCAGAAGAAGGTGCCCAAGCCTCCATAGAAACAGCCTGCATAGAAACAACACCTTTCCCAGCCTTTGTCATGAGAACATAAGAACGTAAGAAGAGCCCTGCTGGATCAGGCCAAAGGCCCATCTAGTCCAGCTTCCTGTATCTCACAGTGGTCCACCAGGTGCCTAAGGGAGCTCAGTAGGCAACAAGATGCTTGCATCCTGTCGCCACTCCCTTGCACCTGGCATTCTGAAGTAGCCTTCTACTAACGTAAGGAGGTTGCACCACCCATCATGGCATATAAACCACATTGGATTTTTCCTCCAGAAATGTGTCCAGTCCCCTTTTAAAGGCATCTAGGCCAGATGCCATCACCACCTCCTGTGGCAAGGAGTTCCATAGCTTAATTACCTGCTGGGTAAAAAAGTATTTCCTTTTATCTGTTTTTTATCTGTTGCCATCCAATGAGAAGGATGGGTACAATTAGGACTCTGGAAGCATGCTTAGATGCCAAGGAGAAGGCCAAGAAAGGACATGATGGGGTGAGGCTTCTAAAAGGCAAACACTTGTGGAAAGTGAGAGCACAATCCTAACCTGGAGTTAGGATGGTACAGTTAGGCCAGCAAACTTTGACCGGCACCATAACTATGTTTGGAGCACTCTCGGAGTCAGCGAGGCCAGCACGCGGTTTTATGGAATAATACCATCATGCTATATACCATTTGGATGTGGAATTTCAACCGGAATGCAATGAAAAAAACCAAAGTGAAATATACTCATTCTATCAAAAGTTATGGCCAAAACCCTAAAAACTGAAAATACAATTTGTTATGTAAAAATCACAACTTTTTTTTTTAAATCATTAAGTCAGTTCTCATTTCCATGTATCAGAGCAAATACTAGAACTTCTATTTAATTGTGTGAGTGTCATCAAATTGGCCACAGGTTTTTTGTTGGTTACTAACTTGTTGGGTGACCTGTACTATAGTTAAATAAATAAATAAATAAATAAATAAAGTTGATGGGTTTTTTTTAACATCAACCCTAGTAATAACACTGCATTTAGGTTGTGCATATGGTATTGTAATTTATTCTGTATGGTTTGGGAGGAAGGGTGACGCGCATTGTGGGGGGTGACACGCTGACCTCCTACCCCGAGTGACGCAAAGTCTAGTGATGCCACTGCTCCAGATTAGGATTGCATCCTGACTAAGCCTAAAATTATCCGGTCTCTTCCATCAGAATTTGGCCCCAGAGAACAAGGAATAAGAGATTATGTTTCTGGAAGTTTTTGTAAGTCAGTTTCTGGAATATTTGAATGGTTAGCACCGAGGAACAGACTTGGAACCTGGGGGGTGGGGATGCTCTCAGTTTTGAAGGAAACTGCCCCATGCTTTCTACTCTTTATATACTTTGAAGTTCTACCTCCTTGAAGCAGCCTAAGGATATCAATCAATAACAGTGCACTTGTCACTTTTGACATTTGCTTTTGCTGAGTGACAAGTGATGGATTGGTTTCATCACCCTTTCCCTTGCAGGTAGCCGCAATCCCTCTATTCATGTTATACAATAGGCAGAATCAGAAGTGGTGGGTGAGAGAAGCAAAGTGAGACTAGATGTTCTTCTTCAAATTCACCTTCAGAATTCCAGCTATTTAATCATTGGCTCACAGGCAGAACAGCTGAGCGTCTTACCTGTTACACTGTATGTTCTTGAAGAAAATTGTTTTGTGTTTTATATGCTCACATTATGGTTGCTGGTGGCATTTAGCCATGTTTTCATTTTTATGAATGGTTTTAATATATAATTGTGAGCACAATCTCTAACTTGGAGTTAGGCTGGCACAGTTAAGCCCGCAAAGTTTAGTTTGGCACAAGGGCCACCATAAATCATATTTGGACCACACTCGGAGTCAGGGAGGATGGTGCACATCTGTGTGATGGTCTCTTTGACTCCAGGAGTGGTCCAAACATATGTTACGGTGGCCCTTGTGCTGGCCAAACTTTGCTGGCCTAACTGTGCCGGCCTAACTCGAGGTTAGGATTGCGCTCTGTGTTTTGTTCCAAGCCACTTTGGGTGCTCATCTGGAAGAAAAGTGAGGTACAAATGGGATAAGCCAAGAAACAAAATCTTCAATTATTAAAAAAATTGTATTGTAATTTCACATAGATCAGTGGCTTTGTGTGCACTGATGGCACAATAATAATCCTACAAACCATGATGGTTAAAATTTTGTTCAGGGTACCAACTTGGAGACAAACTTATTAAAGAGAATGTAGATTTCACACCAAACTACAGCGTTCCTCTGAGAATAACATGGTATTACAATTGCTAGGTGTGAAGAAATCTTGAGCTGATAACATGCATTTGAAGCTAGAATCGTTTTACTAGGTGAGATCTAAACCTTAATCTATGCTAGGTGCCCATCTGGTAGTGGCTCAATTGAGATACTTGGGGAATTTTTTAACAGCCGAGAGTGCGAAAATCCATTGCCTTGCCATCCACCCACTTCTAGTCTTCGGAGGTGTTATAAAATGAAATGGCTGGTGGGTTCCTCCAAACCAATTATCCACCTATTGAGGAAGCTGACACTAAAGCTGACAGCAATGTGAGGCTCTATGATGAATAACCAAATTGTAAAGCTAATAGCTGTTGAAACTTCAGTTTGGTTATAACAATTTGAGATTTGTAGATGACTATATTTATAGGACATGGGACGTGTTTGTTGGGAGGTGGTGGCGCAGTGGGTTAAACTGCTGCTGCTGGGCTTTCTGACCAGAAGATTGGGAGTTCAAGACTGCATGATGGAGTGAGCTCCCATTGCTTGTCCAAGCTCCTGCCAACCTAGCAGTTCGAAAGCACCTAAATGCAAGTAGATAAATAGGGACCACTTTGGTGGGAAGGTAATGGCGTTCCGTGCGCTATGGCGTAGAGTCATGCCGGCCACATGACCACGGAAGCTTGTCCTCGGACAAAACGCCGGCTCTACAGGCTTAGAAACGGAGATGAGCACCGCCCCCTACAGTCAGTCACGACTAGACCATTCGTTCGTGGGGAAACCTTTACCTTTATATTTATAGGAGGCATGTGGTGGCGCTGTGGTTTAAACCGCTGAGCTGCTGACCGGAAGGTTGGCAGTTCGAGCCCACGCGACGGGTGAGCTCCTATCCCTTGTCCCAGCTCCAGCCAACCTAGCAGTTCAAAAGCACGTAAAAATGTGAGTAGATACATGAGTACCACTTCGGTGGGAAGGTAACCAGCATTCTTGATGGTTCAGACTCTTGGCTAACAGGTCTTTCAGAAACGAACCATACGTCAATATGCCAAATACAGGGCTCCGGATGAATATCCTTTTCAAAACCAACTCACTTATTTAGGTCAAATTACTTCCAAAGACAATGCATGGTTGGGTGGATTGTGCGCAGCTCTCTGTAGGTGATTGGGCTACTCTTGAAGTATAAATTTGATTTCTCAAAGCGTGCAAAAAAGGACCCAAAAAAGTAGCAGGATGAAGATGTATAAGATATGGTACTAAATTCAAAGAAAAATGAGGACAATTGGAGACAACCATCTAGGGCAGCCTCTTGGATGCAGAGGCATCGAGCCCTTAGGGCATGGGAGAGCACCTGCCATGGGCGAGGCAGCGGGGCACGCCACAGAAGAAAGTGATGTGGTCCTGGGCCCTCCTGCCTGCCCTTGCCTCCATTATGCTCCAAAATGGAGCGATCCCAGAAGCCGGGCCGTGGTGAGGCTGCGCGGTGGGTGCGGCAACGTATTCCGTCACTGCCCCACCCCAAGCGCCATGAGAGCCTGCTCCGGCTGAGCCATGTTTTGTGGTGGATTGGTCTGAGGAGGACTGGTTTGGACTGGGCTTCCTTCTTTCCACCATTAAGAGTGTAATCCTAACCTGGAGTTAGGCCGGCACAGTTAGGCCTGCAAAGTTTGGCTGGCACAAGGGCCACTGTAAAGCGCATTTGGACTGCTCTCGGAGTCGGGGAGGATGGCTCATGACTGTGTGCATGCCTCTCTCAACTCTGAGAGTGGTCCAAACATCCTTTACAGTGTCCCTGGTGTCTGCCAAACTTTGCTGGCCTAACTCCAGGTTAAGATTGCTCCCTAAAGCATGATCTGCACATGCAGGTCAACTTCTGAAAGTTTCAGAAAGTTTGTTTTTGTTTCAACATCTGAAATGAGTTTAATGATATTATCAAGGGCTTTTAATTGTTGACAGGCTAGCTGGCTGGTTTGTTATATTTTATACTGTATGATCCACAGGGCTTCTTGTTTTTAAATTTTATTGCTTTGTTTTTATTTTGTTTTATTGTATTGTTTTAATATTGTTTTTAAAATGGTTTTTTAATGTTAAATTTCTATATTTTATGTTGTAATGTCGCCTTGGGTGCCTTCGGGCAAAAAGGCAGGATATAAATCTAATAAATAAATAAATAAATAAATAAATAAATAAATAAATATAATAATAATAATAATATACAAGTGTGTGCCCTTAAAGACCTTCTCGAGCAGACAAGAATCCTACAGATTCTTCATCATGTGGAGAGACCTGGATTCAGCCACAGAAGTATACATATGTAGGCTTATTTTAGATGTTGAAACAAATGTATTTGGGTCAGGGCAGAACCTGCCTCATGATGCCACCCTTTCCCCTGTGCATGTTTGTTCTACACAAGTAGATTGAAAAGGGCTCAAACCCACCCACCCACCCACCCCGCTTTTCATTTGAGGCACTATTTTAGGCGAGAATATGACATTATTATTGCTTCCTTGATAATCATTATAATCACACGAACTGTGTTAAGTTTTTAAAAAGTTTTTTTAAGTGGATGGAATGCATAATTATTTAGGAACTGCAATTATAATTTAGCATTCATTAATTCTTCTTTATTGTAAAACTTTAGAGGGTTATTCTGTGGGATATAAAGTGGCACTCAGGGCCTGATTCAAAGGCCATTTGATTTGGTTGGAGTGTGTGTGTTCGTGTGTGTTGATGCGTGAAAAGACTTAGAGCCCAATCCTATGATCAGGCAGCGCTGGTGCTGAGCGTCGTAAAAATGCCGTAAAGCACTTTTGGACACCCATTGCGCAAGCAGAGCCAGTGGGAAGGCCTGTGCCATCCTGCAAGTGCCACATTTCACTGCTGGCCACTGGCGCAGGTTAAGTGTTGTGATTGGCTGTGGATGCGTGGGTGGGAGGGTGTTCTGGAGGTGGCGAGGGGATGCTTCAGAGTGGGAGAGGGTGGGAAGGGACCGGTTCAGGCCCAGGAGTGGGTGGGGATGGCTGGAGCATTGTTGAACAAGTATTATTCCCAAGGAGAATAATCCAACATTACATTATTCCTCAGCTCAAATCCAAATATGATTGTCCTGCTCAAATCCAACATCGGCAGCCCCACTGAACCTGTTTGAAAGGGGATTGGACAGATTTCTGGAGGAAAAGTCCATCGTGGGCTATAGGTCAGGATGGATTGTGCAACCTCTGAAGGCTACTTCAGAATGCCAGGTGCAAGGGAGAGGCAACAGGATGCAGGCATCTTGTTGTCTTGAGTGCTCCCTGAGGCATCTGGTGGGTCACTGTGAGATACAGGAAGCTGGACTAGATAGGCCTTTGGCCTGATCCAGCAGGGCTCTTCTTATGTTCTTATGGATAGGGGTAGGCTGTTACTGTGACACCAAAATGAAGGAAAACTAGGTAAAATATGGAATTGATGGTAGATAAGAATTTTGCTTTTACTAAAGAGTTTAAAGGCTTGATCAAAGTAATTAGCCTGATAAGTGTAAAAACTTCTCAATTAGTAGTTCCGTTAACAAACAGAGGAAGCTAAGGTACAGGTCACACTTTACGTTGAGTTTCAGGATGGTTGATGACTTCCTGCTGTTCGCTACTTTCAGCGAAACTCTACATCCAAAAGAGGAGGAACAAAAATTGGAAGTTTTTGAGAGGGCAGAGGGTGGCCATTACTCCCTCACTCTGTGTTTCAGGTCACAATACAATTATGTCTTAGGATCACTTACGATCTCTAGCATGCTCCCTGATTGACACACTGAGTAGCCATTGTAATGAGCAATTAAATGGGCCAATGAGCAAAACACAGACATAGCAAAATTACAATCCATTTGCTTAATGGATTGGCTTGATCAGTGCACTACTTATATATTAAATAACATAGCTATAGTTAATCATGAGGTATCAAAAGTGTTCATAAATTACTCAGATTTTTTGTATTTGCATCTTGGATTTCTAATATTTACATAGTACTCTCAAGTGTTCAAAGTGCCCCATGTCCAAGATTATGTTAATACCTTTGTAAAAACTCTGTAAGTAAGTTAGTATTATTGTTCCCATATTGCAGCGGTGGGTGGAGGGGGGGAAGGCTGAGGTAGTGGCTTGTTTGAGGCCACCTAGTAAGTCCGTAGTAGAGGTGAGATTTGAACCAAGGGGTTCTTGATCTGTAGCACAGTAGCTGTTATATATTGGGTTCAATGCAGTAGAAACTCAGGGCAGAATCCTAACCCCCTTTCCAGCACTGACATAGCTGTGCCAATGGGATGTGTGCTGCATACTGCAGTGGAATAGTAGTCAGGGAGGCCTCCTCAAGATAAAGGAATGTTTGTTCCCTCACCTCAGAGCTGCATTGCCCTTACCTCAGTGTTGGAATGTTGGTTAGGACTGCGTCCTCAGACAAGGCAGGTGCAGCTCGAATGTTTATTGCAACAGGCAAGCGTTAGAACTGAAGAGAACAAAGGGCAACAGCCCAGCCCCTCTTCAGGATTCATCTAGCTCAAGTCTCCTGATTGAAGGGGTGATTAACTCTAGCCCTCCAGCCCTCTTGCCAAGGCTTAACCCCTGGCTATCCTACTGCATACATAACAGTAGCTTAGCTACCAAAGCTATATCAAATACACCTACAGTACCACATATCCCAGAGTAGGCCTTTGGAACTTGTTGAGAATCTCCCCCCAACTGAAATTGGAAATGGCACTTCTGACAAGAATGAGTATGTAGGCACACTCACAGTGAAAATCCATGGCAGCCATGACACAAGAATAGGGGTGCCATCAGCGGTGTTATGCTGCTGGAACGCTGGGCGGGACATCCGGGTGATCGACAGCCCGCCTGTCGCATTCTGGAGTGTTACGCCGTTTGCGTAACCAATTACGCCACTTGCGTACGTTACGCAAACGGCGTAACGCTGCGGAACACGATGGGCGGGCAGTCGATCACCCGGATGTCCCGCCCAGCGTTCCGGCAGCATAACACCGCTGGGTGCCATGGACAATGGGGCACTTGAGCGTCAGTAAGGGTGCAATTCTAACCTGGTGTTAGGCCGGCACAGTTAGACCAGCAAAGTTTGGCTGGCACAAGGGACACCTTAAAGTATGTTTGGACTGCTCTCAGAGTCAGAGTGGTCAGTACATAGACGTGTACCATCTTCCCTGACTCCGAGAGTGGTCCAAACGCACTTTATGGTGGCCCTTGTGCCGCCCAAACTCTGCTGGCCTAACTCCAGGTTAGGATTGCACCCTAAGAATGCACAAATAGTGCAGTGGTGACCTGGAGTGCCAATGGTTCTGTCTATCTGCCCTACCACTACTTGCCATTAGACTTTTGTGACTTGTTATCAGAATCCTGTAGAGCAGTGGTTCCCAAACTCCTCCTGGGGAGTTGGGCGCCACCTAAGTGCGTGTGAGGGTGGGGATATAACAGTGGCACGATCCCAAGGATTGTGCTGCTGCCAGGGGCAAAGGGAATATTTCTGTCTTACCTGTCAGCAGTGCCAGCCTCCAGGGTGAGTGGTGAGCCCTGCAGAAGCCTTTGCAGGACTCCCTAAGCCTCCGATCAATAAGGAAATAAGCCATAGAAAACCACTTCTGGTTTTCAACCACGAAACCAGAGGTGGTTTCTGATTGCGTATTTCAGTTAATCGGGGGCTCCCTGCATCCCCTTGGAGGATGGTACCGCTGATAGGTACGGCAGAACACCCCTTTGTCACTGGCAGTGGTGTGATCCTTGGGACTGCCACCAGTTTGGGAACAGCTGTTGTAATATAGTAGGAGGTAGGGAAGATGGGACACAGCAAAAAGCAATTGTACATAAGGCAGAAAAGTAACAATAAACAGGTGCTTATTTTTACTTTGTTTGTGGGTCCATCTCAAAATCTTTCTTAGTTAAAAGTCATCTACCTGAATGTTTTGTGTTTTACAGGATCTTTAAGACTGCATCTTAGGATCTTAAGACAGTGGTTTTGGACCACTTAAGACATCTTAGGATCTTAAGACAGGATCTTAGACACTTTCCTGGGCGTAAGTCCCATTGACTTGAATGGGCTTCAGGGCTGAGTGGGCAGGCCTAGAGTCACATTGTTAAATATAGTGGTTGAATGAGAATGAGAATTCATGTTCCATCATTGTCAACATTTACACCTGGCAGGGGAGGAAGTGTGTGTGTGTGTGTGTGTGTGTGTGTGTGTGTGTGTGTGTGACTTCTCCTTGTATTTAACATTTGTGAGTGAAGTGGCTTCATATGTATCTGCGCACATCAGAAGCCACTTCGCCTTTGAGGAGTACTTTGTTTTCCTGCCAATTTCCCTTCTGTTTTCTCATTACAGAAATAATGTATTAAATCACCAGATCTGGCAGTGTAGTGTTTTAACGTTTCAAAAATCCTGTGCCGCATACAGTCTGTTCATTCTAAAAACAGGATACTTTCTCTAGGAGTGGCCTTTGTGATGATAACGGTTATTGGGTGACCTAGTGACGCATGCAAAAACAGGCAAACGGCACTGTCTCATCAGCGCCGTTCTGCTGGTGTTGAACATGCTGCATGGTGGTTCTGCTGTGCCTAGAAAGGAGGGTACCTGGGAGAAGTCAGGCAGCTGCGGAAAGATCTGCACCCAGATCCTGGGGCTTGGGGGTGCAATCCTAACTTGGAGTTAGGCTGGCACAGTTAGGCCAGCAAAGTTTGGCCAGCTCAAGGGCCACCATAAACTGGTTTTGGACCACTCTGGGAGTGAGGGAGGTTGGCACACGTCTTTGTGCTGTCCTCTCTGACAGTGGTCCATAACACTGTCCTCTCTGAGTGGTCCAAACATACTTTCAGTGTCCCTTGTGCCCGCCAAACTTTGCTGGCCTAACTGTGCCAGCCTATCTCCAGATTAGGATTGCACCCTGGGAGACTGAAAGCAGAGCTGGCAGAAGCCAAGTGGTGGGAATCATCAAAAGCTGGTGGTGGACAGGATAAGATGACCTAGAGATGTATGAAAGAAGGACAATGCAGAAAGAGATGAGTTTGGTTGGGTGTGTAGAGGGGCAAGGCCATTCCAGTACCCAGAATGACCAGAGCTGGAAGGGCCAGCCCTCACTCTCCAAGTACTCAGCCCACTCAGAGGCTGAGAAGATGCCTTCTTGGTGAGGCTTCCAGGGAGCTGCAGTCTGACAGCCTGATTCTATGGTTCAGGCCCCCGTTGGCAGAGGTACCAAAATGGCTACTGATGCATCCTGTGGGTACCACAGCAGCCGTAGAAAGCACCTTAGGAGAAGGGGGAGCTCGTCCCCTTCTCCTGCCCTGGGTAAGGATGCTGGCCCAGCAATGGGCCTCCTCAAGTATGTGCTGTCTATTTTGCCGGGGCAAACTTGAGAATTTCTGTGTCTGGTCATGTGGCTTGACTTGGAGGATAGGATCTGGTGGTGGAGGCCACCACCAGTTCCACTCTGTGCGCTGCCCTTCCCCTGCCCAGTTCTGCCATCCCCATGTCCTTCCCCCACCCCAAATGAGCTCACCGTTAGCGGTGGTGAGAGTTACCGTCAGCTGGCTCCGCGCTGGGTTCTCCTGGTGTTGGGTCCAGGGGCCGGTGGTAAACCCTTACTGATGGCGGTGGTGTTGCAAAAGTGCCGTAAGGCATTTCTAGTGTTGGTAGTAAGAGCTTACCACTAGTGCTGGACCAGCATCAGGACCCAGCACCAGGAGGTCCTAGCGCGGACCTCACCACGGCCAACGATGAACTCATTTGGAAGGGCATTGGATCAGGCCCTGAGTTGTATTATTGATGTGATGTAAAAGGGGGAATGGTCCACAGCAGAGATATCAGAACCTTTCCACATCAGAGGAAAGATAGGAAGACTTTGGGAGACACCTACTTGCCTGGGACTGTGTTACTGTGCTTTAACCTGCATAATTGAAAGCAAAAGACCTACAATCTGAGGTTCCGTTTTGCAAATGGACTTCCAAAAGCTTTTTGATGTCGAACTGCCCCCTGTGGAGCCATCTGACAGGAACGTAGGTGTTTCATTTGGGAAAAAAAAACACCACCCAGATAATTCATTGTAGATGATGGTGTGTAGCAGAGCAGAGGTGTATTGGCTGGTTGGTCCTCACTATGAAGTACTTATGATTAGCAGCTAGTCCAAAATGATTGTAGGCACAACCAACTTTGATTGTACGGATTTGCTGTTGGAGGAAGCAGAATAGAGTGTTTGAGATAAATCTCTGCAACTTTCATACTCTTCAACATTGCACAGATCAAAAAAAGGATGTGTTTGGCTGGGTTTAAGAGTTTGGTTTGGTTAGGATGCGTTTGGCTGGGCTTTGGTTGGATCTCCAACAGAGCCTGATTGATCAATGGGCAGAACAAATGCAGTACAGAGATGCACCTTTGTTGGTTTGTTGCAGCATAGAGGAGTTCACCCAAATTTAGAGTGTAATCAGTGATGTCATCCGGGCGCGCCAGGAACCGGAACGCCCAGATGATTGGCAGCCCTCCGCCCCTATGGCGGAGGCCAGCCACGCCTTCCTGCGCCTCCCTGCGCCTCCCTGCGCCTTGAATCGCTCCATTTCAGAGCGATTCGGACGCGCGGGAGGGCAGGCGGGCCCAGGAACCGCTTGCCTGTCCTCGGGAGAGGCAGCGCGGCCCGGGCCCTTCTGCGGAACTAGCGGAATGGCGTACCGGGCCGTTCTGCCAGGATGACACCGCTGAGTGTACTCCTAACCTGGAGTTAGGCCAGCACAGTTAGGCCAGCACAGTTTGGCCAGCACAAGGGACACCGTAAAGTACGTTTGGACCACTCTCGGAATCATAAAGGCCAGCACACAGATGTGCGCCATCTGCCCTGACTCTGAGAGTGGTTCAAATGCGCTTTGTGGTGTCCCTTGTGCCAGCCAAACTTTGCTGGTCTAACTGTGCTGGCCTAACTCCAGGTTAGGATTGCACTCTTAATCCAGACTCTTTGTGTGGACAATCCTTTTGGGTTTAGGCCTATTTTTTGTATGAGTGCAGGCAGTGAGAGAGAAGCATGTGAACTGAGGGCCCAATCCTATCCAATCTTCCAGCACTGTTGCAGCCATGTGAATGGGGCATGTACGTGGCATTCTGTGGTGGTGGTGGTGGTGGTGGGCAGTCACAGAGGCCTCCTCAGGGAAAGGGAACATTTGTTCCCTTACCTTGGGGCTGCCTTGCAGCCGCAACGGTGCTGGGAAGTTGGAAAGGATTGGGCCCTGGGTCTGAGTGCCACCTCCCCCCATGCAGGGGCATAGCTAAAGAAGTGCAGGAGGGTGCAATTGCACCAGGCAACAGGCTTTGGGGGGGGGGAATGAGCTGAGCTTGACACTAGTGGCCCAAATTGTGAAACCCTTGGCATGTATGAATAATGCCATCACGTAACATATAATTGGAAAGGTAATTTAATGCCGAATGCAATGAAACAAATCAGGGTGTAGCATCTTCATTCTGTCAAAAATGATGGCCAAAAAAACCAAGAAAATGAAAAGACAACTGTGATATCACTTCCTGTTGTGATGTCACTTCCAGGGCATCATTTTGCTCTCTGCACCGGGTATACTTTCATTAGCTACGCCAGTGCCCCCATGGAATGACGGGACAGGTTGCTGGTGGAAACTATGGCCATCTCAGGGCATTAATGCTGAAATACAGTATTTAGCCGGCTTGCTGCCCTGCTTGGGATCCCACCTCTATGTGGTGGGTGACTGTGGCCTTTTTGATGTCTTTGGAATGTTGCCCCTTGCAGGCCCTGCTGGCTTGGTCCCTCAATATCAGTTGGAGAGTGGTGAAAAACCGACCAAGCTTCTGAATTATGCTGATTGTTCTCATGGGATTTATGTTGCTGTGAATGCTCCTTCTTAATTATTATCCCAGTATTTAATTTACCTTGTACGGCTCTCTTCACTTTGTATTGGATGTCACTGTCTTTATTTTTTAATTGATTTAATTCTGCCCTGCGTTGTGTTTTAGTATTGTTGTCAATTGCCTTGGGGACCCTTAAGTGCAGAAAGCTGGTACCAGGGATGTACAGTGGCATTTTTATTCTTCCTAAACTCCAGCGTATCCTCCAGTCAATCGTCAAAATCTGGACTTTCTGAGATTTCCAATTTAATTTTGCGATGCAAGCTCTCAATTTGGAAGGGCATATTTTTGGTAATATACCAATTGCCTGGTGCATCAAGCTAATGGTGCATCAAGACTGAGTCATGACTGAGTATGCCTCAGGAAGATGCAAAAAGTCAATAATGACTTTTACATTCGTGAGTAAAATGTTTATAATCCCTTCGACTGAACATGAGGGAGTCAAAAGTATTGTCCTCCTCAAAATATGGAGTGGCTGATGACATCATGAAAGCTGGAATTAACAGCGCAATCCTAATCTGCACAGGAGCAGAAAGGCCGGCTGGCCTGTGGTGTGTCCTACGCAGGGTAGGAGGCAGCTGGAGCTCACCATAGGGAATGGGGATATTGGTACCCGTAATCTGAGGTAAGGCCAAGTCAGGCAGCCTGGTGGGGCTGCTCAGAGTGGGACCATGCAGCCAGTGATGTCATCCAGGCGCGCCAGGATCTGGAATGCCTGGATGATTGGCAGCCCTCCGCCCCTATGGCGGAGGCCAGCCACACCTCCCTGCGCCTGGAATCGCTCCATTTCAGAGCGATTCAGACGCAAGGGAGGGCGGGCGGGCCCAGATACAGTGCGCCCGTCCTCGGGAGAGGCGGTGCGGCCCGGGCCCGTCTGCGAAACAAGTGGAACGGCGTACCGGGCCGTTCTGCCAGGATGACACCGCTGCATGCAGCCCAGGGACGGGGGTTAGGATCTGGCCTAACGGCCAGATCTTGGTTCCTCCCCTGGGCCACTCTGCCCATGGGACCGCATTCCCTTTGCTGTCCCCATTCCACCTCCCCTGCCTCCTTCCCGCCTTCCCCCTACCCTTCAGAGCCTCCGTGCAGGTCAAACTCAGTGTGGGGGTGGCTTACCTGCAGCTGTCTGTTGCAATTGTACCTGTGGCTGTCTGTAAGTCCACTGCACTGGCCCAGTGCCTCCCAGGCAAGTGATGGCTAATCTTTCTGGCTCCGCGTGTCAAAACTTCAGAAAATGCTTAACTTGACTCTGCTGGTGTGTCAACCCCTCTCCCAAACAAAAGAGAAACAATTCTTTGTATTCATTTATTTAAACAAAAAATACAGTCCTATCATGTACAGTGCTATATATTATACAAATAAACATCAAATAATTACAAAAACGAACCCAAGAGTTAAATAAACTCAGTTTTTGTCAGGTGTTGGTGAACGCTGGTGTGTCACCTCAAACATTGTGGTGTGTCACTTTTGACATGCGTGTCGTAGGTTCGCCATCACTGTCCTAGGCTGATGTAGACGTACCTTACGGCACATTTAGGACAGCCCTGGGCTGACGCAAGCAGCATGCGTCAGCCCAAAGGTGTAGTTGTATTGCGCCCTAAAATAAATTATTCTTACAAGAGGAAACTGTGTGTGTGTGTGGGGGGGGGGTTGACAGTGGCAAAGATTTGTCCTCTGCTGCCCCATAGAGCAGAACTAGATTTTATGGGCTTACGTTTCAGAAGGCAAGATTTAGATTGGATTTCAGGAATTCTTAATGGTCAGAGCAGTGATGATGGAACCAATTATTAGACTTAATAGGGTTCCTCTCACTGGAAGCAAAGCCCTGACAGGCACCTTTTGGAGAGGCTCTAGAGATGAATGGGGTGGCAACAGGGGTGGGGTAAGAGCAAATCAGGTCCAGGAAGGGTGCGGGCTCACTGGCTGTGGTGGCCATCAAATCCTAGCCTCCTTCCCAGACTCAGTCCCGTGGCACGGGTCCACAGGGCCTTGCACCAGCAAATCTGAGAGCTCAGGTCTGAGTAGACTCCTCTGCACTGCAGAGGCTTACTCCCAGGTAAGGGAACAAATGTTGACAATCTGTCTGGGACCCACTAGAAGTGGTGTCATGGCCAGAAGTGCCATCATTGTGACGCCAGAACCTGCTGATTTCCTGATAATACAGCAATTAGTTGGGTTATTTCTCAGCCATTTTCCAATAGCAAAGTGAATCAGAAAGAAAGAAAAGAGCTTTTTTTACAACCTTGACACAAGCAAAACTACACAGCCCTTCCCCTTTCCAATATCCCATCTTCCCATATTTTCAATATGGCTGTTGAAAAGGGGCTTCACAGCCCACCTGAAATTGGCTCATGAGCCAGTGGTGGGTCCCGATCTACAGTTTGGGAACCACTGCTCTACACTATATAACAGCTAAAGCGTACTAAAAATAATCCCTACACTGATCCCCAGTCCAAATAAACTATCAACACTCACCATAGTTAATGTGCAATAGGCTATCACGCTTGACAAACCTTCATTCTGATGTCATCCTGATTAAAACAGGAACCTGGTTGGAATTAACCATAGTTAATTGGATAAATGCAATGCCTAACACTTCTGGCTGGAAGTTGGATAGGCTCTGGTTTTGGGGAACATTGATGAGGCACCATCATTAAATAGGTCTCCTGGTACATGACCACCATGTGGGCTTTACACATATGTCCCAACCAGTGATGGGATCAGCTAACGACTTGGGGGAACGCTGGGCGGGCAGCAGGAAGGCTGGGCGGGACTTCCGGGTGATTGACAGCCCGTCCGTCCGGGTCCGCCGCCCGCCCGCCCACCGCACGGGCTGCCCCCGGGTGGCACACCCCGCCCCTGCGCGCCCTGGCACCCAGGGGCCCCCACCTGTCCCCCCAGCGAGCGGGCACCCCCTCCAAGGCCAGGGCAGCCCGTGCGGTGGGCGGGCAGGCGGCGGACCCGGACAGATGGGCTGTCAATCACCCGGAAGTCCCGCCCAGCCTTCCTGCTGCCCGCCCAGCGTTCCCCCGAGTCGTTAGCTGATCCCATCACTGGTCCCAACCGAGCATAGCAGTAGGCCTGCTGTGATGCTTGAAGTGCCCAGAATAAGGCTGCTCCTAATTTTCCAGCTGGAGCGATGCATTTCTCACAGATGGTGAAGATGGGGGCATTCTACTATTCTTTGAATTCACCACTAATTACTTTTCAGATCCCATGATGAGCTGCGGTTCATCTGCTTTGCATGCCGTTGAAAGATAAGCGCATCAACTTTGCGAACGGTTATTCAAACAATGCAGCTAAGCTACTTTTGTTGCTAATGAACTAGCGTCGTTTAATTATTAACAATAAGAATTACTTTTCTGTTTTAGGGAAAATACCTTTTAATTAAGTTATACATTTTTTATGGTCATCTACACAGTTCAGATGAATACCAAGAGAAATACCAACAAAGAGTCATTAAGAAAAATACTGGGATGCTTCCAATTAGCTCACAAAGGTGTGATACTAACCCTCTTCCATCCTTGAAACTAGCGCCCCCCCCCATGGTAGGTCCCCAGCTGAGGGTGCTTCTGACTCCAATGACTTTTACTAAAATGTAGGGTCCAGTCCTATCCAATGGGGCACAGGCTGCATCCAACAATGGGCGGCCAGTCAAGGAGGCCTCCTTAAAGCAAGGGAATGGCTGCATTGCAGCTGCAACAGCATTGAAAATCTGGCTAGGATTGGGCCCGAAGTTAACTAGCAGTTATTAATATGAGACAGTAGAGAGTCATCATGTTATTTTGAACGTAATACGTACCTGTTAGTGTTCACTTTTAATGAGAAGCACCAAGATGTGTAAAGAGCTTCAAGGATTGTCAGGGTAAAGCCTCGCCACTTGGCTCTCTCTGCTTACCTTTTCAAGTGAAATCAGAGGGTTTTCTTCTCTTTAATCGAGCTGCTTGTTTCAATTAAATATTGTACTGCAGGAACCCATGCCAAATGCGGCTTCAGCACAGATGGCTGCTGAAAGCGACAATGTATTTAAAGGTGTGTGAGAGAAAGTTCACCATGATTAACTGAAACAATGATTCTTGAGTGTTTGCAAAACGAGTCCCCGTGTTCACTTTCGAGTTTGGATCTAAACAAATGACCTGTTTTCAGCAATATCATTTTTTTTTTGTTTTATTGGCAAAGATCGTTTTGAGCTTACTGTGATGCTCATGTTTGTGTCTTCTGATATGCCCCACCTAAGGCATGATGCTTGTGTACCAAAACATTTCCAATTATTAAAGCATTCTCTGAAGGTTTTATTTTATTAGTAGGAGACTTTGAATCGATACTCAGCAAAAACAGCAAATCTGATCTGAGGTCGAAGTGTACCCATGCCACACTGCAGGAGTTTTCGCTCAATTTAGTTTTTGGGATTGTGTGCCAAAACACAACTGTAGAACTGGAAGGAACCTGACAACCATCTGGTCCAGTTTTCTACACTGGAAAGGATCCTGTTTGCTCGCATTTACTGAACTGCTCAACTCACATCACCCACAATGCACCATGAACGACAGCAGTACCTGGCTAATAGCCAAGCCTTCTAGAAGTTGCAACCCAGACAGCTGGTTGTACATAAATTCAAAGCGCAGGAAGGAAGGGGACGACACAGATAAGAACGCAATGAGACAGGTTCACGGAATTCACAAGTGTCATTCTGGTGCTGTACTGTGTCAGATACCTGTGATGCAAAGGACCAGAGTGACATGTTTTTCTTTAATTTTTTACGTAAGGTATTTTTATACCGCCTTTTTCAAGATTGGGTCAAGACACAAGGTGGTTTACATTGTTCATAACCCCCCTTTTTTTTCAAAAGCGGTTTTTACAATTATTGTTCTACGTAGAATTCACAGAACCCTCCGTTTCTCCAGATGTTTCCTTTTCAGTGTGTGGTCATCATCTTGGCTGCACTCTTGCACCGTCTGAGCCTTCATGGGCAGCCACAGATCACACCTCAGCCGGTTCTCAAGATTTTATCTGTCTCTTGTCAGCTGACCTCCTCCAAATTCCACACTCCTCCCATTCCACTGGGAGCTCAGTGACTTGTCAGTGACTTCTGGTCTCCCATCTAAACCATTTTGCCTTTTAAGGGCCAAATTTCACAGGTCTGCTAAAAGCAGCTTGCTTTTACCAGATTTCCCCTGGACTGGGATCACAGTGAAAGATAGGGGGATTTTAATACTGCTCCCTGCCACGGTCCTGATCCAGACTGAGTTTTGAATGTGCTATTGAACCCAGGGGGAGGGGAGCTATCCCCTTGTGCAGTTCCAAGGAAACCCATTGCACAGGTGCAGATTTCCATGGGGCATGAGGGCAAATGTCTCCTTACCTCTCACCTGCTAAATTCCCCTATTGGACAGAACACATTTCCCCATGGGACACAGCATTTGACATGTTAAATGAGAAGAATCACGAAAGGTATTGCATGCTTATTGTTCCAAAATACCAGCTACGTGACTAAACAGATTTGATGTTTACAGCTTCCCCATTATGTTCTCAGACAATCAACTATTATTTTCTTAAAATACTTTTGCACGATTTCTGAGGAAAGTGTAGAGGGTGCTTAAAAAATTACTGAGTCTCTTCTGTGGTTCACACACATGCTTTTCTGATAATTCTGGTAAGTTTCATGAGAATCTCAAGGGACAGATGGAGAGCTAAATTTCATGATAAAGCAAGGGATCATTTCCTGTCATAAAGTATTTTTTCAGTGAAACCGGGTAGCAATTTTACCAATGTTGTACCAATGGTCTAAATTTTTTTTTTTTGGTTCATCTGTGTAAATGCTAGCTTGGAGACAATTTTTAAATCAGAGCTTTATAACATCAACCAACCAACAGTGTTTATATACCGTTTTCCAAGTTCACAAAGAAGTTTACAGGCAAATAATAATAAAATTAAATGTTAAAGTTAAATAGGTTAAAATAATTTTAAAATTTAGAAAAGTTAATATTAAGTAAAGAGTAATTAAATGTTAAGTCAGTAAAATCAATACAATGCCAGTTCACTGATAGGCAAAATTCTATGCCAGGGCTGACACTAAAATTTGTCCATCGACTTGGAGAAAAAAAATATATTTCTTGCTATTTCATCCGAGACCATCTTGCCGATTATATAATTACAAATATTACAAGTTTAGTGTTTATCAATCACATTTGTTTCCTACCAGGAAGCTACCTACACTGCTTCAAACTATCAGGGCCAATCCTATTGGGTTGCTGTGCCATTGGAACTCACATTCCAGGGTGCAGTGTGGCTTTTCAGTGGTTGTGAAAGGTGATATGCCATTCTATGCTAAATGGTGAGTGGCTATGGCAGTGTGCCAGGGGCCTGCAAAGGAGCCCTGTTGTTAGTAAGTTGGTGTGGGGTAGGCGGATAGGGTGGGCAGAATTGGGCAGGGAGGGGGAGGAACAGGGTGGAGATTGGGGTGCAGAGGGGGTATGCCAAGGTTGGGAAGGGGCGGTATTGGTGGAAGCAGCACCACTGATATACCATCCCATGTCTCAGCCTTGATCCACCTTCCTAGATCCTACCAGACCTGCACCAATTCAGGGAACTTGTAGACGTTCAGAGCAAACCACCAATGAGATCTTCTGAAGTGAGATCTGAAACGACACAGAATCCTGGGGCCACTTGCCTGCCCCTCCAGCGCCACTGCTGAAAATCAGAGCAATGGTGCTTGAGGAGGCAAGGGCCACTGCAATGCTTTTCCCAATGGCTCCTATGGAAGGACATAACAAGAAGATTATTGTCTCCTAACCTCCTCTGCTGCCCAACATAGGCTGGGTGCAGAGGATCTTGTGAACAAGAGAGGAACCAGCTTTTCTTCTCCTAAGTTGCTTACAGTTTCACCAGAAGAAACATGAGATAAGGAGGGGGCGGCAGTGTTGAGGGCAGGGGAACTAGGCGCCCATGTGCATACACAGGTACCTAAAAGAGGCCTGTGACAGTTTAGGCATGCTCCAGGTACCAGCCTGAATTCAGCTGAGCCTGGAGAAGGTACTCCCCGGTTGGAGCAAACGATTCTGAGCTTGATGGACCAATCGTCTTCTTGGTAGAAGGTAGACGGCCTCTGGGCTTGATTGCCATGCCTGAGTTGAACGAGCTCTTGATCGCCATGCTTGAGCTGACCATGTATTGGCATCCCTCAATACAACAAAAAGTCCAAGCCAAGGCCATTAAGACTGTGCGAAGATGGCAAAGCATGGAAGGACATTGGAAGAAGACTTGCGTAACAGAACTGGCACAACACCCCGAAACAACAATAGCAACAATAATGTAATTCCCTCCCATTATCACGCCATTGCCATTATGGGCACTTTCAACTTTTGACTTCCTCTAAATAGAGCCATTGTTCTGCGATAGTCCCGTCATTAGAAATATTCCGACACCAACAGAATTGAGATGAAATGCTGTTTGGCTTGTTCCCCTACACAATGACAGCACAAACACATCTGGAAGGACTCTCCTGCATTCACAGATGGAACCGAGCAGACACTTCATAATGAATAATGTATTCAGCAGATCAATTTAATGTTCCCAATTCGTTCATGAACAGATCATGAAATTCCTCTCAATTCAAAATTATTCATGAACTTCTGCAGCAGTTGACTCTGCAACAGCATCTGCTGCTGCCTCACATCGGGGCAATTTGCATTTGTACTCTCTCGGCAAGACTTATTAAAGATTCTGTCTTCTTTCCACTTCCTGGAGAGATGGAACTAGACCGAGCCCCGGCAAAGGGAGGCTGAACCACGTCCTGTTGGTGCCAGGAAGCCTCACAAAACAATTGGCAGTGATGGCTTGCAAGACCTGGGGAAAAAGACACGGAAAACCTAAAGCCTCAGGAACGAGCTGACTTGAGGGGAAGTGACAAGCACAAGAAGTCAGCTGCAAAAAAAGAGTTTGTCCTCATTATGCAGATTGCTAAAAATAAAATAAAATGGTCACCTAAAGAAGGCTTGGAAATGAGCATCAGCCAACTCAATTTGATACGCTTCATAGTGGAATCAAGGGCAAAATGTTGAAAGAGCAATAGTCCCTGGTTCAATTTGGTGCCAGAGAAATTGACATGTTTGAATCTCCTCCATGTGCATGTGGTGAACCTCCTTCCTCACAACTTCCTCCTTGATGCACAAAAAATACCAAGGGCAGGTCCCAATCCTCTCCCTCTCCATCAGTGATACAAAAAGGCACGCACCACATCATATGCTGGGGAGGAGGCACATGAAATGGAATGGGAGGCATTCTGCCCCATTCTGAGCTGCCCGTGTGTCTGTATGAGTAGCGGTAGCTTAGTGGCTACTGCTGCATCCTACTGGCATCGGGCAGGCATCGACGTGGGTGGCAGACTTCGTCCCTGCCCCCCTGGGTACGGGCACAACGTGGGAAATGGGTCTCCTCTGCTCCAGTTATTTAGCTGGTACAGAGACTAGGGTTGTCCATGTCGGAGGTAGCTGCTGGTACCGCCCTTGCTCCACCCCTCCCCATCCAGGAATGCCCTCCCGCCCTCCCTGAAAAATGCGCAACCCCAACAACACTTGCCAGCTTGCTTTGCCACCCCTGGGTGATGTGAGGACAGCATTCGGCTGGTATTAGCCCATGCTAACTCCCATAGGATTGGGCCCTTAGTTTACATAAGCCCTGGAGCCACTTATGAGTACCACCTTTGGTGGCACAAGTCCAAGGAGGATGGGGAGGATTTTGAATGAGGGAATAAGATCTGATGTGCACCATCGCTGCTGGATCCGCCTTGTCCTGCCTCTTCTTGCCCCGGTTCCTCCCCAGAATCCGTTCCAACCTCTCCCAGCCCAGGATCTGCCACCCCTCCAGCTTACCTGTGCTGAAACAGGTTGCCAGCTGCAGCAGTGGGCCGCCACCACTGCATTTGTGGTGGCAGCTTTGGAATGGCTAGAACTGGCATGTGGCAGATGCTGCTGTATGGCCTGTTGTGACAGCAGAGCTCTGTTCCACTGACATAACAAGCCCAATAGGATTGGACTGGAAATCTGTTAGGTGGGGCGAGTGACAGTTCCGTTGAATAAATACAGTGACCTCTGATGGCGCAGGCAACTTCTAGATGAAGAAACAAAACAGAGGTGGGCACTCTTCTGTAGGAATGCAGTTTGCTTTCCTGAAAAAAGTGGGAAAGCAAACGCTGAAATTGCAGAGGGTACTCGTTTTAAAGAGATATACAAAACCAGACCGAGCCATGAATTGAAAATAACACAGCAGGATCAAAAAACACCCCCCACCCTTGATAAAATGATTTCCTGGAGTTCCTCTCTGGCTTCAGCTCTTAGTGGCTGGGTAATATAATGGGTTAGAGTCTATGACTCTAACATAATGGGTTAGAGTCACCCCTGCTGGTCCAGGGAAGGACAAATTACACTTCTCTGCATGACTTGTACATTCACAGGGGAGGGCCCTTGGCATTTCCATTTCCACCCTCCCTCCTGGTTGACATCTTTACTTCCCACCATGGGATCAATAGACGCCAGGCTTAGCAGATGCCGCAAGCAGGAATTAGCTTAGTCAGTTCAGCCACAGTGGAACTTTCAGCAACTTTCTTTAGCATCAACAATTCTTTCTCTGTTCCCCCCACCCCCGAAAAAAATAGGGTACAGTTGGAGAAATGTGACATGTTAGTGGGTTCTACCGCCTTTAGAAAGAGACATACAGTTTCTCCAAAGGGTGGATTGTCATTTTTTTGGCAAGTCTTTCCTGCATTTCTGTTGAAGGGCTACCACATCTTGGGGGTACTGCATGTGCTATACCTTATGTTTAAGAACACGCAAGTCTGTTCAGGGGTGTTGTGTCTGCAGTATGGAATATGGGAATGGGATATCATGTTTCTGGTACTGGACAAGGACTTGCGCAAGTATTGTAATTGAGATAAAATATGTACTTTTGGGGGTTCAGAATGGCATTTTACATAGAAATGAGATTCCACCTTCTAGCTCCAAGTCCCAACTTGGAGGCAAATTCCCCTAAAAGGCCCTCTCCTTTCCACCCCTCAGAATATCTCCAGGGTAGGCAGCAGGTGTGGGTGGTGGTGGTACCTCCAGGTAGGGGGGCGGCACCTCTGGAGTTCTCTCCCCAGGCACCCCCCCCAGGAATGCCACTGGTAATTGGATTAACATTTTTCCAGGATTGGGGGCATGAAGTGGTTTAGGATCTACATAGGTCACACCCCATTTGACCTTCCACATGCCTCCTACGAGCCCATTTCCTCCCCATTTTGGCCTCTCTGCTGGTGATGTTGTGCTGGCATCTGTGTT
Source organism: Lerista edwardsae (assembly GCA_029204185.1). Classification (NCBI taxonomy): domain Eukaryota; kingdom Metazoa; phylum Chordata; class Lepidosauria; order Squamata; family Scincidae; genus Lerista; species Lerista edwardsae. Next base: position 56,674,066 of record JAJKFI010000001.1, read on the forward strand.
ACACCAGCACAATGGTTTTTCCAATGTTGCGACATCAAGCCCTGTACGGCTCAGGTCCGGGGTATTTGAGGGACCGCCTTCTTCCATATAATCCTACCCGTACTCTCAGATCATCTGGGGGGGCCCTTTTGACTGTGCCGCCACCAGGAGAGGTGAGAGGGGTGGCGGCCAGGAAGAGGGCCTTCTCGGTGGTGGCCCCCCAACTTTGGAATACCCTCCCCTTCGAATTGAGAACTGCCCCCTCGTTGTTAACATTTCAGCGGGGGCTGAAGACCTTTTTATTTCGAAAAGCTTTTAACTGTTGACAGGCTATATCTCTTTAACCTTATTAATCTTATGATCCACGGGGTTTGTTGCTTGCTGTTTTTAAATTTTTAATTGTATTTTAACATTGTTTTTAATTGTTTTTTAATGTAAACTTTGTTTTTATTGCTTTTTTATTGTAATGCCGCCTTGAGTGCCTTCGAGCAAAAAGGCGGGATATAAATTCAATAAATAAATAAATAAATAAATAAATAAATAAATAAATAAATCACCGGTGGTGCATCCTTTGGTGAGTGGACTTCTGTGCCAGTGGGACTGTTATTGTGCGGTCATATGTCAGGGTCACACCAGTGTACCTCTGCCTTACCAAAAAGAGAAAAATACGAGGTTGTGAATGAGATACGGCCACCACATTTTCTGGGGAAGGAGCACATCTAAATCTCCTGTGTATCAACGCATATGCTTAGCACATGCTTAGCACAGATCTGAGCAAACTGGGCAAGTCTGTGAGCTTGACTGATGAAGAACTGTTCTATCCGAGAAGTGTAACAACATGAAATGCCAAGGGAACGGCAATGCCAACTGATGCCAAGGGAACAACATCAGCATTAGTAGTAATTGAATCTCCCTTACAGTGGTGTAGCAGGCTGGAGCAATGAGAGCGTATTACCCTATAAAGTAACAGTGAGGTGAATCTGAATCTAGAAAGCCCTCTTCTCATCTAAGGGGATAATCAGTAACTGAAAGAAATGCAAGACAGATAAGGTTGAGTTGAGATGGAGGACAAAAAGTAGAGTACAGTGCTACTACTTAACTGAGGTCTCAGTCCTAACTGAGGGTGCAATCCTAACCAACTTTCCAGCACCGACATAGCTATGCCAATGGGGCATGTGCTGCATTTTGCAGTGGAAAAGTTGTCATGGAGGCCTCCCTAAGGTAAGGGAATGTTTGTTCCCTTACTACTGAGCTGCATAGCCCTTACCTGGTGCTGGAAAGTTGGTTAGGATTGTGCCCCAAGGCTTGTGCCCCAAGGAACATGTGTTCCATGTTCCCCAAGGAACATGTGTTCCACTGGCAGATATGCCGGCCCAGTGGCAGACATAATGCACCTCTAGCATGTGCAATGAGGCTGCCAGTGCATATGGCTGACGGTTGTGTGCACGAGTTGGCAGAGAGACTGCCCCCCCCATTGACAAAGCAAGTAAATTGGCAGTGGAGGTGGGTGGTTGGAGAAACGGGGTAGGAAGGGGAGGAGCATCTGGGTGGGGAGTGTCGGTGGTAGGCAGAACAGGGGAAGGAGGGGTGGATCCCAGCAGCACAGTATGCACCAGGATCTTATTCCTGTTCACTCGGTAAGTTATTATTTTAAATTTCTATTTGTTTTTTTTAATGTGTCTTATCAGCAAGCACATTTCCTGTACAAGTATCCATTAAAAAAGTTAACATGTAGACTGTGCTCCCCCAAAATTTAGAGGACAGATCACATGTCAGTTGTGTGCATGTTGAACACAACATGTGAATAACTACACATGCATAGAAAACAACCATCAAGCGCACACTGAAAACAACCATCAAGCTCATTGAACATAAATTGTGAGTAGGACTGAATTTATAGCCCAGTCTTAATGTGTGTGTGTGTGTGTGTGTGTGTGTGTATTTACATCAGCCCCAGTATTCGTTGTCATTACAGGCCCATTTGCCTCCTGCAGGGTGTGCTGTTGCTGTCTCTCCCAAAATAAATTAGCACATAGCTTTGAAAAATAAAAAGTATGTATGTCTTTATGGCTTTAATAGCAGTTGCTCAAATGTCCCACAAATAAGCAAGGTAATTCCTCCTACTGTGGTGCTAGGAACTAAATTAGCATTTAACTAAGCAGTGCAAACATTTCTCATAGTTTTATTAACTAAAATTTAATCAAGATCTGCAAGGCAGTTCATCATGTGGTTCATATAGTTAACAAAGGGGAAATAAAAGTTAACCAGAAAGAAATATTCTTGTATTGCTTACAGAAGTGATTACGTGACCAATGAAATACATTTTTGTTCCTTGCAGTGATATTATGAGTGGGAGATCCCAGCCTGCATCACTAACCGCCTAATCCTATCCCCCACCAGTTCATAGCATGTAGTACTGCTGATGAAGCATACGCTGAATGCTATGGTGGTGGTGGTGGTGATGGATGACCAGACAACCTGGGAGAAGTAATTGGCATATTTTACACTTACCTCTCTGTAGGCTGCCTGGTTGTCAGTGGGTCTCCTTGGACCCACAACAGCTCTTCTGCTGGCATAAATCTGGTGAGAGTAAGGGCTGGGCAGGCTGGGAAAGGGGATTAGGATCTGGCTTGTGCTGTTGGCACTGAGATCTAGTCCCCTCCCACCCTGGTTTCTTTCCCTGAACTATCCGAACCACCCCACAACTGCCAATGACCCACTCCTGCCACTACCTTACCTGCTCCAGTGCCGGTTGGATGGGCTGTTGACAGGTGCGTGGAGCCTTGGGCCATTTGCACTGGTGGCTCTGAAATGTCCAATGGTGGCGTGCCTTTCATGCCACTGTAACAGCAGATTGTGAGATCCATTGCCGTTGGTCCAGGATAAGATTGGGGTTGTGAGAGTTGCAAAGTGGTCTGCCACACTGTCTGGATCTGTTCAAAACTTGGGGAGGACGCCAAGGTCGAGACCTTGAACAGGAAGGTAGCAAATGACCATAGAACAGGTGATTGCAACAGCGCAGTACAAGGTTTCACAGAAGTTGATTGAAACTTCTGATTTGGAGAAGTGTCTCACAGGGCACAATCCTAACCTGGAGTCAGGCAAGCACAGTTAGGCCTGCAAAGTTTGGACGGCACAAAGGACACTGTAAAATGGATTTGGAGCACTCTCGGAGTCAGGGAGGATGGCGCACGTCTGTCTGCTGGCCTCTCTGACTCCAAGAGTGGACCAAACATACTTTATGGTGCGCCATCAAACTTTGCTGGCCTAACTGTGCCAGCCTAATTCCAGGTTAGGATTGTGCTCACAATCAACTATGTGGAAGAACATATAGACTGCCCCAATCCATACTGCCAAAGGGTGGAAGAAAGCTCCTTCCCCCCAATACTCTGCTCCACCTTTTTGTGGCTTGTATTCTATATCTCCAAGTACATCATGGGCACATGCTGTAACACCCTCTGCTAAAAAAGAAAAAAGAAAAAAGAAAAAAACAATTACAGCAATTTCTCACCATGAAACAGCATTTCACTTCATTTAGTACTGATAAGTTCAAAGATTATCAGGAAAGAAACTTGTCAGGAAAGAAAAAAGGCTGAAGACTTTTTTAAAAAAAAGATAAGATGGCAAAATCATGCTTGAGTAGTTTTGTAAGACGAGAGGGAGAGTTTCTGAAACAGAAAAGAATGGCAAGTAACTGACAAACCCACAGACATTTGGGACATCGTTAGTGATGGGCAGTAGTTAAACTACTTTTTACGGAGTTGAGGGCGCAATCCTAACTCGGAGTTAGGTGGCAGGAGGGGCTTGTGCCAGCCCAGGAATGCCTGCCTCACAATAGGGGAAGCAGACGCTTAATACGCTTTCCCCCAATTTAGCACCCATACGACTGGGGGGAAACTTTGGTCGCCCTGCTGCAGTTAGATGTTGTGTGATTCATACAGTGGCCCACAACACAATCCTAACCAGTGATGTCATGCAGGGGGTACGCGGGGGTACGCGAGTACCGGTTTCTAGGATTACAGCTGGCCCCGCCCATTCGCCCGCCCACTTGTCGACTCCGCCCTCTGCAACGTTTGAATTTCCTGCATGTTTGAGTTGCCTGCATGTTCTCCGAGCCAGGCAGGCAGCGAGCGGAGCCTTTCCTTTCCTTGCCACTGAAAAATGAGTTGCTCTGGGGTTTTAACATGATGCCAGGCCTCCTTCACATGTTCTGGGGGTGCTGTGGAATACTGTTGCAACTGTTGGGTCAGTTTAAAATCATCTGAGGCCTCAAAAAGGGCTTTTTTCATGTCACTTCCTGCCACAACATCACTTCTGGCTTATGACGTCACTTCCGGTGGGCGGGTCCCGACACGTGCCAATCAAAAGTGAGTACCTGTTCTTAAATCATTTAGATGACACCACTGATCCTAACCTGTGTTGGAAGAGGCAAACTAACTGTCTGGCCTGCACAGGTTGGGAGGTTGCTGGAGCCTCAACAGGACAGAGGGACGTTTGTTCCCTTACTCTGCTGTAAGCGCCAGTCACCTCCATGGGGCTGCTTGGACCTGTACCTGCTGTTTATAAGGTGCAAGGCTGAGCTGGCTGCAGCCGCCTGAATCAGGGCAGCGCAGCCCGGGGACAGAGGTTTGGGTCCGGCATAACTGCCAGGTCCAGACTCCCCTCCCCGGGCTGCCCCACCCATGGGACCACCCTCCCCCTGCCCCATTACTCCCTCCCCCCCTCTCCCTGCTCAGAAAAGCCCATGTGCTGGCCAAACTCGGCCATCAGCTTATCTGTGCCCACCTTTGGCACAGCAGGGCCAACACTGCTGCCTGTGTCAGCCCTGCGCCACTTGCCCTGATGCAGCTGTGCTTTACAGCATGTTTGCAACAGCGCAGGGCGTCTTTGGATTGCACCACCAATCTATCTAAGAACCAGGGGGCATCCGCTAAAACTGAGGGTGAGGAGAGTTAAAACAGATAAAAGGAAGTACTTTTTTACCCAGCGGGTAGTTAATCTGTGGAACTCTTTGCCACAGGAGGTGGTGATGGCATCTGGTCTAAATGCCTTTAAGAGGGGATTGGACGGATTTCTGGAAGAAAAGTCCATCATGGGCTATAGGCAATGATGGATTGTGCAACCTTCTTACATTAGTAGTAGGCTACTTCAGAGTACTGGGAGCAAGGGAGTGGCAACAGGATGCAAGCATCTTGTTGTCTCATGCCTCCCTGGGGCACCTGGTGGGCTGCTGTGAGATACAGGAAGCTGGACTAGATGGGCCTTTGGCCTGATCCAGCAGGGCTCTTCTTATGTTCTTATCAAGAACTCTGCCTCGTGTATACATTTGGGTGGTGCAAGTGTAAATATTTTCCTGTGCTTGCTCTCCCTCTCCCAACACTCAGTACTAGCAGGTGCCCTGCAGGTCCTGGAGTTGTGTGAGAGGGAAGACATCATTCCTCTATCCACCCCATTCATCCTGTGCATAATTTTACAATTGCACTCTCAGAAAAGCAGGAATGCCTGCCTCGCGTGCCTTGTGCAGGATGCTGTTGCAGGTAACCGTGACATGCACTTTGTAGCGCGCTGCCAACACTGTCGGATCAGAGTTCCCAAATGCCCAAAACATATGGCGAGACTTTCCAAAAGGGATGAACGATCACTTTAAATAAAATCTTTTGCCCAGCTGAATGACCTGCCTGGTGCTATTTTCTGCCTCCAGCACTGGCTTCTTTGTACCTGATATTTTCTCAGGAAGATGACAAGACAAATCACATCCCCCCCAAAACGTATGCAATGTGATACTGGGGGAAGGGGCTGGATTTCTTTCTGCCCTTAACAAGGAATGAGGCTCATGACATGTGACTCAATTAGCCTAGGATCAGCTAGGTTATTTCATTAAATGATGAAATCATCTATCCTCTTGGTCCACAGACATCAGGATGGCTGAAACAAAGGCAGCCATAGAGCACCAGGCCAATGAGAGCTGCTGGGAGTGAATTCTTTTTAATTCCTCCAGCTCTTGGCTTGGTGCTTCTGCTCCCATCCTCCCAGCTCTTGGAATAGTTTGCACAAAATCAGTAGCGTCCCTAAATTGGGGCTGTGCAGTAAGTATTGCAGGTGCCGCAACACACTCTGTAAGCAGCCCCTCCCACTTTTCCGTGGCAGCCATTCTGGCAGCAATGGCAACACAGAAAACCTAAAACTGCAGCCAGAGGGGCAAATCATTAAAACATATTTAGTTAGGGAAGTGACCTGATTACACTGCAGGAGTGCCATTTGACATAGGGTACGTGTGACCCCAGCCTGTTTCAACAATAAGCATGGGATTTATTCCATAGGTACACCTATACCTCTGGTTATTGTGAGCTACAGGCACCCTCCAGCATCTGCAGATCCTAAATCCATAGTTTCACTTACCTGTGGTTCTCAAATCCCCCCCCCACTGTTGTGATTGCAGAGGCGGGGCGTGGGTGTAGCCCGGGGTGGCACGAGCCTTGGGCGCTGGCAGCAGTGGGGCGCCATTGTGCGGAGTAACCCGCGCGCTAACCCATGCTGTTTGGCCCTCCTGCCCTCCCTGGCGTCCGTTTCACTCCAAAACGGAGCTATTCTGGCCGCAGGGAGGCGTGGCAGGTCGACGCACGGGGGCGGGGCAACATGCTGGGGGTGCGGTTTCGTCGCCCTGCCATGGGTGCACTCGGCGCTCAGTTCGTCTCTCTGTGATTGTGACTCACTTCTTTGCAAACAGTGCAGCTTTTTCTTCAATTCCCTTTGGAACAGGAAGCAGGAAGCAAACAGCGAGAATCTAGACTCAGGGCACAATCCTAACCTGGAGTTAGGCCGGCACAGTTAGGACAGCACAAGGGCCACACATTTGGGAGGATGGTGCACGTCTGTGTGCTGGCCTCTCTGATGCCGAGAGTGGTCCAAACATACTTTATGGTGTCCCATGTGCTGGCCAAACTTTGCTGACCTAAGTCCAAGCTAGGATTGCGTCCTCATGCTGCTAGAACACACTGCAGGAGGCAATTGGGAGAATACTAACAGGAAGTCCCCTCCTGCCCACTTCCGGTTTGCTTTCTCACAATTGCCTCCTGTAGCGTCTGCTAGCAATACGTGCCTAGATTCTCACGGTTTGCTTCCTGTTCCAAAGTGAACAGAAGAAAAAGCTGCCTTTGGCAAAGCATTTGCAAAGAGAGGCAAGTCATAACTACAAAAGGGGTGGGAGGTTTGAGGAGGGTTTGCTGCTATCTGCAGTTTTGGGTAGACACAATAGCAGCAGGAACCTACTCCACATGGGACACCTGTAATTTTTTTTTAAATTACCATTACTTTAATTACATTACATTACCATTACATTTTTTTTAAAATTACCAACAGTATCCATTACTTATGTGTGTGTGCGTGCGCGCGCGCATTTGTGTTTTGCACATTTGGTCTTGGCTACATCAAAGAGCTGCATCCTTCCCGTTACACTGAAATCTCTGTTTGCATCCCACTGAAACTGGGAATAGCGCCCTGGTCTCCCTGGCCAAGCCAGTCCCAATTATGACAGGATTGATGTCAGGCTGTGTTATGGATTAATTAATCCTTTTTCTTAGCATGCTAATTGTGACAAAAGATATATTAAGGCTATATTAGTGCTAATTAAGCTCCAACGGCAACCTCCGTGTGGGCGTCAGTGTCCATGCCGCTAGAAAGCCATTAAAGTAGCCCCAGGCATAGGGTTACCAGATACAAACTGGGACAGAGTGCCTCTACCCTTAACCATTGCATAAAAGAGGGAATTTTGGCAGGTGCAGCTTTTGAAAGCCTTCTATGATGAGCTGCACCTGCCCAAATTCCCTCTTCTATACAATGGTTAAAGGTAGAGATACTCTGTCCCAGTTTGTATCTGGCAACCCTACGCCAGGCCTTCTCTTCACCTTCCCATCTAAAATGGCTCACAATTCTCCATCGCAGTGGAGTCTTATCAAGTATATGGCTCAGGAAATTGTACTTCTTTTTGATAGCCCTGTTTTTGCACAGCTGTCTGTAAAGAACTTCACATGACGTTCTGTCACAGAAACCATCTGGGAACATGTGCAACAAACTCTGTGAGGTCCTTATTAGGTGATTGTTCTAGCACAATGGTTCCCAAATGTTTTAGCACTGGGTCCAACTTTTAAAAATGACACTCTATTGGGACCCACCTAGCTTTATGAGAATAAAGTGATGGGCAGTAGTTAAACTACTTTTTACCAGAGGCTGTTTTTATGCTTTTTAGTTTGGGGGGGGGGACAGGACTGCCTTCTGGAGTGTTTGGTAAGCTCTATGTTTATCAGATCAGGACCATTCTGGTGGCCCTGTGTTCCCTTCACATGGCCTTTGATACAAGATTAAGCACTCATGAGTTTGGCTCAGTTCTGCTTTCTATTTGGCTCAATACATGTTCGTCAGCTGGGTGGGGGGCTTCCTTCTCAAGTTTACTGGGGCCTGTGTTGATTGGATCAGGACCATTCTGGTGGTTTTGTATTCCCCTTGGCCTTCAAAGTGGCCCATGGCCTTTCAAAGTGGACTCAGGCCCATTTGCCTATTTGCGAGTAAACATGCAAGTGCTGCTCCATTTTGGTTTCCATATAGCTCAATCCATTTTCTTGGGTAGCTGTCAGCATGTTGGTTTTGCAAGTCACAACCCACAGTTTGGTTGAAACCACAGTCTAGCGCAGTGCTTCCCAATCTAGGGGTTGGAACCTCCAAGGGGGTCGCAAACCAATTTTCAGGGAGTTGCGAAAAGCTTGGGGCAGCCATCTTAAAAAGCTGGGCACCACCATTTTGGAAGCTTCATTGTGGCTAAGGAAGAGGCTTCCCCATTAAACTGCCAATGCTTGTGGCTGTGAGGGACTTTAGCCTTGCTCTGGGCTAGTCTTAGTGTGTGTGTATGCATGTGTTGAAGTCTCTCCTGGGTCTCTTTCCAAGCAGGCATGTCACGCCTTCCATGTGCATGCCTAAGTGAATCTCAGCATGCAGGGAAGAGGAACATAAGTACTCTGAAGACTATCTAAAATTTGGCTTTACCATCTTGAACAACAATGGCATAGAGAAGCCATAATGTGTTCTGGGCAACATTGTTCTCAGTGCTGAATCAATCACTGAACTCAAAACTCAAACATCACTTGGAGCGCAATCCTATACCCCCGTTGTGCCGATGCTATGCTCTTGTGCCTGCTGAATGCTGTTGCAAACATGCCATCAAGCGCATCAGCGTCAGTGGTACAGCGGTGGACTGGCGCAAGCAGCAGCTCCAGGGGTCAGCACTGGGCCTCACCGAGGACATTCTAGAGGCGGGCTGGGGGCGTAACTGGGCAGCGCAGTGGGCGGAGTCGGGGTTTCTGATGCAGGACAGCCATAGTGCCAAATCCTAAACTCCGTCCCCAGTCTCGGCAGCCCTAATTCGGGCCACTCCTGCGCACATGCACCTGCGCCTGGACAACAGCAGGCACAAATCCGAGCAGCCCCATTGGGATGACTTGGGCTTACACGGGTGTAAGGGGAAAACCTCCCCTTGGCCTGCACTTTGCTGCTGCTGCCTCCTAATGGGCTTTAGGATACAGCTCTGTTATTTCAGCCTTACTAAGGATTGGGCTGCCTGATGCAAAGCACTCAGAGCATTTTAAAAAGGATGTGGAGTTCTTTCAAAAACTGATTTATTAAAAACAATGAATTCACTTCCTGCTTAAAGACATTACTTCCGGCCCTAGGTCTTGGGGGGCCCCAATAGGTTGTCGTATCTAAAAAAGGGGTCCTGGTGCAAAAAAAAAGGGTTGGGAACCACTGCTCTAGCAGTTTCCCTTTTGAAGCCAATAAGGCCAATAAGGCATCAAATGGCAAAATAAAACAAAATAAAAATGAAGCTGTAGCAGAACTAGAAGCAAATTCTGTTTAAAAACTAGCAAAATGTGTCTCTGAAATGTGAGGTGGTTTAAAGGCAAGTAATTCAAATTCATATCACCCCTTTAAAAGAAAGGCCAACGGCACCTTGGGTATCTCTGAGAAGGACATCACCCAGCCCCATGACTGGTGACTCTCTACCCTCAGATCATGTCAGTCCACACATACCTCATGCCACTGCTGTACATCTGAGGTAGGTTCCATTTGCTACCAGCACCGTGAGTGAGGTTGTGGTACAAGCCTCTCACCCAGCTGAGGGTCCATCTGTCAAATGGCAGCCCTCTTGCTGAGCTATCTGAGGTGGGAGACTGAAGGGGGGGTAGAACTTGGCTGACACCTTTGCTTTGTTCTCATCCCCTCTTATTTGCATATCCCCATACATCACCCAATCCTCTCAAGTCCTATTCTGGGTGGTGCCTGGCTGGGTAATGCCTGGCAGAGTAAGTTCTAGCAAGACTGAACTCCTGGTTAAAGACCAGGCAGGTGGAACAAAGGTTAGTTGTTGTTCAGTCGCGAAGTCATGTCTGACTCTTTGCGACCCCATGGACCACAGCACGCCAGGCCTCCCTGTCCTCCACTAGCTTCCGGAGTTCGCCCAATTTCATGTTCATCGCTTCGGTGACACTATCTAACCATCTCATCCTCTGCCGCCCCCTCCTCCTTTTGCTTTCAATCTTTCCCAGTGTGAGGGTCTTTTCTAAAGAGTCCTCTCTTCTCATGAGGTGGCCAAAGTATTTCAGCTTCAGCTTCAGGATTTGTCCTTCCAAGGAGCAATCAGGCTTGACTTCCTGGAGGATTGACCGACTGGATTTCCTTGCAGTCCAGGGGACTCAAGAGTCTTTTCCAACACCATAATTCAAAAGCATCTATTCTTCAGCACTCTGCCTTTCTTACACTGTATCAAAGGAATAAAGAATGGGACAAGAAGGCACACAGTCCAATTCTGTACTTCAGATGAAGGAACAAAGTTCAAAATAAAGTAAAAATAGATTCTAAGCCCCTTTCCCCATCAGCTAAAGCAATGTTTCTCCAACTGTGGGTCGGGACCTGCTGTCAGGCAGGTTGCAGAAAGCTGAGAGGAGTCATCTTGGAAACTGTACTCTTGCTACATTCCTGTTGTGAGTGTTAATTTGAATTTGATTGTGTTTTTTAAATTTTGTTTTTAGTTTGGTGTTTTTACATATTTTATCCTTGCTTTCTGACAGCGATGTCTCAATTGCCACAGTCCAAGAATGCCAGCTTGCATTCCAGGTGTGTCATTTGATTGCGTCACAATGACAGCACTTCCTGCTTGGTGAAGTCACTTATGGCTATTACAACATTTCCAGGTTAATGACATCACTTCTGGTAGGTCCCCACATGAGTGTCATTCTGAAAAGTGGGTCCTGCTCTAAATGGTTTGAGAACCACTGAGCTAGAGATTTATACAGTACAAGCCTATGCATGTTTCCTCAGAAGTAAATCCCACTGTATTCAGTGGACTTACTCCCAGGAAAGCATGCAAAGGATTGCAATCGTACAAATTTTGATAATCATGCAGCACCCTTTCCTCCTTGCCCGCAGTAGAAATGCACATTGTAGGCATTCCTGCTGCCCTGACTGGACAGCACTAGCATTCCCTTTCTCTCAGTGAACACTTCACCACTTGTCTCAGAACACAACTGATCAGCTCCCTTTTATCCCATTTTGGCGAGACGAGGCCCAAATGTGGAATGGGCTGATTCGAAATTAACAATTTTCTGTTCCCAAGTCAATTGGCCTGACTGCACCAATGATCAGAGATCAGCTAAACCCAGAGGGAATCCTGGGAGATTTCAATCAAGGCCTTTATGTCCCTGGTGATTCTAGACAGTCATGAGATGTCTATATACATTTGTGGGGGAATTTTATGTTTGATATTGCTTCAGAGCTCAGGACATGATGGATGCCGTGACAGGCCAATTCCTAGGTCAGCCTCACCTCAGTGTACGCAGAGAACATTGTTATTTTATTTAGTGGGGTTTACTCAAGAGAGAGATGCTTGTTTGTGGCATCCAGAGTTCTCAGGTCAGGAGACAGGTGGCTGAGGCGAGAAAATAGATGATGATTAGAAATTTATATCAGAAAGTTGGAACTGGATGTTTTTCAGGAGCAGATGGCACTAAAATAGGGATCCCGTGGCCCACAGTGCACATTGTGTGGTGAGCCAGAAGGGCTACAAAGTGGAGTAGCTCCCTGGCCAGTGAAAACGCTCTTTCCAGTGGTGTCATCTAAATGATTTAAGAACAGGTACTCACTTTTGATTGGCACGTGTCGGGACCCGCCCACCGGAAGTGACGTCATAAGCCAGAAGTGATGTCGTGGCAGGAAGTGACATGAAAAAGCCCTTTTTGAGGCCTCAGATGATTTTAAACTGACCCAACAGTTGCAACAGTATTCCACAGCACCCCCAGAACAGGTTAAGGAGGCCTGGCATCATGTTAAAACCCCAGAGCAACTCATTTTTCAGTGGCAAGGAAAGGAAAGGCTCCGCTCGCTGCCTGCCTGCCTGCCTGGCTCTGAGAACATGCAGGCAACTCAAACATGCAGGAAATTCAAACGTTGCAGAGGGTGGAGTCGACAAGTGGGCGGGCGAATGGTCGGGGCCAGCTGTAATCCTAGAAACCGGTACTCACGTACCCCGCGTACCCCCTGCATGACATCAATGGCTCTTTCACTGCCAAGTTCAAAGCCTGCTTAGTCCTTGAATGAGCTTGGGCCAGTCCAACTGCGTGCTGCAACTGGCACTTGTTTGGCCCTCACATAATCAGTTAAAAAAACCCAACCATAAATAGCAACTGTAGGGTGCCACTCCAGATACGAATTGTTGCAAAAGGGGACCCTTCACCTTCTGCCACAATCCCAATCTAACTTCTGGGAGCATTACTGTATTAGCTACAGTAGGAAAGCTCCCAGGGCAAATAGGAGGCTCAGGGGACCAGATCTAGACTGGGATCCTGAGCAGGACTGGCCTTGTATAGATGATAGAATTAACACACACACACACACACACACAGAGAGAGAGAGAGAGAGAGAGAGAGAGAGACTGATCAAGAGGTGTCAAATTCCCTTTCTGACATCTTATGTTCTCTTTAGAATAATAATCTATAATCAAAAACAGCCTGTGCAAAGCACTGCTGAATCCCACCACCTGTGCAAAGGTAATCAACATTAAGCTGGCCTGTTCAAGCTGCAAAGCTGCTCCTTCACTTGCCTCAGACAGTCACTCTAGGCAGTAGCCCCAGGGGCATGGCTGCTACTAACTTCTAGCAGGCTTCAGCAATCTTTGTTCCAAAAATCTCCAGTGCCCTCCGTTCAGTCAATCAATCCATTAGTCAGTCTCTGTCACACTCCCCAAACTTCCTCCTTCCAAACCTCTCTACACCCACACCTGCCTAGCAATCAGTCTTCCATCTTTATTCCCCAGGGTTCTCAGCAGTTCTACTAGGTTGCAACTGTAAGCCACACCCATTGCAAAGTGTGGCAAAGGCTCTGGGGTTAACCCTGTATTTCCCAGGCCAGTTCGACAAGGAGCGACTGCTGACATCATAAACTATCTCCCAGAGGTAATCTTTTGCATTTTCCATTACACACACACACACACACACACACACACACACACACAGAGAGAGAGAGAGAGAGAGAGAGAGAGAGAGAGAGAGAGAGAGGCAGTCACATTTGGCCATCAGCCTAACCTATGCTATAGGGCCCATTCTGAGGATACGGAATCTGTTTAGGGAAAACTATGTGCACTGTCCTGAGCTCCTTGGAAGAAAGATAGGATAGAAATAATGGTGCATTTGAAAAATATACCCTGCATAATATGAAAGTGTTCCCAGACCATTTCTTCAAATGGGCAGATTCCAGGAGATTAATTTTCTCCATGAAAGTAATTTTAGGATATGTTCTAAATATACTGTACTATGACAAACCTGTGTTGCCAAAACGCCCCAGTAAAAAATTAATCATGCCAACAGCATGTGTAATACATTGTTTGATCTTGGGCTTTATTTTCATTTTCTACCATTTTCTTGCTTCGATGCCAAAAATGCTAAAAAATATGACATTCTCTTAAATTTGCCCATTAGCAATCCTAAAAGCTTTATGTTAATCCTTTAATCCTTTAACTCCCATCATTAGACTCAGTCTATTTAAAGTTGCCATAAACATCGTTTAGGGGATTATATATTTACATTGTCATTATATGAGGAATACAACGTATAGACTTCTTGTATAATCAGCATCCAGAATTATAACTCCCCCCAAGTAAAGCAAAACATGAAAACAGAAGTTCAAGAACGAATACGCTGGGAAATGTAAAATCAAACCTGAATGTGGTCCAAACAGGAAATAAAATTACATTGTACAAAGAAGACATTGCAACTGGCAGCCTGGTATCGCACAGAGGATGACAGGTTTTGCCAGAGCAAGAGCCATGTGGCTGACGGGCAGCACAATCCAAACAGTGGCTTGAGTCAACACAGGCCCTCTGCACGGGCTCCCAAGTGCTGCAAACATGCCGTCGGGAGTTGTGGCAACCCAAGAGTGTGTGCTGGCCTGCCGCCACCAGATCCTGCATAGGCAGAGCGATGTAGGTTTGTGCAGGATGATGCAAGCAGTAGGAGAGGGTGGCAGGAGGGCATTCCAAAGGAGGAGGCAGTTTTGAGTGGGGGAGGGTGGAATGGGGGAGGGAGATCAGGCCTGGGAGGGGGTGGAATCAGTGGTGACAGTGCACCCCTTATCCTAACTCTTGTCCGGGGGGCAGGGAAGACGGTGAAACGGAGCGGTACACAATGGGCGGGCTGCCGCTCACCCGTTCCTCCTGCCCAGCATTCCGGCAGCATGACGCCACTGGGGCAACCTTATATAGGTTGCTGGGATTTGCGCTAGCTAAATAGCTTGCTCAGATCTAAGTAACTCCATAGAGCAGACATGGGTGTTACAAGGGGTAAGGAAAAAAATATTCCCCACTCCCTGGCTTGTAAAAGGAAGAGGAGGACTGAGAGGGAGAAATGTGGAGAAGAGCGGCCAGCTAGAGAGCCTCTGATGCTCTAGCCAGTGTTACCCAAACTGTTGGGACCCACCAGTGGCTTGCAACCTGATGGTTGGTGGGTCGTGAAACTGACAAGCTGATAGCTGACGAGTAAAATGCATTGAGCTCTATGGAAAGCGAAACTGAGCTGAACTGTGCATATACTTGTGAGTAGGTGACCGTGCATCAATCCATTTCAAAGGGCAGGATGAGAGGAACGCAACTCCACCAGAATGGTCCCAATGGATTAATGCAGTTCCTCCCCCCCATGCTCGAGAAGGAAGTCCCCTCCTTCAAGATAACTGCTTGCCTGGACTGCTTGCCTGAAGGACTGTCGGACGGACTGAGGGACTGGCTGAAGGAGTAGATGAGGTAAGGTTATTGTGGGGAATTGTAGTAAAAATGTGGAAGATCACCTCAAGGAGGCAGGAGATGGTGCCCAGTGACCCTTGGACTACGTACCTACAGGATCAACACCAAGGAGGTAGCAGGGGTTGGGCTGCACAGCTGCAGCCACTCAGAGGCTTGCAGACAGGATATAAGGAGCATGGGGGGGGGAGGAGAAGGTGTGGGTGTATAGTAGGAGAAATGTTTGGTGTGAGAGGAGTTGGAGAGTGGGAAACTTGAACGAACTATTGACTACGAGCTTGGATAATGGACTGGCATGGCGTAACCTGGATTTGGACCCAACTTGGCTTACTGACCCTTGGACTGGCTTATGGACTTGATTTGGCTTACTGACCCGTGGACTGGCTTGTGGACTAACCCCAACTTGGACTCTGATTCTGGCTTGGGCTTTTGGCTTCCAACTGATGTGGACTGCTGCAATTGCGGCCACTGAACAGGCAAACTGAGAAGGTGAGCCCTACGTGTGTTTGTTCCACTGCCACACCAAAGTGGTTAAAGGGGAAACTACCCAGCCTGAAGTGGGTATCAGGGACCCCAGGGAGGCCCGGCAGAGGTCTCTGGTGTAACAGGAATAACCATTGGGCATTGTTGTATCATGGCTGCCACGTCCCTGGAGCCACCAAGACAAGGAGGCAGTTGTAGCTTAGGCAAGCTGACTGAGGAGGCCCAGTGGGTAAATGAACCCACTCCCTCTTGCCTATCTCTGAGGCTGCTCTGGAGGGGAAACTAGTTAGCCTAGTGTGGGCACTAGGGCCCTTGGGGAGGCCCGGCAGCGAATTTGTCAGAACACATACAGAATCAGCGGATACCAGGGCATGCCTGTATTTTTGAAGACTTTTCTGTCCATGAAAATAAAAAAAGGTGTTTCTGTGGATGTTTGTCTTAAAAAGATTATAATTTCTGGACAGTTCTGGTGCTAGGGGATGTTTCCTTCTCTTCCCTTGTGCATGAATAATCTCTGTGTTTGATCAGGCTGCGATTTGCCTGCGGAATGGTTTCAGGTAGCCAAAAAATAAAAGACAGATTACGGTTTGTCAGGCTAACGGATAATAAGAGGTAGCACACCAGATTCAAAGCCTTTGTTTGATTATTTTCCCCTGGAATCACAGCTGGCGTGACTTTTGTTTATATGCCCTATTATTCAGTCATGCAAATAGCTTCCCTTCAGGTCCTTATAAGCTCATTGTAGGGTCTGTGAATAATAGTGTTATTCTTTCAAGGTGTCAGTAGGGAAAAATGGCAATGTGAGCCTACTGTGCATTATGTTCTTTGAAACTAGAAATGAGCAGTAAACCAATTTATACTATAATATCTCTCTCTGGTTTTAAAAATATTATTTCAAAGCAAATCGGGTATCAGGAATGTGATTCATCACTGTGGAAGATTAAGCTGGAAATAACTGAGCATTTATTTTATTTATTTATTTGAAGAACTTATACGCTGGCTTTCCCATGCCAAAGCAAATGCCCAAGGCGGCTTACATGAGCAGGTTAATCTAAACCACCATTTTTTTTCCCCAATGGGTTTTTTTTTACAAATCTACAGTATTCTTGTGATCCACCAATCCTCAGGCCCAGATGTTGCCTTCACCAGAGGCAGATCTAAGGGAGGGCAAACCTCTAAGTTTTGCAAAAAGCCTTACCTTGCAGTGGAAATCACTCCTCTCCTGCACTGTTCTAGCCAATCCTCACAGGGAAAAGCAACATCTTGGCTTTGCTTACTGGCTATAGCAGCAAGGGAGAGGAGGGATTTACATGACAGGGTAAGGCTTCTTGCAACACTTAGAGCTTTGCCCTCCCTTAGATCTGCCTCTGGCCTTCACAGTGTGGTTCTCTCCTTTGGCTGCCTGCCATCAATCAGCAGGCAATCGCAAGTCAAGCCTGGACAGGTCCTCAAGGTCGTATTCCCTTCTTTGACGGCTGGCCTCCTCACACACTCCACGGTAACTCTCATCAGCTCCACAGCGACTCTGTTCTGCCACCGCAGGTACTGCAGCTTGTCACAGCCTGGCATTCGTCTCCCATCCAAAAGCAAAATGCAGACTTTCCTGCTTAGCTTCAGGCAGTACCAGGAGCTCAACCATCACTGGGCAATCAAACAGTGCTTGTCTACTCAATTCCACCTTTATTGGCATGAGATAAAAACAAACAAATAACAAACAAATAACAAAATTTTACAAAATATAATCATAGCCTGAAACAAAAGCTAATTATGCAGTGTTGGAACGAGACACATTAACTTGAACTATTTTTTTGTAAAAGCAATGCCAATTGGATTATGGCCTTTCTATCGGTCAATGCAAATAATGATTTCAGCAACTGGGCGTTCTCTTTCAAATCCCAGGAGTGCATAATAGGATGTAAGTGTTTCTCTCTAATGTCAGAATGAATTAAATAGGGCAGTACAGAATTAAATGCTCCAAGGTTTCAATGGTCTTCTGATCACATGGGCATAAGCGGTCTTGACGTGGGATCCCGGAATATCTACCCCACAAAACTGCTGAAGGGAGAACATTGTAATGAGCTAATGAAAAAGCACGTCTAGCGAAAGAGCAATCCAACACATACAAATAGAAAGGGCAAAGCCCCACTGTTACTGGAAGTTGAAAATAAAGAGGAGAACAAACTTTTCTTGCTGCTGCTATCAAATTTTGATCATGTATATCCAGTAGCCTTCTTTTAATTACTCTAAAAGCTTCGGAACTAGGCACCAAACCCAGGGTTTCTAAACTAATTCCAATCTGAGATAATTTGGTGACCAGTGTGGTGGTTGAAAAGTATGGGTCAGACTCATAAGTAAGTCCCCTTGTGCTCAGTGGAACTTACTCCTAGGCAGGGGCATAGCTAAAGAAATGCAAGGGGGTGAATTGCACCAGGAAACCAGCTTTAGGGGGGCAACAAGCTGAGCTTGACACTGGTGGACAAAATTGTGAAAACCATGGTAAGTACAAATAATACCATCGTGTAATGTATCACTGGAAAGGTAATTTAATGCTGAATGCAATGAAACAAACTGCGTTGGCATATCTGTATTCTATCAAATGGTGTGTTTAAAAAAAATGAAAATACAACTATGATGTCTCTTCCTGTTGTGATGCACGTCTGGGGCATCATTTTGCCCTCTGCACAGGAATACGTTCATTAGCTATGCCAGTGCTCCCAGGAAAGTGTATTGCAGCCTGCAATCCTATGCACACTTTTCTAAATGGTGTAGAATTACACTGCAAGGTTGTAATTCTATCCAGTGATAGGATCAGCTAATGACTCGGGAACGCTGGGCGGGCAGCAGGAAGGCTGGGCGGGACTTCCGGATGATTGACAGCCCGTCCATCTGGGTCTGCCGCCTGCTGCACGGGCTGCCCTGGCCTCAGAGGGGGCGCCCGCTTGCCGGGGGGATGGGTGGGGGCCCCCGGGTGCCAGGGTGGCAGCAGCGGGGCGCGCGCCACCCAGGGGCAGCCCAGGCGGGCAGGCGGCGGACCCGGACGGGCTGTCAATCACCTGTAAGGCCCGCCCAGCCTTCCTGCTACCTGTCCAGCGTTCCCCCTAGTCGTTAGCTGATCCCATCACTGATTCTATCCATGTATACTATCAGGAGTAAACTCCATTAGTCACGGTTTTACTTCTGAGTTACTGTACTTGGAATAAAAAGGTAAAAGAAGCTGTTGCAATCAGTGAATGAGGCTGCAGCCCTATCTTCATTTCCCTGGGAGTAAGCCCTATTGACTAAATGGGACTTACTTCTGAGTAGACATGCATAGGCTTGGGCTCTGAGTGAATCAATGAATGAATAAGCAAACAGACAATCAAGGCTGGCCCAAGATCTGCTGGGTAGGCCAAATGCCTTCCTTATCTGGTGATGTGCAGCCCATGCTCTTCCTACTCTCCAGTGTCTGAACAGCTCTCTCCTCTGTCCTGCATTCCCCCTTCCTCTTTGCCCCCCTTCTTCCTTCCAATCCAGACACTGGAAAGAAAAGGAGGAACACTTACGCCTAGGGTTACCAGATACAAACTGGGACAGAGTGCCTATAACCTTAACCAGGTGCAGGAAGGATTTCAAAAGGGTTTCAAAGGCTGCACCTGCCCAAATTCCCTTTTCTATACCATTGTTAAAAGTATAAGACTCTATCCAAGTTTGCATCTGGTAACCCTACTTATTTCCCCCCCCCAGCAAATGTCTCAGTTTTCTTCCTGCTGAGCCTGATGCTTCTTCTTGATTAAGGTCCTTGGGGGGGGGGGGAAGTTCCCAAAGCAGCTGATGACATCACTGTTGGTGCTGTAGAAGAAATCTTGGTGCTCAGCTCCCTCATTCCCCTTTAATTGCACCCTTAATTGGTGATAGGTTCTGGGAAATAATTCCTTGTGGTCTGTGGCATCTTCTATCATCTTTACCCTTTACCCAAAGATGACCCTTCTATCATCTTTAACTTGTGTTCTTGTTCCCAAAAGACATTTGGGGGACTAGACCGGCGGTCTCCAAACTGGAGACCGCGGCAACGTTGAAAAGGCTCCGTGGCATGACCTGCAGTTACTGTTCACCAGAGAGCACAGAAACAGCTACAGGTCCCAAACGTTGCCATGGCCAGCTGCTTCTGGGTTTGGTTCCCCAGCAGGCTGAGCACCTGTTGTTCTGGACAGGTGTGGCTGGCTGCGGCAAAACCTGGGACCTGTAGGTGTGGCTGTTTCTGTGCTCCACAGTGGACCAGTAAGCACTGGGTTGATGGAAATTTGTTGTTGTTGTTCAGTCGCTAAGTCGTGTCCGACTCTTCGCGACCCCATGGACCACAGCACGCCAGGCCTCCCTGTCCTCCACTAGCTTCCTGAGTTCGCCCAATTTCATATTCATTGCTTCGGTGACACTATCTAACCATCTCATCCTCTGTCGCCCCCTTCTCCTTTTGCCTTCAATCTTTCCCAGCATGAGGGTCTTTTCTAAAGAGTCCTCTCTTCTCATCAGGTGGCCAAAGTATTGGAGCTTCAGCTTCAGCATTTGTCCTTCCAGGGAGCAATCAGGCTTGACTTCCTGGAGAATTGACCGATTGGATCTCTTTGCAGTCCAGGGGACTCTCAAGAGTCTTCTCCAACACCATAATTCAAAAGCATCGATTCTTCGGCGCTCTGCCTTTCTTATGGTCCAGCTCTCACAGCCATACATGGCTACTGGGAAAACCATCGCTTTGACTATGCGAACCTTTGTTGGCAGGGTGATGTCTCGGCTTTTGATTAAGCTATCTAGGTTCACCATAGCTTTCTTCCCAAGAAGTAAACGTCTTTTAATTTCATGGCTGCAGTCACCATCTGCGGTGATCTTGGAG
Organism: Lerista edwardsae; assembly: GCA_029204185.1. Classification (NCBI taxonomy): domain Eukaryota; kingdom Metazoa; phylum Chordata; class Lepidosauria; order Squamata; family Scincidae; genus Lerista; species Lerista edwardsae. The sequence goes on from JAJKFI010000001.1 coordinate 56,694,723, forward strand.
CCCAGGAAAATAAAGTCTGTCACTGCTTCCATTTCTTCCCCTTCTATTTGCCAGGAAGTGATGGGAGTGGTTGCCATGATCTTAGTCTTTTTAATGTTGAGCTTCAAACCAATTTTGGCACTTTCCTCTTTCACCCTCATCAAAAGGTTCTTTAGGTCTTCCTCACTTTCTGCCAGTAGAGTGGTATCGTCTGCATATCTGAGGTTGTTGATGTTTCTCCCAGCAATCTTGATTCCAGCTTGTGAGTCATCCAGCCCTGCCTTCCTCATGATGTACTCTGCGTATAAGTTAAATAAGCAGGGTGACAATATACAGCCTTGTCGTACTCCTTTCCCAATTTTAAATAGTTGATGGAAATAGTGATCACCAGATCTGGCCCCAGGGGCAGAGTTTGGAGGCCGTACCCTAGGTCAATAGCGAATGCTTATGCATGTCTAGGGACGTGGTGTGCAGTGGGTTAAACTGCTGAGTTGTGATCTTGCTGACCGGAAGGTTGGCAGTTCAAGACCGTGGGATGGAGTGAGCTCCTCTTGCTTGTCTCAGCTCCTGCCAACCTAGCAGTTCAAAAGCACATAAAAAATGTGAGTAGATAGATACCACTTTGGTGGGAAGGTAACAGCGTTCTGTGAGCCTTGGCGTATAGTCGTGCCGGCCATATGACCACAGAAGCGTGTCCTCCTTCGATAAACACCAGCTCTTTGGCTTAGAAACAGAGATGAGCACTGCCCCCTACACAGCGGCGTCATCCTCAAGTTCTGGAACGCTAGGCGGGACTTACTGCTTGATTGACAGGCTGTCCATGATGTGTCGCTGCCTGCCTGCTGCGCAGGCTCCCTCTGGTTGGCACGCCCCTCCACTGCTTGCCCAGGCACCCGGCACGCCCCCCAGGCAAGCAGGCACCCCCTCCAAAGCCGGGGTGCCCGCACGGCGGGCGGGCAGGCAGCGACACATCATGGACGGGCAGCCAATCAGGCGGTAAGTCCCGCCTAGCGTTCTGGAACTTAATTTGAGGATGACACCACTGCCCCTACAGTTGGTCACGACTAGACCATTCAGTCGTAGGGAAACCTTTACCTTATGTATATCTACTCAGAAGTAAGTCCCACTGAGTTCAATGAAAATTACTACCATGTAAGTATGCCTAGGATTGCACCGCAAGAGTAGTTATAAGCTGAGCCTTAGAAAAACAGCAAACAGGGTCCCTCGTACATTACCGTTTGGCTGTATGCCAGCCATCACGCTTTCATTTTCTCATTTTATGGAGTTGATGTCTTGCTTGAGCCATGAACCATGGAATGGTACACTCTCAAAATTGCTAATTAATTGGGCTCTGAATGGCTAATGAATAATTCTCATACAGGTATATGGCATTATTTTCACCGGCAAATTGTTGTAAAATATTTATTCCTAATTATGGCATGCTCTGCTTGAAAGAGTTTATAAAGTCAGAAAGCACAATTTTAGCCACTTGAGCATCTGATAGCTGTATAAAGTGACTCCATCAAGACATGGGATCAAATTCTTCACTTGCCTGTAGCAAAACTCCTTAGTGCCATCTAGTGAGGCATGGTAATGAAATGGTGCCATTCACTCCTTTTATCCATTATCCACTCCTCTCAACCATCACAAACAAATAGAAAACCACAATCATTATTGTTAATTGTCATTTTTTGAAAACGGGCAATATTGTTTTCTCTATTTGGCATTTTTTGGCATTTAGCAGGGACAGTCTGGCAAGTAAGGCAGAATTACCCCACTGTAGTTCTTTGAAAAGTGCCTCCAGGCTGTGATCCTGCAAACACTTACAACCCGCAGGCTCCAGCTGCTCAAAGCCAGTGGATTGTGTTTGTGTGATCACAGCAGTGGCGGCACTTTTCAAACAACTCCGATAGGGCCAGGGGCGTACAGTAGCTAATGAAATGTAGCTCAGTGCAGTGGGCCAAATGTTGCCCGGGAAGTGACATCACAACAGGAAGTGACGTCACAGTTGTATTTTCATTGTCTCTGGTTTTTTGGCCATAAGCTTTGATAGAGTAAAGATATTACACTCTGGTTTGTTTTATAGCATTCTGCATTAAATTACCTTTCCATCCACATAACATGATGGCATTATTCATATATACCAAGGTTTTCACAATTTTGGCCCTTAATGTCAAGGTCAGCTTGTTGCCCCCCCCTAAAAAAAGCTTGTTGCCTGGTGCAATTGCACCCCCCCTGCACTGCTTTAGCTATGCCCCTGGATAGGGCAGTTCTGCCTCACTTGCCACACTTTCACTGCACATCGCTGATGCAGATCCAAACTTCCCCTAGACCTTGCCCCATCCTCCTTAAATGGGGAGGAAAGGTGGCGTGCAGTCAGATCTCGTTCAGCGCATGCCACTTTTCCGCCTTCATTTAAAGAGCCCATGCAGAGGAAGAGGCAGGTCGGGGGTCAACTTTGTTGTGGCAGACTGGAGGGAAGCAGCCGGTGCTGCTTCCCCCCTCACCTGCCACTGATGCCAATGCTGGTGTACTCACGTAAGTCGAGGACTTGCTGTAGCAGCAGCACCCGCAGCAATATGTCTCCCTGAGGACGTGAATCCTAAACTGAGTTAGGACCGCATAAGCTAAGCCAGCAAAGTTTGGCCAGCACAAGGGACACTGTAACATATGTTTGGACCACTCTCGGAGTCGGAGAGGCCAGCTCACAGACATGCGCCATCCTCCCTGAATCTGAGAGTGGTCCAAACATGCTTTAGGGTGGCCCTTGTGCTGGCCAAACTTTGCTGGCTTGGCTTATGCGGGCCCAACTCCAGTTTAGGATTGTGCTCTGGGTCTCACTCCCTGCTGTGCTCTGCCGCTTGGAACAGACAGTTCTGATTTGGCTCCTTTGTTGGTTTGTGGCTGCTGATGCTTTTGCAAATTGTAGTGTGTTTTTATTCTAATTGTGTTCCATGATTTTACTGGACGCCATGAATATGATCGGATGATCATTAGCTGCCATTGGAAACTACAATTAGTGCAGAATGCAATGGCTGGCTGCTGGTCTTGACCTTTAAAGCCCTATGTGGCTTAGGGCCAGGGTATTTGATGAACTGCCTTCTTCCATGCAGTCTGGTCCATCCTATCTGGTCATCAGAGAAGCCCTTTTAGGTGTGTCTCCTATGGAGGTGGGTGGAATGGTGGCAAGAAATAAGACCTTCTTGGTAGTGGCACCAACTTTATGGAATTCCCTCCCTTTTACTTTATGAATTTCTTCCATTTGTTCAGGAATGAGCCATAGCAAGCCTAAGTCTCAGGTGCCCCTTTTGTCTCTTCTTTCCTTATGCATGAGGTGAGGAAAGTATCCTGACTTTGAATGAACTCTTATTTTCCATTGTATCTGAATTGTTTTCAAGGCTCAAACCATGGTTTCAGATTCTGGTTTGTTAAATGACAGCCAAGATAGACCAGTTCTGACTCTGCCTTAGCTGTCATTATTTAACAAACCAGAATCTGAAACCATGGTTTGAGCCTTGAAAACAATCACAGTTAAAAGAATAAGCCACCACTTCCTGAGGCTGGAAAGACTGAGAAACTGCAGAGTATTCAAACGAGAAGTGGAAGTTTCAGGCTACAACCCTATCTGCTCTTGAGTAAACCCCATTGACTATAATAGGGTTTTCCTTCCTGTGTGTGGAGGAGGAGAATGTGGAAACATGCAAACTTGAGGCTCACTGTGGTTTGTTCATGATCAGTGAACCTATGGCTTAGATAAACAACTGAATTATGTTGTAGTGACTGCTCTGTATCCAACTAACTGGCTGTGTAGCATCTGGCTACAGAGAACCTTCAGTATGCCGTTTTGAGGATGGCACTGTCTCATAGCCGGGCATCACATCAGACTACATGTGTCTGTAGGGAGACATTTATCCGAAAGTATTTCTACATCAAAATTCCTCAGCATGAGGAAAGCTTACACACGCTTTTCTTGAACTGGTTGTTATTAAGCCGGTGTGGCACGATGCTTCTGAAATGCCAGGGACTGCCATCAACACATGAATTCTCTGGCTGATATATTGGGTCAGATGAGGTAGAAACAAGCTAGGCGCTGCTCTCCTTCAAAGCCATGACTTGGCTAATTTTTAGTTTCAAAAGCCAGCCTTCCTGCTGTGTCTCTTGTCTCCTGGAGTTCAATAAAAAAAAATTTCCCCATAGGCTGAGAGCACTAAGGTAGCAGCAATTTTGGATGATTATTTTTTTTAATTTCATAGACACTATGTACCCCAAGACTCTTCAAGATTTCAGATAAAATGTGTTTCATAATAGTAGTTTTATGGTTGTATTGGAAAAGGAAGGAGATATCCCGAGGAGATAGGGAATGGTATCAGCAATGGCTCCTTGTCCAAATAAGCCAGGGATTACAGGGTTAACCCCCAAGGTCTTTGCCTGCAGCAGGAACACAGCTGCAGGCTGATGAGGGCCCTGACTAGGAAGGGTGCTTAGCACAGGTGCAGATGGGTGTGGCTGATGAATTAAAGCCTGCCCAGCAACAGATACCGATCGGCCTGCCTCAGTATAAAGTTGGAGGGAGGAGCTGCAGTAAGTTAGCACCAGGTAGGTGAAGGAAGGAAAGTGGCAGTGGACTGATGGATTGGTGGATGGACTGACGGACTGTTGGATGGACTGACTGGATACTTGGTTATTGGAACTGTGAGTGGGTTCCTATAGTGCCTTGGTTGGAGAGCTGTTGTATGGCTGCCATGCCCCTGAAGCTACTGAGCGGAGGAAGCAGTTATGGCTTAGATAAACTGACTGCCTATTGCTTGGTGGTGGGGTTTTGTGGTGCCAAGTTAGACTTAGGGTATCTTGAGCTAAGCCAGTTAAGTGATGAGGACAGTCTGGAGGAGGCTGGCCAGCTGGTGACTCCAAGCAAGGCTGCTGGAAGAGAGGAGAACCAGTGGGTAAAGGAACCCCCTCCCTCTTGCCTATCTCTGAGGCTGCTTAAAGGGAAAACTAGTCAGCCTAGTGTGGGCATTGGGGCCCTCGGGGAGGCCCAGCAGGGAGTTTCTGGCAGAACAATGGTTTCTCTAGAACAGCGATGATCTCACAACATAACTTGCTGCATGCCTTTCAACACAATCCTATGCTCATTTGTTCAAAAGTCCTATTGCACAGGAAAGTGTTTGCGGCCATAGTGTCTTTTATTTACTGTTCTAAGTTTCAACTTTGCTGCATGCCATTAAGGAGGATGGGCAGGATAGTAGCTGAAAGGGGCTATAGTGTTTAAAATGCATGGTCACACTCCAGTGTTTGCTTCTCTAGCACAGTCATGTTCTACTTCAGGCTGTGCACAAATGTAACATTTGAGATCACTCTTCCCTTCATTGTTTTGGAATCTTCATTTCAGTCCAATCTGCTAGGGATATAGCCATATAAATATCAGAAAGGGGTGCTCTCTGATTAAAAAAAATGCTGAAAAGGTTAGATCATAATATATAAATTGAAGAAAAATTGGGGAGTGGCTACCTTTCTACTTTTGTTTTAAAGGGGTCACAGGTTGATTAATGTGCACACACATCCATCTGTCACCTTTATATGTGTGTGTACCAGCGGTAGAAGGTGAGGCAGTGACACCTTGCCAGGTTTCTTCAGAAATTGCTGCCATGGTAGCTGCTTAACTCACATAAGCACAATGCTCTGAGCGGCTGGAATAGGTGGGCTGTGTTTATGTGAGCACAACCACTGCAGCAGTGGTGGCGGCACTTTTTGAAGAATTCCTGTGGGGGCATTGTTTGGTGACCTGCAATGTGGGGGTGGAAGGTTGAGGCCCACCTGAGTTCTTTGAAAAATGAAGCCACCACTCCTGTGGTGGCTGTGATCCTGCAAACCCATGGGCTCCAGCTGCTGAGAACCTGCAGGCAGTGGTGAAATTCAGCCAGTTCTCACCTATTCTGCAGAACCAGTTGCCAATTTTAGGTTGGGAGAGGGAAGAAAGGCAGCGGATGGCCCTGAAGGCCACCCTGAAGGACATAGAACCGGTTGTTAATTTATTTGAATCCCACCACTGCCTGCAGGTTGTGTTTGTGCAATGGCAGTGCTGGCACTTTTCAAAGAACTCCAGTAGGGTGGTTCTGCCTAACCTTCTACTCCTACACCGCATGTCGCTGGCATTGCTGCCCCACCTTCTGCCCACCCACCACATGCCAAACACACCCCCTTCCAAAATGCTGCAGAACTGCTTCAGACATGGAGTGTAACTTGGTAATGGGTTCTGAGTGCTAGTCAACAGGCACCCACAGTAGTCGGAGACAGATCTCCTCAAAGGGGAGACTCTGAGTTTTCCCAGGTTCACCTGGAAAATCTTTAAACCTTCTTTGAATAGACTCTCCAGAAGGGTGGCAAAATATATAGACATTCTGAATTACCTACAGCACAATCATATGCCTACTCAGACATAAGTCACTGAATTCAATGGGACTCCCAAGAAAGTGTGTATAGGATTGCAGCCCAATGCTATCCAGGGCTTACGGTAGTGGATCTTGCGGACCACTACTATAAGCCCTAGATTGAGGGCACAAAAGCTGCACCACCACTAGGCACTTTGGGGGCATTGGCGCTAACAATCAGACATCCCATGCCCAGGACAGTAGCTCTCAGATGCCCTGCTGGAACACATTGGGTCAATGGCAGGGGCAATTTGGGGGAGGATCATGGGTGATTTGGGACCAGGAGCAGGCTGAGCAGGGGGTGGGAGGGGACAATCTTGGTGGCAGAAGTACAGGCCAAGATTCTATCCCCTTTTCCATGCCCTTAATCTCCTCAGACTTCCACCTGCAAAATAGCTGGCACAAATCCCCAAGATCTAGTGGAAGCTAGGTGGCCTATAGGGAGCTAAGTAAGAAAAAAGTTCTACTTGCCTCTTCTGGGCCATCTGGTTGCCCTCCATAGCATACAGTGTGCCCTCTGGCAGCAACACTGCTTTCTATGGGCTGGTGGGGGATAGGATTGGGTTCCTAGTCTTGCCTAAGCTGTAGCAGATTTTAGCTCCTTTGAAATTAAAGGAAATTATCTTTGAAATTATCTTTTCCCATGAAATTAAAAGTCGTTTACTTCTTGGGAAGAAAGCTATGGCAAACCTAGACAACTTAATCAAAAGCTGAGACATCACCCTGCCAGCAAAGGTTCGCATAGTCAAAGCGATGGTTTTCCCAGTAGCAATGTATGGCTGTGAGAGCTGGACCATAAGAAAGGCAGAGCACCGAAGAATAAATGCTTTTGAATTATGGTGTTGGAGAAAACTCTTGAGAGTCCCCTGGACTGCAAGGAGATCCAATCGGTCAATCCTACAGGAAGTCAAGCCTGATTGCTCCTTGGAAGGACAAATCCTGAAGCTGAAGCTCAAAAACTTTGGCCACCTCATGAGACGAGAAGACTCTTTAGAAAAGACCCTCATGCTGGGAAGATTGAAGGCAAAAGGAGAAGGGGGTGGCAGAGGATGAGATGGTTAGATAGTGTTACTGCAGTGATGAACATGAAATTGGGCGAACTCCGGAAGCTAGTGGAGGACAGGGAGGCCTGGCGTGCTGTGGTCCACGGGCTCGCGAAGAGTCAGACACGACTTAGTGACTGAACAACAAACTTCTCCCTTCCTAATAGTAAGGCAATACGACTGCATCAAGATTCTTTTTGTGCAATGTCTTTAGCCTTTCACTTTTTGAAGTGTTTTTAACAATACACACATGGTAACCCTGGGGGGGGGAGAATGAGGATGCGAAGGAACTGTAAGCTGGTGCGAGATGTTCATGCACCAATTCCAGGATGCATTTTAGAACTTTCCCTAATGGAATCACAATTCAGAAAGAGTGGAACACAAAGGAAAGTGAGCCAGAGAAACAATAAGGAATGCAATGGGGAAAAATCCTCTCCTCCCCAGGTACTGTATATAGCAATGAGAATGTTACCTGTACACAGCCACAGTGACAATTTGGGCTCTCCCTTGCCTCCCACTTGTTTCACCTCTCCCATCTGCCATGATTGTTCCCTTCCATCACCTCTCTCTACCTCCCCATTTGCTGTTTATTTTTTGTGCCTCGTTGCTTCACTCAAATCCCAGACCTCCCTTGTCTTTCCCAGCAGGCTACTTTCTGTGCCTAATGTGAACAGCTCTAAACAAATGCATGAACATAGAAAGTGCAAAAGGATAGTTTTGAGAAGCATGTTCCACATTTTCCCAGAACTTGCTATGTGTCTATATTTCTGTAAGAAAAAAAAAAAGGTAAAGGTTTCCCCACGACCGAATGGTCTAGTCGTGACCGACTGTAGTGGGCGGTGCTCATCTCCGTTTCAAAGCCTGTAGAGCCGGCATTTTGTCCGAGGACAAGCTTCCGTGGTCATGTGGCTGGCATGACTATACACCGTAGCGCACTGAACGCCGTTCCCTTCCCACCGAAGTGGTTCCTATTTATCTACTTGCATTTAGGTGCTTTTGAACTGCTAGGTTGGCAGGAGCTGGGACAAGCGATGGGAGCTCACTCAGTCGCGCAGTCTTGAACTCCCAACCTTCCGTTCAGAAAGCCCAGCAGCAGTTTAACCCACTGTGCCACCACGTCCCATGTACATATTTCTGTACATGTCCATAAATTCTTCACATACAATAAATAACTACAGTATATGTAATATTAATGTATGAAAGATACAGAGCGCAATCCTAACCTGGAGTTAGGCCGGCACAGTTAGGCCAGCAAAGTTTGGCCGGCAGAAAGGCCACCGTAAAGGGAGTTTGGACCACTCTTGGAGTCAGGGACAATGGCGCATATCTGTGTGCTGGCCTCTCTGACTCCAAGAATGATCCAAACATACTTTACGGTGTTCCTTGTGCCAACCAAATTTTGCACTCAGTCTGAATGTGTGCCGGTGATCATGATTATAGGTGTGACATATCTGTAAGATTTGGGTGAGTTGGTTGTGTGATGCTAAGTTAGAGTTAGTGTGATGGCATGGTTAGACTGTCAGGCTAGTACCGACAAAGTCTGTGTTCAAATCTCCACTCAGCTGTAACGTTTACTAGCAGACCAGCCTACCTCACAAGATTGCTGTGGCACATTCCACAAAATCCTTGGGGGGGGGGGGAAGGATGCAGTGATGTCATTCAGGGGGAACGGACCAGAACGGGCTCCGTGGCTGGTTCCGGGTTCCCGACAAGTGCCAATCAAAAGTGTTCCTGTTCCTAAATCATTTGAATGACACCACTGGAAGGATGGCTCAATCCTATGGGCAGTGGTGGAAGAAAACGGTTTTATTGTTCCATGTAGTTTTTCTGTGGTTTTATTTTTCCATGTGTTTTTTTTATTTTTTGGTGGTTTCCAAAGTTAGAAGTGAACATGAAATTGGGTGAACTCCGGAAGCTAGTGGAGGACAGGGAGGCCTGGTGTGCTGTGGTCCATGGGGTCGCGAAGAGTCGGACACGACTTAGCGACTGAACAACAACAACAAAGTTAGAAGTGCAGAAGGTGGAGTTATGTGTTTTTATTCAAAATTTACATTATAATTTTAAATTATAATCACTTTAGAAGTTTACTGGGTAGGTGATATAGGTGGAATACAGCAGATGCAGCCGGGTCATTACTCATGCAACTCTGTTAAAAAATTTTGTTTTTTGTTTTTTATTTATTGGCAAATTTTAAGGGTTTTGAAAAGTGCAGAAAATGGTGTTATGTGTTTTTATTTAATTATCACCATTTTCTCCCACCTCTACATCTGGGCCTTTTAGAAGAGTGGGACGAGCATCCTGCTGACATGAAGATTGTGCTGCTGCTTACCTGAGGCCACTGCAGTAGCAGAGCCCCACCGCTGTGGATCCCAGAGGGTGCCTGGGTAAATAGGCTGGTGCAGAGGGTGGGTTGTAGGTTGTGGGGGCAGGGGGAGGAACTGGGTGGGGAAGGGGCCACAGAGGCCACAATGAGGGCAGATCCTAAACTGTATTGTGCAACTTGATATGCCCCAGCTCTCCTCAGACTTGCCCCATCAAAATGGCTGGCACAGATCAGAGGAGACCAGTGATGTCATTCAGGGGGAACAGACCAGAACAGGTGTTCCGGATCCTATCGGGCTCTGTGGCTGGTTTTGGGTTCCCGACAAGTGCCAATCAAAAGTGAGTTCCTGTTCCTAAATCATTTGAATGACACCACTGGAGGAGACTCATAGATGATTGGCCAGCAGGGTCTGCCTAAGCCAATGTGACTAATGCCATCACATTGGGCCCCGCACTTCAGGGGGCCCCGCACCAGCAGGGCAAGCATATTGCCTGCTGCTGCAGTTGGGATCTCTATGGGCTCTAAGTCAGTGGGGCAAGCAGAGCAGCTTGGGCTCCTCACCTGGCCCTGCCTCCAAAATGGGCACCTGGAAGCAGTTATCCACTATCATATCACCACCACCAATTTCCATATGCCATGCTTTGCACGTGGCACCAACAGCGCCCTTCTTGGTGAGGAATGTCCCCCCCGCAGGAATGTCCCACATTGGGCCCCGTTGGCCAGCTTACAAGAAGGTAAGTTTAAAAAAAAAATTACTCCTCCCTTGCTTACCATAGCATGCAGCGCCCAGTCTGGGGGTGTGACTACATGCTGCAACACGGGGATAGGACTCGGCTGTAAAAATTGTACCAGGATGTGAAAAAGTGTCCCATCATATACTCCACAGTGAGTGTTCTAGAAGCTCACGCATAACCCTCATGAATGTTTGACATTCTTCACTGTTTGACAGAGTGCTCTGTCATGGATTCAGCTGCGTTAAGCTTTACACAAAAATAACTCTTGCATAAGCAAGTAATCTTAATATTCATCAATTAGCATTTAAATAGAAATTAGACTCTGGGCCAGTAATCAAATGTCATAAGCTTAAATGGTCATACATAGTCATGACAGGATACCTAGAAACATGATGGCCTTTGGGTGTCTGCCTGCAAAACCTTGTGCTGTCGAAGTATAGAGTGGAAAACAGACATGGGCAGTGGTGTCATTCAAATGATTTAGGAACAGGAACTCACTTTTGATTGGCACTTGTCGGGAACCCGGAACCAGCTACGGAGCCTGTTAGGATCTGGAACGCCTGCTCTGGTCCATTCCCCCTGAATGACATCACTGCCTTCACCCCCCTAGGAATCCGGAGTCGCTCCCTTTAACCCTCTGAGTGCCGGCCAACCAAGAAGAAAAGCTCTTTGCAGAGGAATTGGGAGGGGGGAAGAGGGAGAGTGAAGTGGGCGGAGTTAGCCCTAATTTTAACTAGTGGAACTGAGTTCCCCCGCGTTCCCCCTGCATGACATCACTGGACATGGGGGTATTTGTTTTAAATTCCCGTTCATGCCGCTGTGCAATCTAGTTAGCAAATATAAATACTAAGAACATAAGAAAAGCCCTGCTGTATCAGGCCAAAGGTCAATCTAGTGTAGCATCTTCTGGCCCACTGACTGCCCCTGGGATGTCCACAAGCAGTACAGGAGGAAAAGGCAAGATTCTCTCCCACCATTGTTTCCCTGCAGCTGATATTCAGAGGTGTTCTGCAGCTGAATCGGGAGGTAGGACAGGGGTGAGCTGACCTGGAACACTGCTTGTTGCTGCCTTGGGGCCACACTTGCCACCTCTGCTTGGAAACAAGCAAGCTTCTTACTGTTCCCTCAAACATGGAAGTGCGGGACTTCTGGTTTGATTGAAAGGGACCGTGCAAATAAAGGGGGTTCTTTCATTCATACGGTCCCTGGAAGTCAAACCGGGAGCCTTCTGGGTTTGAAGAAACTACAGAAAGAGCTGTAAGGAGGTGGGTGATCAGCTCACTTTAACAGGTGGAAAGGGGACCAATGCAGATATCATACACAGCAGGCTGGAGGGAGGCAGCATTAGCATCAGACTTGGGGTGAAGGGTACCCCAATTTTGTCTCCCCCATGGTCTGTGGATGCAAGTTGCATTACCTAGCCCCATGGAGGAGCTGTCCATGATGGCTGTTTAGCCATCAAGATTAGTAGCCATTCATAGACCTGTTCTCCAGAACTTTGTCCAATCCCCTTGTCAAGCCATTCAAGCTCGTGGCCACCACCTCATCATGCAACAATGCAGTCCACAAATCAAGTAGGCACTTCCCTTTGTGCATCTCGAATCTCCTGCCAGCCAGGTTCATTGGATGACTCCTGGTTTCAGTATTGTGAGAGAGGGAGAAAAACCTTTCTCTCTCCACATCATGTACAACATTATAAGGCGCAATTCTAACCTGGAGTTAGGCTGGCATAGTTAGGCTAGTAAAGTTTGGCCAGCACAAGGGACACCATACAGTGCATTTAGACCACTCTCGGAGTCAGGGAGAATGGCCTATGTCTGTATGTTGACCTCTCTGACTCTGAGAGTCATCCAAACATACTTTATGGTGGCCCTTATGCTGGCCTAACTCCAGGTTAGGATTGCACCCTAAGTCTCATGGCGTGATCCTAACCAACTTTCCAGCGCTGACATAGCGGTGCCAATAGGGCATGTTCTGCATGTTGCAGTGTAGTCATAGAAGCCTGTTCAAGGCAAGGGAATGTTTGTTCCCTTGCCTCAGAGCTGCATTGCCCTTACCCTTCTAGTATCCTCTAGGTGTTGAGCTCCCCCAACCCCCTGGAATGAGAAGAAGCTTATGAAAGCTGCATGTGTATATATACAAGTCAAATTACATTGGCTTATCAGCCAACTCAAAATGGAAGTTGAGAACTCAGGTAGATTTGCAAAGCAGTGTGCATTGTTCGAGGTCAAAGCAGTTTTGCTAATTATCCTGCTTTGCATCTCATTTTCCTTTTTGTCAGCTTTGTCAACCTCTCCCATTTTAAAAGAATTCTGGCGGTTGTCTGTCTTTTTTCCTTCACTGGAGAGAAAGTTGCAAGAAAGCAAAACTGGAGTCGGCCTTCTATAGTGGTTTTCATGGAACGTTGTAATGCAATTAAGGCTCCTTCATCCCAAATGAAGTCGGGCCCTACTATTTGAAGAGGCAGCTGCTTGTTATGAATGACGATGAACGGAGACGCATAGACAACCCTCGGCGGATGAATGAGAAAGCATGGTCAGGATTTGCTTTTGTGGAAGCAGGGAAGGAATGGCCCAATACAGTCAGGGGGTGGGATATCTCTTGGCTTGTTTTCACTCAGGGCACAATCCTAAACTGAGTTAGGCTGGCATAAGCGAAGCCAGCAAAGTTTGGCTAGCACAAGGGCCATCGTAAACATCATATGTTTGGACCACTCTTGGAGTCAGAGAAGCCAGCACACAGACATGAGCCATCCTCCTTGACTCAGAGAGTGGTCCAAATGTGCTTTATGGTGGCCCTTGTGCTGGCCAAACTTTGCTGGCTTAGTTTATGCTGGCCTAACTCCAATTTAGGATTGCGCTCTCAATCTGTGGTGTCCTTTTGGTATTAGAAAGGCAGAATCCTAACCTGCGCTGGAACAGGGAGCAACTGCCCTGTGCTGTATCCAGTGTAGGTTAGGAACAGGCTGGGGACCAACTCATGGATTTTTATTCCCTGTACCCCAAATCACGCACCAGCCAGCCTTATGTAGCTACTCGGATCTGCCCCTGCTATTTTGCAGGCACAAATTTGAGCAGCCCATGCAATGCTGATTGGGCCAGGACAAGAGATGTGAAGGCCTGGAAAAATTCAGGGAAAAAACTTTATTTGGAAAAATCAAAAAAAGAATTGATTATGGAATATTTTATTTTAACATGATGAATAAAATATTTGAAGACTAGGTGTTCAAATATTTTCCAAATAATTTCTAAAAAAATGTATGGTATCAGATTATTCTGATACTGTCACCCTGCTAATTTAACTTATATGCAGAGTACATCATGAGAAAGGCTGGGCTGGATGAGTCACAAGCTGGAATCAAGATTGCTGGGAGAAATATCAACAACCTCAGATATGCAGACGACACCACTCTACTGGCAGAAAGTGAGGAAGACCTTACCTCAAGAACCTTCTGATGAGGGTGAAAGAGGAAAGTGCCAAAATTGGCTTGAAGCTCAACATTAAAAAAACTAAGATCATGGCAACAACTCCCATCACTTCCTGGCAAATTGAAGGGGACAAAATGGAAGCCGAGACTTTATTTTCCTGGGCTCCAAGATCAGCGCAGATGGTGACTGCAGCCATGAAATTAAAAGATGTTTACTTCTTGGGAGGAAAGCTATGGTGAACCTAGACAACTTAATCAAAAGCCGAGACATCACCCTGCTGACAAAGGTTCGCATAGTCAAAGCTATGGTTTTCCCAGTAGCAATGTATGGCTATGAGAGCTGAAAGGCAGAGCACTGAATAATAGATGCTTTTGAATTATGGTGTTGGAGAAGACTCTTGAGAGTCCCCTGGACTGCAAGGAGATCCAATCGGTCAATCCTTCAGGAAGTCAAGCCTGATTGCTCCCTGGAAGGACAAATCCTGAAGCTGAAGCTCAAATACTTTGGCCCCTCATGAGGACACTTTAGAAAAGACCCTCATGCTGGGAAGATTGAAGGCAAAAGGAGAAGGGGGCGGCAGAGGATGAGATGATTAGGTAGTGTCACCGAAGCGATGAACATGAAATTGGGCGAACTCCGGAAGCTAGTGGAGGACAGGGAGGCCTTGCGTGCTGTGGTCCATGGGGTCACGAAGAGTCGGACACAACTTAGCGACTGAACAACAACAATCAGATTATTCTAATTTCTGTGCACAGAGGACAAGCAAGTCCTAGGTTACAAACTGAACCCTCCAATGCAAAAACTGGGTTTTTTTCCGAGCTTCAAAAATTCTGGAAATTTTACATCTCTAACAGCCTCTGATTCCTCTTGCTTCTCACTTTCTTCAGACCCCTCCATCCTCTGCAGCGTGTGAAAGAATCTGGTCTATGTTTGGAAACATACTAAAACAAGAAATAAGCTGACATGTGAAAGGGTAGAGAAGCTTGTTTCAATCCTGGCAAATCTTCAGTTTTTAGAAGTCCACAATAACTGTGATAATGACAGACTCAACAGAGTAGCTGCAGAAGCAGATCCTCCTCCCATATGCTGACCCCCCCCCCAAAAAAAACTGCCTCCGTTCTACCCTCTTGTCACCCACTTCCACCCCCTGTGCCAGCCTGCTTTGGCAAATGTTGGGTGCTGTCCCAGCACAGGTTGGATACTGTTACCTGTCCTGGCAGAGATTGGGTTGTGCTGGGCCAGTGCATGTCCATGTACTGGCTAGCCTGAGTAGCAGCAAATGTGCTTTGTGGCAAGTTCATGACACTTGGGAGCCGGCACCACAAGGGTGGGGTACAGACCAATGATGTCATTCAGGGGGAACGGACCAGAACGGGCGTTCCGGATCCTAACGGGCTCCGTGGCTGCTTCCGGTTTTTTCCCCCCCCCACCAACATTTGAATTTGAATTTAAAAGTGAGTTCCTGTTCCTAAATCATTTGAATGACACCACTGGTACAGACACATCATGTAGCGGGCACGTGGGGATATGCACGTACCCGTTCCTAGTATTAGGGCTGGCCCCGCCCAATCGCCCGCCCACTTGTCGACTCTGTTGGCGCTACGCCCCCTGAAACGTTTGAATTGCTTGCACGTTTGAGTTGCCTGCACATTCTTGCAGGCAGGCAGCGGAGCGAGGGAGACTGACGGTGGCAGCAGCAGCGTGAGCAGATAGGCTGCCTGGGGCTCCCTCCCGAGGAGGCGCGGCGGTTCCTGGGGGGGTGGGAATTGGTAGCCTTCTTCCGGGCCGCTGTGCAGCCTTCCGAGGAGGCGCGGTGGTTCCTGGGTTCCGGCTATGACCTCACTTCTGGTGGGCGGGCCCCGACAGAAGTGCCAATCAAAAGTGAGTACCTGTTGCTAAATCAGTTAGATGCCATTACTGGTGGGGTGTGTGTGTGTGTGGGATTGTGCTATAAATGACTGGCCGATTGCAGCAAAGGCAAGCTGCTCATTTATAGAAACGACTGAGTTACAGAAGTACTGAGAGAAAAAAGTAAATATTAGCTCCTATGCATCTGAAAGTCCTCCTCAAAGAGACGAGATGCATTTCCTCTCCCCCACTCCCGGTTTAAGGATTAGGAGACAAAGCATATTTCAAAGCAAGAGGTAGAACTAAGAAGGTTGAAGACGTGATTCTCAAATAGATCATTTGCAGCCCTGCTGACATGAATTCCATTGTGGGAGAGTTTTTAGGATTGTAGCTTTCAGCTAGATAGAATCCTGTGATGAATTAGGGTACATAACCTCCCTAGGCTCAATGTTTCATTTATTAAACTAAGACTTTTGAATTATTCAAAAGCCACCGCCAACAGATTCCTTAAGGCCAGAACTGGTATGCAAAAAATTCCGTAGCCCTACCATGTTGCCAGTTGACAGCCTAAACAGCAGATGGCATCCAGCGAGAAACTTGATAGTTGGTTTCACCAGATCTAACACTACACAGCAACAATTCAAACCTGCAGCTGTTTATTTTTCATTGCAATTTTAAAAAAAGGAGGGGGGAGAGAGAGGAGCTATAGTAGTAGCAACAACGTATAATACCTCCGGGTAATAAAAAAAAGTTACAGGTTCTATATTTGGAAATGATGTGCCCTATGCAGTTTGCGCTGGGGCTTTTCTTCAGGGGGAGAATCTATTTATTCCTTCTGTATGAACAACATTAACTCAGTAGTGCCCTTGGCAACAAGCAAGTGCTGAAGGCTCTTCAACATCAGCAACTTCTGTAACAACATCCAGGTACCACGGTATTTGGGACATGGTGGCGCTGTGGGTTAAACTGCCAAGCTGCTGACCAGAAGATTGGCAGTTCGAGACCACGCAACGGAGTGAGCTCCTGTCACTTGTCCCAGCTCCTGCCAACCTAGCAGTTCAAAAGCAGCTAAAAATGTGAGTAGATAAATAGGTACCAATCCGGTGGGAAGGTAACGGCGTTCCGTGCACCTTGGTGTATAGTCATGCTGGCCACATGACTACGGAAGCTTGTCCTTGGACAAACGCTGGCTCTTTGGCTTAGAAACAGAGATGAGCACCGCCCCCTACAGTTGGTCACGACTAGACCATTCGGTCGTGGGGAAACTACCTTTTCACCAGGGTATTTGCATTCTGGGATACTGTGTCCTGGTCAAATGAGTCCAGGTCATTGGCATCCCTGGGCATTTGCATCTCGTGTTTTGGGTTTTGTTTTGCGTCCTGGTCATTGGCATCCAACTATAACTGGGCAACAAACCTCACGCTATATATCCTAAGCTTCTTATCCCAGCACTAACCTTAACCCTACCTTTGTGTTTTAAAAATAAAAAAAGCACGTCCAATATAAACACAATGGGCCCTCGATATCCATGGGGTTCTGTTCCTGGAACCCGTGCAGATACTGCATTCTGTGGCTATTGAAACCCATGGATAGTGGCCTACCCCCACCCTCCAAACCCAACTGGAGCTAAGCTCTGATCAGGTCTGGAGGGTCTTCTGAGGCCTTCTGAGACACGTTCGCCTGCAGCCTCTGCAGGCAGGCCTCAGAAAACCCACTGAACCCAACCAGAGCAGAACTTCCGTTGGAGTTGGAAGGTCTGGCGTTCGGCATCTGCAGATTATGAAATTTGCGGATGTCGAATCTGTGGATATTGTGGACTTACCTGTATACATATATTGGGACACAAATGTCTGATACCCAAAAAGAATGGACACAAATGTCCAACACTGAGACACAGTGTCCAGGACACATTGCACTTAGAGAGCAATCCTAACCTGGAGTTAGGCCAGCAGAGTTAGGCCTGCAAAGTTTGGCCGACACAAGGGCCACTGTAAAGTGAGTTTTGACCACTCTTGGAGTTAGGGAGGATGGGACACCTCTGTGTGCCGGCCTCTCTGACTCCAAGAGTGGTCCAAACATACTTGTGCCAGCCAAACTTTGCTGGCCTAAATGTGCCAGCCTACCTCCATGTTAGGATTGCACCCTTAATATCAGCAATTACATTGAAATGTGACAAATAAACTGGTGATTTACGTACGTAAAATAGTTCCAAATGTATTTAACCAGACTTCCATGCTTGCCCGTTTGGCAGGGGAAATACTATAATGCCGGTATAATGGGAACGTGCAGTTGTTCATCTTTAGGCTGGAACAAGGCACTATAGGAGGTTCCATTCAAAGTGCTTGCAATGAAGATGCAGAGCCAATCACCAGCAAATCCCTACTGCAGCCAACTAGTTGTTCCATTGGAGGGAAAACACTTTGAAACCAAGTATTGCAGTTGGGCAGCCCAATCCTAAACAGCGCTGGCCTAGCAAGACTGGCACAGTAGGGCCATATCCTAAGCCCATCAGGAGGCGGCAGCAGCTCAGCGCAACGGGAGATTTTCCCCTTGCACCCGGGTAAGCCCCAGTCATCCCTATGGGGCTGCTTGGATCTGCGCCTGCTGTTTTGCAGATGCACATGCGCAGCAGCAGCCCGCATCAGGGCCATCTTGGCCAGGGAGAGGGCTTAGGATTTAGCACAATGGCTTTGGCCATCGCCACCCCCATCGCCACCCCCATCACTGCCCACTGCACTGCCCTGTTACGCCCCTGGCACGTCTCTGAAACGTCCTCTGCGGAGTCCTGCGCCGACTGAGCGCTGCCAGTTGCGCTCCAAATGGCTGATAGATTAATCTGTGTAATCTGTTCTTCTCTGCGAAAAAGGGCCAGTTTTCCCACCTTCCCTTCCTGTGATCCATTCTTAATAGAAGGACAACGCTATCAAAAGTCATTTGCATCTCCCATATTTTTTCTTTCATGCTCTGCCTTTCGTTTTTGCCAAATCCATGGATTTATATAAAGCATTCTAGCTCCTTGCAGACATCGCTTCAAGAGCAATGCCTCTGTGTGTGAGCCTGATTGTGTTTACTGGCCCTTACATAATACTGTCAGCTTCTGAGGGTTGGTAAATAAAGAAATCATCCAGTAGGCTGTCAGGTTCTTCTGCATCATTGCACTCTCCAACATGCTGGGCCAATTCTTCCCCCATTTTGCCAATAAGCTGGAGATTTGTCAAGAGTCACGACCCGCTTTTTAACCTCCTTGATTTAACAGTCCTTTCATTCTTTAATCACACCATGGTCCACCTCTGGTGCTTTCACACTTAACTGATCTGCATCCTGGTTAAACCAATACTCAAGGCTTTAGGACAGTTTTTCTCCATTCAGTGGACCTTCATCACTTGAGATCCAAGTGTCGGGTATTAATTGCCTGAACTGAAGGAATCAAAAGGAAGGAATTCTGAAAGTGCAACAAAGGAACTGGTCTTTATGCGCTTGAGAACCTGGCTTTGCAGCAATGATTTGGGTGGGTGGGGAAGCTTATAAAGAAGCATCAAAACAGGTTCTGAGGATGAGAGGCACGAAAAAATTCCTCTGCTTCTACATTTAGGGGGCAAGCCTAACCGACTTTCCAGCACTGACATAGCTGTGTCAATGGGGCGTGTGCTGCATCCTCCAGTTTGGGGGGGGCAGTCACAGAGTCATCCTCAAAGTAACTGAGTGTTTGCTCCCTCGCCTTGGAGCTGCATTGCCATTACCTTGGGACTGGCAAGTTGATTGGGATTGCACCCGCAATTAAATACATGAGCAATTGGATTTAAACCAGTGTTCTTCACCCTGTGGGTTGGGACCCCAATGGGATCATTAAGCCGCATTTTGGGGGTCTCGGCAACCTTTCAAAGTCTGTGCAAGAGAACGTTTGGATCCAAGCCAGTCATGGGACTGCCTTATCAAAACTGAGTTCTCAATGTAATTCGGCACAGGCTTTTCTTGCTGTTTTATCCTGCAGCTCCTAAGCCCAGCCCTGCTCAGGCTCCTACCTCACAGGGTTGTTGTAAAGACACATTTGGTAGGGGAAAATGCAGCAGGTGGGAGCAGGGTGTGTGTGGCAATGGGGGCAGTTCAGGTCCTGGGAGGGGGGAGGGATTGGCGGTGGGTCTCTAGCCTCATACTTCAGTTATTTAGCTATTTATTGGGGTCACAGCATGAAAAAGGTTGAAGAGCACTGATTTAGACAGATCCTATACAGGTAGATTATTCCTTATCCCAGGGGTCAAGGAACTTTTTTACCTTTTACCCCAAAATATATTTAGATACGCCGATGTCACCCCACCCCCCTGCCAGAACAAAAGAAAAAAATTACATATTGGAACCCATTGCTTTTTATTTGATTAATTAATGAGCTTAATTAATGCTATGTAAATATGAAGTTGTAAAGGGTTTGGGAGAGTTAGGAAAATTCTTTAAATATTTTTTAATCTTACTCTTATTGTACATATCTAACCTGCTTAGTTAGATTTGATTCGTATACATGCATATGATATAGATTCAAATGCATGCCCGGCTGTGTTTCGGCAGCGTGACTGTCCATTACCCCCAGGAATTTCATTTTTACCCCATTTGGGGTAATTTACCCCTGTTCCCAGACCACTGCCTTATCCGGTCCTCCAAAATCCATTCTGAAATCCAGCCATTTCTGTCCAAGACTTTTGAAAAACTTTCTGTAGTGTGAACTTTCTAGAAGGTTTTGTGCTCATCCCCATCTATAGGCTGTAAGTTCTCTGCTCTATGGTGTGTACCATTGTTGAAAAATGTGAAAGAGGCAAGCAGACACCCAAATAGGTAACAGTAAAAAGAGCAAGAGAAGCATTTCTTATTATACTTTTGCAATTATTCCAAAATCCAGAAAAATCCAGACACCTTCCCGCCCCAAGCAGTCCAGATAAGGGATGCACAACCTGTATAATAACTATCGAGCAGCCCAATGCAAGCAGATCCTGTATAACTGCAATGTGTCCAGCCCAATTGCATGTAACTCCCCTGCATGGCAATCTAGTGGTGCCAACGTGAGGTCCTGTGGGGGAGTTCTGGCATCTGGAGGAACATTTGTTCTCTTGCTCTGGGGTAAACCTGTGCTGGCCTGCTGGATCTACTCAGACCTGTGCCATCAATATCACTAGCACAACTCCTTGTGAACCTGGTTCAGGGGATTGAAGGGAAGGGAAGATGTTTAATTTTGGCATGCACCACTGCCACAGAAACCATCCCTTCCCAGTCTCGATCCACTCTCCTCCCTGCTTCCGTCACTGCCCCCATTCCACCCCCACCTCCTTCCCTCTGCACAAACTTCTGGTGGGCATCCCTTGTCCAATGGTCCTCTAAGCTGGTTGCTTATGGCAGTGGGTCAGGCCCCTCACTCTGGTGTGTCATGTTTGGCAACAGCCGGAAAGTGCCTTAGCCTGCAGGAACTTATCCATTCCAATGGTGTTAGGTGCTGATAGGATTGGTCCATAGATCCACTGGCTGTGAATAGCATTTTATATGTTTTACTATTATCAGACTCAGGGCGCAATCCTAACCTGGAGTTAGGCTGGCACAAGTTAGGCTGGCAAAGTTTGACCAGCACAAGGGCCACTGTAAAGTGCATTTGGGCCAACCTCAGGGAGGATGGTGCACGTCTGTGTGCTGGCCGCTCTGACTCTGAGAGTGGTCCCAACATCTTTACGGTGTCCCTTGTGCCAGCCAAAGTTTGCTGGCCTAACTTGTGCCGGCCTAACTCTAGATTAGGATTGCACTCTCAGTCAGCAGAGCTGCAGGGAAATGAACCTTTGGGGAAGGAGCGGTGGTGCAGTGATCATATATGGGTTTCTTGAACTGGAATGAAGGTGATATTCTTCTTACACTGTTGCCCGAGGGCCTAATTCTTAAACCTGTATCCAGAGCTCATGATCACATCCCGTAATATTTTACTTCTTATGGAAACTTTTGCCTTCCTTTGATATTATCAATAAGCATTTCCTGTTTTTCCTTGGGAGAACTCCTGATTTTTCCTTTGAATCACGTCTGTGTAATTTCATTATCAAATCTAATAATTATTTGGGTCCACACTCTGAATCCACAGAAAGCCTAGTTGCTCTAATCAACCATAAATCATGATGCCATTAGTGATTATCATGGCTTGACCTTATTATGGGAGAATATTATATACAATAATCAATATATGTGGATCATGCATTCAGATGGGGCCAAAGGGCCTTCCAGGGGTTATCCAATTTGATCACAAGTATTCCCTACCATAGCTGGCCACAACATGCCAGGTTTTCAGGCAAAAGCTTTTCCCAACTTGGTAACCAGAGAACCTGTAATTGAAGATGGCAAGGGACAGAACCTAAGACCTCTGCAGGCAAAGCATTTGGTTTGACACTAGTGTGTAATCTCCCTAGAAGCCTGAGTTTGCAAGCATTGTTTATAGAATCATAGAGTTAGCAGGGACCTACAAGGTCATCTAGTCCAATCTCCTGTCTTTAGCAGGAAATCCTCCTAGAGCATCCCCAGCAGGTGCCTGTCTAGCCTCTGCTTGAAAGTCTCCAGTGAGGGAGAATCCACCACCTCCCTCGGCAATCTGTTCCACTGTCGAACTGCCCTTATCGTCAAGAAGTTCTTCCTGATGTCCTGATGTCCAACCGGAATCTCCTCTCTTGCAGTTTGTACCCATTGGACCTAGTTCTACTGTCAAAAGCAGATGAGAACAAATGTGTCCCTTCTTCCTTATGACAGCTCTTCAGATATTTGAAGAGTACTATCATATCCCCTCTCAGCCTTCTTTTCTCTAAGCTAAACATACCAAGTTCTTTCCTCATAGGACTTTGTTTTCAGCCCCTGATCATCTGTATTGTTAAGTAGTTACTATTTAGTGATTTTGTTATTTAATAAACTGGAACTGTATGCTGCATTTCAGAGTTTCTTTGCTCATCTGTTTTTTTTAATGCAGTTTGACCAAGACAATAACAGGCTTTATCGTTTATTACATCTCACCCTTTTTCCATCATGAAAAAAAAGACAGCATGCTTAGGATTCTTAAGCAGTCACCCACTCAAGCACTGACCAGGCACTGATGAAAACCTACTTAGGTGGCTCTATCATGTGCCACAGGACAATGGGAAAATGACATAGGACCAGAGGGATTGTGGTGCTACAGCAAGCACTGCAACATGCCATGAAAGTAGTGCTGTCAGAGCCATTCAGGGAAGTGACGGCAATGAACACAAAAAGATGTATTGAGACAGCAAGATGTGTGAGTGATACAAGATGCAGGAAGTGCATTGTGCTTTGCAAGATGCCAACCAGGCCAAGCTGAAAGCCATGATGCTGTCCAGCTAGCAAAGAGTTAACTCCCAAGGAACTCTTTCGCTCTGGTGCCGGGAGGATGCTGAAGTTGTAAGTGGACTCTGCAAGTTGGGGAAGACTTAGTTAAAATCAGTTTTTAATTTTATTTTGAACTTTGCCTCTTGATCTCAAGTACTATACAGAATGCAATTGCCTTTTCTGCTCTGCTATTTTTATTAGTTGATCTTTTTCCCCGCCTTTCAGATACAGGAGCCCAAATTTCCCTAATCTCTCTGTTGTCAAATTATTAGCGCAACCACATGCTGTCATCACTGTGGCTGATAATGAACTGGCATCTTTTATAATGGAAATGGCTGATTTTAGAGGTTTATGTAACTAAGTAAAAATAGTCAAGGGCGAAACTTGGCAGACTAGATGTCGCTCTGGAGTTTGCTACTTAACTCTGCCCCGATTCACAGCATCCCTAGTTGAGCATATGTTTGTTCTCTGCAAGAGCTGTTTTGAGATAAATAGTTTTAAAACAACTCTGCCTTTCCAAGCAGGGGATGGTGGGCACTAAATTATCCAATTTGAAATATATCTGCTTGGAATATCAGTCACTCTTGTGTGCCAGGTTAGAGGAGAGATCAAGGCAGACTTGAAGGGTGAAGGAAGCTCATAGAACAATGATGGCGAACCTATAACATGTGTGTCAATGGTAGCACACCACAGTATTTTGGGCGGACATGCCAGCATTCACTAACACCCAACAACCAGTAAGGATTTCTTTGTAATGACTTGATTTTTCTGTAGTGATTTTTCAATGGTCTAATTTTTTTAAATATAATGAATAGCCTCACAAATGATTGGACTGTATTTTTTGCAATAAATGCAAATAATTGTTTCTCTTTTGGGCAGAAGGTCTGGTCAAGAGGGCTAAAGCCACAGTAATTGCCCGAAGATAAGATCCGAAGGTCACTAGTTTGAGACCACCGGAAGCTTCTGTGTGCGGCAGACGTTGAGAATGCGGCTGATAAGATCTGAGCTGTCTCAGCTGCCTGTGAGAGGGGGAGTTGTGCTGGGCAGCCAGCTGGTGAGAGCAAAGAAGCAGATTATCAGCCAGTGGAAGGCAATTGTGGGGCGAGAAAGAAGGACTGGACGGTGAAAGTGTCATCTGCATGTAGTTGCTATTGAAAGATTAGAACTTTGTGATTTGTAAAAACCCTTGTGGTTTAGAAAAATGCCTGCCTATGTAAACCACCTTGAATTAAAGTCAAAGGAACAATCTGATGACCAAGAAAGGCGGTATATAAATACCTATTATTATTATTTTGTTGGAGGTGGGTAGTGACACACTAACCGAGTCAAGTTATGCACTTTTGACACGGGAAGAGGTTCACCGTCATAGAAGCTTGATAGAGGGCAATTTTTGGGCAACTTGGGGGGGGGGAAAGCATTCTAGAACACTTACATGTATGCAGTGATTCCAGACTTAGACTCCCTAGGAAGACCCTATTTTAAAGATTTTAAAAAATCTGAAACTAAATGATGTGAACCTAAATCCATTAACAGGTCATAGAGCGTAATACAGAGCACTCAAGGGCTGGCAAAAGTCCCTTGTGCTGGCCCAGTGTTGTCGCAAACGTGCTGTAAAGCACATTTGCAACAACTTCAGAAAACAGGTGTGCAATGGCCTCCTTGCACCAATACCCAGGCATGGCAGACCCAGGTAAGGCTGGCTAAACTTGGCTGGTACAGGGGGTTTGGGAGGGCAGGAGAGGTGGAACGGGGTAGGGGAAAGGCAGGGGAAGGGCAGATCAGCCTGGGGATGAGAGTGGACTTCTGTCCCCAGCCTGATGGGCCCCAATCTGGAGTGCTTGGATTTGCTCCACCAATTCAGTGGTGCAGATCCAAGTAGCCCCATTTGGGCCACTGCTGCATGACTCGGGGGAAGGGGAATCGGTTCCTATTTCCCCAGATTGGGCTGCAGCCAGCCCCAACTCTGGGCTGGATATGTGGCAGGCCATTTGGCCTGCCTATTCCAGCTCAGGGTTAAGATAGGGTGCAATCCTAACCTGGAGTTAGGCCGGCACAGTTTGGCCAGCAAAAGGGACACCATAAAGTAAGTATGTTTGGACCACTCTCGGAGTCAGAGAGGCCAGCACATAGACATGCACCATCCTCCCAGACTCGGAGAGTGGTCCAAAAGCGTTTTACGATGTCCGTTGTGCCAACCAAACTTTGCCGGCTTAACTGTGCCGGCCTAACTCCAGGTTAGGATTGCGCTCTTAGTCACCCATCCTGCTCCTGTACTATTAATGGGCTTCAGCCGCAACTAATCTTTACTCTATTTTCCTCTTGGAGAGGGAATGAGAAAGTTAAGTGCACTGCACTTAAGTTTCATTAAAATGATTTGGTGTCACGT
This sequence comes from Lerista edwardsae, assembly GCA_029204185.1. Lineage (NCBI taxonomy): Eukaryota > Metazoa > Chordata > Lepidosauria > Squamata > Scincidae > Lerista > Lerista edwardsae. The sequence continues at coordinate 56,720,239 of JAJKFI010000001.1, forward strand.
TCAATTTTATTTGATTGATTTGTTGTTGAAACCCGATTGTTTGATCCTCAGATCAAATTAGTTGAATGGGATTTTGAGTGTGCTTCATTTTATCTGATTTACACCCACAACCACAAACTGGGTTAACATTTTTTTCCCCTTATCCTTACTCTTACTTCCACAGGCATATTAACTTAATTAGACAACAAGAAATTATCATTCTGAAGATCTCTTGACGTAAGTAGAACAGATAAATATGAATTGCTGACAGCGTAGCATCATGGAAAAGGAAACATTAAGGGACATTCTTTCGGCCTTACTGTGTAGTTCAATGCATTTTCCTTTGATAGTAAGGCATATTGTGTTTAATGAGCTTAACTCCCAGGCAGCTGCATACAGGATTGAAGACAGGCAGCCCAATCCTGCCTGCTGCCCCTCTTGCTCCTTTAGAACTTCCTCCAAGGTAAGGGCCCATGCCCAACACAGAGGTTAGGATCCGGCAGGTCCCATCCCACTCCACCCCTCTCCCTGCCCAGTTCTGCTCTCCCCACCTGCCTGGAAATGCTGCACGGCCATTAGTGGTTTTATTCACCACTCACCAGCTCCACATGGGTGCCACTGGGTGCCCGGGACTGGTGCTGGGCTAGTGCCAGCAGTAAGGCTTTTCTGCCAGCCCTGGAGTTGCCTTATGGCCCATCCTATCCCCCACCAGCCCAGAGCATGCAGCATGGAGCACATGCTGCAAGCCACAACCCAATTTTTGGTGGGTCGCAAAGCTGACAGCTGACAAGGAAAATGCATCGAGCCCTGGAAACAGAGCAGCACATGCGCAATTACTTGCAAGTGGGTGGGTGTGCCTTGGTCCACCTTGGAGGGGAATGCAATGCCTCCAGAATGGTCCTGATCCAATGAACATGAAGCTCAACAAATGCTGCAGAATGTGGTCCCCCCCACCCCCCCCGATAGTAAAAAGGATTAAAACAGAGGCTTGAGCAGCTGGTACAGTGAAACGTTTTAATTGTGCCATAAAACCAGGTGGGTCCCGATAGAGTGTCACTTTAAAACGTGGTGCTGAAAAGTTGGGGAACAGTGGTGTTCCTATGGGGGGAATGCTAAGTTTTGCAGGAGCCTGAGCTCCTGTATAACATGGCTCCTCCCCCTCGCCTCCAGAAATGGCTCTGGAGGCAAGGGGGAGGGGTCACATTACACAAGAGCTCAAGCTCCTGCAAAACTTAGTATCCCTCCCCCAAACATCACTGTTAGGGAACCACTGGATTAGGCCATCAGACTGATTGCGATGCCTTGCTATGTTTGTGCCTAGATTTCAGTTTACAATGGCAGCTTTTTCTTTTTCTGGTGCACGTTAATAAGCAATAAAATAAAATGTCAACATCTGGCTAGGTACAAAGGTTGTGATTAAGTCATGTTCAAATGCCTTTGGAAGTAATTAGTGAAAAGGCAGTATTCACAGCATTCTATAAATAGAGCAGCAATAAACACAATTCTAAAGGTTTGAATGGTAGGCATGATACAAGATCTCTTTTATGCCTTGTTCATTTTAACGAATGCACAAATGCAAATGAGTGTCACTTTGAAACAAGTTTAAGACTGCAATCCTTTGCACATCTTCCTGGGCATAAGCTCCATGCCCTTGGACTTACTTTCAGTAGGCAATCAAAAGCTTGTGCTCCAATAGTATCACATTGTGTCCTCATGTAGTATAGCAGCTATCCAATCCAGCAGTTAAGGACCAGGAAGACCTGGGTTCAAGGCTATTCTCTGATGCTCACTGGGTACCATTATTTATCTTACAGGGCTGTTGTGAATGCAAAATGGGATAGGCTCTGTAGCTGTGCTGCCACTCTCTGACCATGGACGGAAGCAAGTGAATGCTTGCACACTTCTGTGCCCCTACCTTTCATGCCTGAGAACAGGGAATAGGGAACTTGCCTGCCCTGCTACCCCACAACCTCTGCTTTTAACAGGGAAGAAAGGAAAAAGTATTGGGGCAGATCAGTGGTTCTCACTTTCTTCATTCAGGGACTGCATTTTGAAGCACATCCTAGCTGTGATTAAAAACAACAACAGAACAACAGAACAGGTGTACCCCAATATCTGTGGGGGTTCAGTTATGAACTCCCCCCCGGATACAGAAACTGCAGATATGGGGGAACTCTATATAAAGTAAAATATTCCAGTGGTGGTCCTCGTTGGCTGGGGAGGGGGAGTGCCCCTGGGTGCTGCCGCCACTGAGCCCTTTAAGGGCGGTGACACCACCTCCACCACTGCTCTCTGAAAGCACTGATTAAATGCCATCTGAAGGCTTTATAATGCTTTTGGACAGCAGTGGAGTGTTGCATGAGGCTCTGTAAGGTTCAGGTGGGCTGAAGGTGTTGCAGCTTGCTTGGCTGTGTGTGTGTGTGGGGGGGCAGCCTGCTGACCTGGCCCTTGGGAGGATAGGGGGCCAGGAACGCAACAGCAATACTTTACATCTTCCTATACCCATTACCTTTTGGCAGTGGTGTCAGCCTACCGGTTCGCTGGGCGGAGTTTTCGCGGTCGCTGGGCGGGTTTCCACAGTGATTGGCAGCGTGCTCGCTGCGTCCCGTTGCATTATGGCGAAAGCATGCCCGCTGCAGCGGGCGGGCTTTCGCCATTACGCAATGGAACGCAGCGAGCACGCTGCCAATCACCATGGAAACCCGCCCAGCGACCGCGAAAACTCTGCCCAGCGAACCGGTAGGCTGACACCACTGCCTTTTGGCCTCCTTTATTAGCAGTGGAAGCACACATTTTCTTGTTTAACAGAGGAACAGTTTCTTGCTTCTGAGTTAGCAAGTGCAGGAAGGCACTCTGCACGCTCTACGGAGGAGAGGAGACTAACCAAACGTTAACAGGAAGCAGGAAGTCCTGCTTCCTTTTGATGTTTTGACTGGGTCCCTCTAGAACAGTGTTATTCAAACTGTGGGTTGGGACTTACGGGGTGGGTCACGACCTGATATCAGGTGGGTTGCAAAAAGCTGGGAGCAGCCATCTTAGAAACTGCAGACCTTGCCATATTCCTTTTGTGAGTGTTAATATTCCTTTTGTCAGTGTGAATTTTCAAGTAATTTTTTTTAGTTCACTTTTTTTACATCATATTTTGTCCTAATCTTGCTTTCTCTCAGGGATGTTTCATGGTTGTATAATCGCTGAAGTCCAAGAATACCAATTTGCATTTCAAGAGTGTCATTTTATATCACACTGACAGTACTTCCTGCTTGATGATGTCACCCATTTTCTACCAAAGGTGAATTAGAGCATCTTTTCTGAATTTTCACTTTCGCAGCATGTTCCAGGGGCCTGTCTTCAGGAAACCTGACTTTGGAACAATGTCACAGTTTCCCCATATACCTGAAGTGAAATTGATGCTTTTGAGCATCTATGGTTAGAAACATAGTCATTTTTTATGACTAAGATAGGCCATTATCCTAGGTGTGAGGTGGACAAGTAAAAAGGAATACTCTGCAGCAGCTCAGACACCCAGCCTTTGTCCCTACCCGTCTCACCCCGCTTTCCCCTACCTCAATGCCTTTCACACAAAGTAAAGAAGTTGCAAATCTGTTAACTGTTATAGGAAATGGCCAAACCACAAGTTTCAGGAGACCCTGAAGCAAAAGGGCAGAGGAAGGGAAACCAGACAAGCATCTACAGGTACGCTTGCCTTGCAGAAAAAGAGGAAATCTCAGTACAACGGTCAGGAAACACAGATGTCTGACAAGATGCCGCAAGCTGATGACCACTGCTAAATCCTTGATAACCAATCACTGCCTATCAGCATACATAATTAACCAATTAATACTTAGCTATATACATGTACCAATGTATGGAAAAGTTGCTTATGATGTGCAGGAAATGTATTGACAGTATATGTATGTAAAAGGTATAAAAGATTACACCCAACAATAATTGGGGCTTGGAATTTGGAAAGCAACTTTTCTCCAAGCTGCTGCACAGCTGATAAACCTGCTTGAACTTTCCTTCTGTCCGTGGTCTCGATCTGCAACAGGTGCTGACTATGGAGTTCCTGAAAAAAAAGCTGACCTCACCCCTGAAAAGTAAAACAACAACAACAACAACATGGTTTTACTAAGCACAAAGGGTTGAAACTCGAGAATCTTGCAGAGGAACACCCCAGCTTGGGATTTCTGGAGTTTGAAGTCCTTTGTTTGAGAAACCAATTTTTAGCATTGCTTTTACTGCAGCAACAGCTAATTAGGTGTTTTGCTGGCTTGTAATATAGGCTTCTCCTTAGCATTCATGCCCTAATGAGCTGGAGACAGAATTCTTCCTGGCTTTCTTTGCTCTTTTGGTATGTTAGAAAAAACCCTATTTCTTACATTGAGTTGTCTTCTAGACCAGCTCATCCAGGCACCTGTTGCAGAGCCAGCTAAGAAGCTAATGACCTTTGCTCACCCTCTTAAGTGTCTGTACACTGAATTTTTCACAGCACAAGACTCCAGGAAGGTTCCCCCTGGCCCCCAGAGAGGACACACACAGAGAGACAGAGACAGAGAGAGAGAAGCAGCTCCTGTGATAACCTTTTAGTTGCTGGAAGAAACCTCTGTGAAACCACAGAGTAGAGCCCCCACTCCTCACTTTGACAACTCTGTGCAGAGCTGGAAGAATAAGTGTTCAGTAAATGTCCTTTGATAACCTTTTAGTTGCTGGAAGAAACTACTTATTTGAAACAGAGCAGAACAACCACTCCCCAGTTTGTGAAGAGATGGCACCGTAAGTGTTCAGTAACTATAGTATCCACGGTCCTGAAATGGTACTGGAGTCTCATTCTACCTCACTTTGTGCTCTTGTACCACTAATAACATAAAGTTATTTTTACTACTTCTTGTGTCACTGAATTTGTGTGACTTCAGCTTTTATTTGAGCAAATGCTGCCTGGGACAACTTTTCTGTATCAGGAATTCATAGTGTTATGAGGCACCTAAGTACTTATGACAGTGCCTGCAACTGTACTATGTTGCAGGTGTACAGAAACATCATGTGGTGTGCCACAGGTGAATTTGGGTTTTTTTTTAAAGTTTATAACAGGTTGCCATCAAAGTGGATTACAGTTTGTGGTCCTCCCTCTCCCAACAACATAGATGTCCAACAACTATTCTCCTCATGAAACATATGAGGTTGTAGAAGCAGGTCCTGGGTGGCTTAGTTCATCCAGGAAATTTTATGGCTGTGAATGACCAATCCAACCAGCAAAAACAAAAGGCAAGACATCAGAATATAAGAAAGAACCCAGGGCAAAGATAAGGAGTTGTGTAGTCATCCTATTAGCCTAGAAAATAAAAAGGACAAGAGTCTGGATGTGAATAGACGGGGAAATGAAATTAGATGTGTTTGAGCAACAGTTTTTCAAAAAATAATTGCAGGTGCTTATTTGTACCTGAACGCTTTAGTTTTGACTCACTGACAAAGGTTAGTCTCTGTCCTAACAAAAGAAGCCAAAACTGGAACTTTCATTTCAGTTGAGGATGGGGGCTATGAATAGACAAACCTAGAGTGAAAACCCCTCAAAATACAAACTTCTGCCCCTGTTTCTTCCATGAAAACGTGGTTGGACAGTCATAAAACCTGTTCTGAAAAGGTCTACCTTTATACCGTTCACAGTGCAAGTTTCAGATCCTTGAGTGGAGATAATATTTTAAAATCCCTCTTTAAAAAACTGTTGCCCTAATGCAACTGCGGTAGAAAATGGAAAAATCAATGTGACCAATGTCATCACATTGGGCCCCACACTTTGCGGGGCCCCACACCAGTGCAGCAAGCAGATTGCCTGCAGGCCAGTGGGGTGAGCAGAACAGCTTTACCTTGGGCCCTCTACCTTGCCCCTGTCTCCAAATGGCTCAAAATGGGCCTCCTGGAAGCAATTGGCAGAGATGGCATTATGTTACCACCAACTACTTCCAGGTGCCTCGCACAGCACCACAAGTGTATTTCTTGGTGTGTGTGGGCCCCAGAGGGAGGGTGAGGGGTCCCATGGGAATGCTCCACATTGGCCCCCACTGCTCCTAGAGCCAGCCCTGCTCCCCAACCCCAATAAAAGAGAAACAATTATTTACATATTCATTTATTTTTAAAAAAATACATTACAATCATATGTGGGACTGCGCATTGTATAAAGAAACATCAAATCATTACAAAAAAAATCAAATTGTTACAAAAACAAACTTGGTTGTTGTTGGGTTTTGGCAAATGCTGGCAAGTCACTCAAAACGTCATGGCGTGTCATCTTTGACACACGTATCAAAGGTTCGCCATCACTTCTGGAGGGGCTAAGGGGTATCTCTGTGTCTCCTGTCTTCCAAGGTCTTTCAAATTTGGGTGCCTCATCCGGATAGAATTTTGCTGTTGACATATTTCATCAAATCCATTGGTCAGGGCAGATTATGAAATCCTTTTCACGTTCCAGCGGTAACGTGCAATATACATACAAATTGAGACAATTACCCGCATGAATCCTGTGATAGATCTCCTCTATTAATGGCTAAGCTTGGAGTTATCCTAGCTACGGTTATCACTGTTAAGCCTCCAGCTTCCAAATGAGCTTTTTGTATATCTGGACAGTCGCATTTGCAAACTGGACTGCCATTTTCTGAGAGATACCTTATTAATCCGATCCCCGCTGTGTTTTTCTTTGCCTGAGTCTTGCTGCCAAACGAATGTTGCAGCTCAGGAGAGGCACAAAGATCGACATCAGCCTGCCAAGGAGATGTGACAAATGCACTGGCTTCCTGCCATTTGTATTCCTTCAAATTCCCACATCTTACTTGTAATAACCATATAAAAACACAGACATATGAAAAGAGCAGACACCCAGATGGTTGCTCTTTTTTATGTCTCAGCTTGGTGTTTCTTCTGGTCCAGGCCTCCGAGATGATGGCTGGCAAGGAGTTCCTGCAATATATCATTCATCAGTCTTCAACCACTACCATGAGTTACAAGTTGGATTTCAATGCTTTTCTACTCCATTCCATCTCTACACGACTAATCCAGAGCCTGGTTTTCACTGAGGCCCAAAACAAATCTGCAGAAATCCACATGGTAATGAACATTGTCCATGGAATAAGTGCATGTTTGGAAGCAATACTATCACTGGCTTTCCTTGTCCCATGGGTTTTGTGTCAGAGAATATTGGGCAGAGCAATATTAGCTCACCTTGTACTGGCTCCCGAGTGTCACAATTGAGCTGTAAAGCATGGTTGCAGCTACTTGGGAGCAGGCCAAGTCACATGCTGGATCCAGGCTGGGAGAGGATAAGTTCATGCCGGCCGAGGCAAGCAGTCGTGGGGGGTTGGAGAGAATGGCAGGTGGGTGTTCTGGGTATGGGGAGGGTTTTGGGGGCAGGGGGAGGGTGGACCAGGAGGCGAATCAGGCCTGGGAGGGGGTGGGACCAGCTGTGGCACTGCAGGCAGAATCCCAACCCCCATTCTAGGCCCATCCACAGGCTACTCGGATTTGCACCTGCAAAATTGCTTCTGCAGATCTGAGTAGCCCTATAGGGGTGGCTGGGGCACGACATGCAATAAAGGGGAAAAATTCCCCTTACTCCAAGTTGCACTCTAGCCTGCACCTGCTTTGTGCTGGATACAGCGCAGGCCATTCGGCCTGCCTGTTCCAGCCCAAGGCAGGATTGCTCCCTAAGTATCTTTTTGCCGCTTTCTACTTTCATAACCCATGAGTTGGATTTTTCCATTTGGGCTTTTGAGTGTGTAGTTGCAAAACGTATGTGGCTCTCTCAATATCCATGAGTGTGCCCTAGACTGTCCTGGGGAGTCTTTAAACTACCTCCTTCCTCTCTGCATCTCCTCTTAAACATACCCAACCCCAGCTATTCCTCATTCCCTCATTCCCTTTTTCATTTGACCATCTAACTGACAACACCTCAAACCTCTCCTGCCATTTTTAACTCTCCCCTTCCCAGACTGGTTTGTCCAGGTTATCTGAGTTGTTTTGCTACAAAAAAATAAAATAAAATTCTTGACAAAAACTGATAAAATACTGTCCCTATTCCAATTCTTCCCTGTGCAGCTCTTCTCAACTGGCCAGTTAGGACAAACTTTTCCAGTGGTCAGAATAAAAATCCTCAGAGATGCTGTATCAAAATTGCCCTGCTGCTTTGTTCCTGACAGAGCAGTAAATGCAGTGACAGACCCACAATAATTGAATACGGCACAATGCTTCATTAAGTTAACACTTAAACACAATGGCACTCTGCTGCCCACACATTTGTAATTAATTGTCAAATCCCTCAACATCACCCTAGTCACCCTGCCCTCTTTTTAATCAAGTGCCCTTTCTTGTCTTGCTTCTGCTCTAGAGATCATCACATTAGAGAGAAAAGTTGTGAAAGCTCCCAATCGCACAATATTTTCCAGCCAAACACAGTTCATATCTTGTCCTCAGCTGTTTGCTAAATACTAGAACGCTTCCCAAACTGTGGGTTGGGACCCACCAGTGGGTCGCAAGCCAATTCCAGGTGGGTCACGAAGCACCTAGGGCAGCCATATTGAAAATATGGGAGGATGGAATGCTGGAAAGGGGGAGGGCTGTGTGGTTGTTTTGCTTGTGTCTAGGTTGTAAATGGGCTTTTTTTCCCTTTCTGTTTCACTTTGCTGTTGAAAATGGCTGAGAAATAACCCAACTGATTGCTGCATTCTCAGGAAATCAGCAGGCTCTGGCATCGCAATGATGGCACTTCCAGCCATGACATCACTTCCAGTGGGTCCCAGACAGATTGTCATTCTAAAAAGTGGGTCATGGTGCTAAAAGGTTTGAGAACCACTGGACTAGAAGTTATGTTTAAAGTTATGTTAGGTTAGCCTGTTCAACGCTCACATGATACCTATGCATTCACGGGAACAAAGCTTAAGCAAAATTACTGTTAACCACTAAACGCATGGATGTATCTGCTCAGCATAGTACACAACTTGTACCTGTATACATACAGTATGCTTCCTAAATGCATAGCAATTTGAAGTCACTACGTAATTAAAGGGATCTGCAAATTATTTTCTTTGAGGTTTGTTAAACATATCACAGGCACCAAGGAATCAGAACCATACTGGGTTGGTAGGTGCCATATGTTGTACCTATTAGGGCACAATCCACAGCTGAAGTTTGGTATGTGTTGACATAAAACACAGTGATCGAAACACAACAGCCAGGATGAGAAGAATATCAATCAAGATTCACACAAGAATTCAGATGTACCAAAGCCTTCTTAAGGGAATCGCAGTGTCAAGTTGACCTCAGCACAGTGTCAAATTACATATATCCACAAATCCACATATTTACTGCAAACTAGAATATTAACTCTGCTAGTATAATGGTATGGATTCTGGAGATGGAGAGAGCTCTGGAGTAATTGGGAATTGTTTAGGCACAGAGGATGTGATCTTGCTTCTAACTAGCATATAGCAAGACAAACTGGACACCTGGAGCCTCAACATAGAATGCAACAGTATTGGACGTACCCCAGCTCACTGGGCAAAGAAACACCTTTTGAAATGATGGCTGTATTATATAAATCAGGAGGAGACAAAATGGCTCTTTTTATGCTAGCATCATGTCTCTCACAATAGCTGCAAGTTGGCATTTCTGTTGTGGGTGTGTGTCTTCAGCCCAAGAGTGGTTTGGAGCCATCTTCTGATTCCTTTGCTAATAATAATATAATACTGTCATCATGTAGCCTACATTACTCTAGGAGGAATCATGGGAGAAAAAAGATGGCTACCTGCTGCTGAGTTCCATTATGTTGGCGGTAAATTCACTGCTGGCTTTGCACCCTTTCATGGTCTTCTTGAAAAACTTCAGAATGTCCTCAACTTTTCATCCTATGAATGAGGAGATAAAATTGGGAGAGGGCTTTTCAGCTCAGCCCTAATTGTCATCCTCAGATGGATGGCATGTGCAAAAGAAGCTTCCAAACATTTAGTGAGCATACTAGAAGTAGGTTCGGCAGCAGGCCAGGCCCCCAACCTATGCCTGTTTATTTCAAAATATCAATAGATAATCATACATAGGGCTTCTTCTGTGTGATGCACTGTAATCAGTTGTGTACCAGGGAACTAACTACAATGGACTGTAGGTTGGTCAAGGATTTGTGACATGAACCTGCGTCCTCCATGCATATTGACTGCATCTGCTGTAAAAGGAGTTTCTCTGGTCGACTGGGTGACACATCTGTGTTAGTTGCCACATAATGAGGGAAATGGCCTTGAGTACACTGGTATAAGAATGTTGTGAACCACTATGAAACGAACAGCACAAACCCTTCTGCATTAGAGCAGCACAACAAAGCAACAAGGGAGAAATAATAAGCTTTGTCTGACAAGAAGCACTAATTTTTGGCAATTGGCTGCTTCCATGCTAAACATCATGAAAGTGTGGTGGGGTTACCTAGGATAGTTTGCTAGAAAGCCCATGACACTGGCAGCTTGCAAAAGAGCAGTAATGTGCTGAATTACACAATATGTTAAAATGTAGCAAAAAAACCCCATAATAACTAGGGTTTAAACTACAGCGGCAGCTGGAGCTGATGTCATTATAAGTCATTACGCTTATGGTAACTGAGCGTAATTTGTCGGAACAAAGGAGCAGAACCACTGTGGCAAAAGGAAAGGCTGGGCTGTGGGAAACATGGCACAAAACATTGCCAAAGCTTTTTTTTCCACACAAAATGACAAGCAATGAGTGGCATAGATTACTGACTCACCAGTCCGTGTCAGTACAGAGGGAACAGGCACAAAGGAATCACAAATGGATACCTGTGGAATAAGCAGGCATGTCATTGAAATGCAAAATAATAATGAAGAAAATGTTATGCAGGGCATCTAAGGATGAGCATTGACTGCAGAAGGGAACCTACTGTACCTTCTGCCTTCAGAGGGAGACTGACAGCCAAAGACTTTTCCCTTTCCTTGACTGAGATAGCACTTCAGTAGGAAGGTTGCAGCTATTTGGAGGGAAATTATCAGACTTCATCTGGCTGGATTAAAAAAAGAAGGGCTGATTCAGATGATACTTTTACATCACAACCAAACCAACATGATTTCTGCCCTAATCCTATCCTATCCATTGGTTAATGCAATGCAGCTACACTGATAAAATATTCACTACATGCTATAGTGCCCCCCCAAGATGATGGCTTGGGAGAGGTAAGTATGATTTTATTTAGCTGGCTTGGGGCATGTCAGGCCAAGAAAAGGGGGCAGACTGCTGCAAAGAGAAGTCAGACCTGTATTGTGACTCTTCGGGGGGGGGGGGACACGGCGTGGGTATTTTCCCTCTCTAGCTCTCTGCTCACAGATCTGAGAGGACAGTCAGATCAGGGCTTCTGATGCCTCCACCATTTTAAGCTTTAGGGCCTTGCTTTCATTTAAGTCTGAACCTCTGATGTGAATCAGATGCTGAAAGTCTGATGTAAGGCTGAAACAAGGAATAAACTTCAGTTTTGTTTATGAAACTTTAACAAGCCTCTGCCTCCTGTATTATTTTCCTGTCAGAATCCAGTCAGCCTTGGTGAGGGAGGTTCCCTGAGGAGATTTAACAAGGGGGTTCTGCTGCCATTTGACTGCTACCCCGATTGACAAAGAAAATATTTAAATCTCCAATAGTGGGTGGGGAAGATGGAGCAGGCTCCATCGTAACCCCTGTCCACCAATGGCCATATCCAAGTAGCCCAAGTAGCCAATGGCACATATCCAAGTAGCCCAAGTAGCCTGCACAGGTCTAGTACTGGATACAGTATGGGCCCAGCAGCCCAGCTGTGCCAGTATTGGGTAGAACTGGGCCATAACAGCGCAATCCAACCCCCCATTTGGGTCAGATAAACACTGTCATGAACATGAACATCAATGCTGTAGCACTGGACAAAGTCCCTGGTAAGCCACTCTTGCGCCAGCTGAGTTCTGGCAGGTGGGGCGGCCCAGGGAAGAGGGTGGAGCCATTAGGCAGCATCCAAACCCCAGGCTCCGGGCCACACGGCCCCAATTTGGGCCACGCGGTGCGCCTGGACTTGCATGTGCTATACAGGAGGTGCAGATCCAAGCAGCCCCATAGGGGTGGCTGGTGCCTACGCCAAGGTAAGGGGACAAATGTGCCCTTGCCCCGTGGAGACTTCACCTGCTCCCAACCTGCGCTGGATATGGTGCAGGCCAGCTGGCCTGCTTGTTCCAGCACAAGCTAGGATTGTGCCCTCAGTGTCAGAAGAGGCTGGGGCAGGCAAAGCTAATTTCCAAGATGCTCTCAGCACTGATGTTCCTGCTCTGCCTTCAACCAGGATACTCTGGGAATGGAGACATTCCTCCATTCTTCAGGCTGCTCTAGTAATGGAGACATTCCACCACTTCCTGAAGAACGTTCCTAGAGTGCCCTGGTCAAGGGTGGAGCACCAGCCCTCAGAGCACCCTCAGGTGTAACTGAGGTATGAGGACTACCCTAGGTGTTTCTTCTAACACCTACCGTAGAAAGCTCCTTGGCACTACTGAGGGAGCTCTGTAAGATAGGAGTTTAACGGAAAGTGCCTGTTATTTCCTCAGTCTATTGAACTTTGGTCTGTTAAATTGAGCGTTCACTGCATACCATTTCTTCATTACACTGGAGATAGGGCCTTGTCAATTCAGCACGTTATTTTCCCCCTCCCTAAACTCAGATTTTCTGAGCAGCCAAGTGAAACAGAAGCAACATGGGGGAAACAAAGGTGAACCTGATTTGCTGATGACGATATGGGGCTAACGGTTGCTTGTTCCATAAATTTCACTGCTAATCTGCTGTTTAGCCCAGTAGCCTCCAAGAAGGCTCAATGGCTTTAAAAGGAGATTAGACAAATTGAGGAAGGACAGGTATATCTAGTTATGATGGATAAATATCTCCAGATACAGTGGGAACATGCTTCTGAAAATCAATGGCTGTGGAGCAATGATGGGAAAGAAGTATGCCTTTCCTTCCAGCTTCTCGGCTGAGCTTCTCGGATGCATCTGGTTGGCCACAGTAGGAAACAGAATGCTGGACTGGATGGGCCTCGGGCCTGACCCAGCAAGGCTTTTCTTAGAATGTCACTACAAAAAGTGAGTGAGCAAAGAATGGCAATTCCAAAGTACCTAATAAAGTGAAGGTAGCCCAACTCAGCACCGGCCACTTCTAGCAAGTGATCACAGTGAAGCACGAGTAGCAAGCCATCTATCTGGAACCAACTGCCAGAATCGCTGATTGGAGACCCCCTTTTCTTGTTGTGTATGTGTGTGTGTGTGTGTGTGTGTGTGAGAGAGAGAGAGAGAGAGAGAGAACATTAAGATGATACCCTCGACATTGTACATATAGAGTCAGCCCACGTTATCCATAGATTTGGAACCTGCAAATTCCAGCATCCACAGGTTCCCCTGAACCCATGGGGCAAGCTGACCTGGACCCTCTGGATACAAGGACAGCAGTGTTCCCCTTGCCTCCAGAGGGTGTTCTGGGCCTTGTAGAGGCCACTCGCGTCTACCCATGGTCTCTGCAGGCTTCAGAATAAGAGTTACAAGCAAAAAAAAAAAAAAAAGTCACTACAAGCAAAAAAGTCACTGAGGCTTCCCTGGGCCACAGAATGCCTTTTAAAGGCATATAAACATCATTTCTGGTTTTGCTGAAAAACAGGAAGTGAATTTTTTTTGCTTGTAACCCTCATTCTGAGGCCTACAGAGGTCACAGGTGGAGGTATATGGCCTATGCAAGGTTCAGGGGAGAGAGAGAGAGAGAGAGAGAGAGAGAGAGAGAGAGAGAATTCTGACTCTCTGCTCCTACCGAGTTCTACTGAAGCCAGGCCTTCTTACAAAGGATGCTTAATTATAACATCATTCAGTCGCTGGAGTGTTGTTGCCTTGTTGTTGTGCTGTGCGTTTGCTGCTTCTCTATGTATGGGGCTTTGATTTGGCTGGGGAAAGCCAAGGCCCCCCACCTGCTCCAGGAAATGCTATCACTGCAAGCTCATGAATTACTGTCGCAGCGGGGGCCTTCCAAGAGCAGTGTGGCTTGAAACCCTGAAAACACTCTGCCCTTGTCGCCCCTGCTGTGTGCGTGAGTTCTGCTTATCACAGAGCCAAAAATTACAAGGACGCTTTGTTGCTGAGGAGCTCAGCTGAGAAGTTCCGATGAGGCACTGTGAGTATGAATTAAGGTGAAATCCCTGCATAGTCTCCTGGTCGCATGTTCACATGCTCTGGGGAGGAAGCAGATGTAGATGTCTCCAATTTATTAAATGTCCCCTGAATTGTTCTGTACTGTATTTCCATAATTTCTGGTCTCTAATCGATCTTCCCTTAGGTAAGGAATCCTTACCATTTTGGAACATGGTTTTGACCTATGCTGCAAAGGCATCTTTTGCTACTTTCAGGAAGACTGTTAATGAAGCTTAAATACCATGCTTCATCTTGGCTTTTAGGAGGTGCTTGAGCTACACTGTTCTTCTGCGTAATCCTTTGCCACTGTCTGCCAAATGAATAACAATTATTGTCTTTTCAGTTTTCAAATGCAGTCCCCTATGTTTAAAAAGCCAGGATTCCCTTCATTCTCTTTCATTGTATCACATCAGTACTGGAGAAAAAGAGTTATTGATCCTTCTCTCCAAAATAATGAAAGGAGCGCTACAAAATACAAGGTGACGACAGCCAAGCATTTGATTGGCTATTTCAAATCATTGTGAATTTCAGCCTTTTTCTACTCTGGCTTTATGTTCTTCTCCTCTCTACCTCTTCTATTGCCCACTTTTGCCTTCTCTCTCACCTGCCTTTTGTTCTTCTTGCTCTAACGCAGTATTATTCAAACTGTGGGTAGGGACTCACTTGGTAGGTCGGAACGTGATGTCAGATGGGTCGTGGAAAGCAGGGAGCAGCCATCTTGGAAATTGCAGACCTTATTCTTTTTGTAGTCCTTTTATGAGTGTTAACAGTTTGAATTTTCAAATGAGGGTTTTTTCTTTAATGTTGTTTTTAGTTCAGTGCTTTTACATCATAATTTGTCCTAATCTTACTTTCTGTCAGGGATGTTTCATGGTTGTACAATTGCTGCAGTCCAAGAATGCCAATTTGCATTTCAGGGGTGTCATTATGTTACAATGACAGCACTTCTTGTTTGATGATGTCACTTCCTGCCACAACATCACTTCCACGTTAATGACATCACTTCCGGTAGGTCCCGACATAAGTGCCATTCTAAAAAGTGGGTCTCGGTCTAGAAGTTTGAATACCACTGCTCTAACCCACTCCATTATGTCCCTTCTCTTCCACCCCACCTTGTTTATTTGGCCCCCTGAGGACCATGAAAAATCCTCATTTTCTAGGTCTTTTTGTCTTTCCTTTCCAGACACTTCTTCCATTTCTAGGATTACAGCAGCTCAGCCAATGACAAATAATTGTGGGTTTGCTTGCCCCACCCCTTTAGGACCTCAGAGTAACTTAGCCAAGGCTTTCTCAAACTGTGGGTCATGATCCATTGTCCAGTGGGTCTTGGGTTGGACTCTCTCACCTACCCTTGAGTCCCTCTGGGGCTTCCCCAGGCCTCATAATGCTTTATAAGGCATTAAAAATGCAACTTCCAGCTTTTGACAAAAAAACAGAAGTAGTGGGGTGGGTTTTTTTTTCTGCCTAAACCAGAGATCTTCAACCCTTTTCATCTCATGGCACATTGGCAAGGTGCTAAAATTGTTAAGGCACACCATCATTTTTTTTTTGACAATTGACAAGGCACACCATGCTGCTGGCCCTTTCATGGATCACTGCCTTGGCATGGCAAAGGGGCTTGAGTAGCTCAATGAAGCTGTGAGCTCTGCCATGTAGGGTTACCCAAGATGGACAGGTCATAGTAGAGAGTTCTGACTAAACGTGATCTGCTGGAGAAGGAAATGACAACCCACTCCAGTACTCTTGCCAAGAAAACCCCATGGATTACAAAACTAAAAGGCTAAACGATATGACACTGGAAGATGAGCCCCTCAGGTCGGAAGATGTCCATTATTCTACTGGGGAAGAGCAGAACATGAGTACTAGTAGCTCCAGAAAGAGTGAAGTAGCTGGGCCAAAACCAAAAGGAAGCTCAGCTGTGGATGTGTCTGGAAGTGAAAGGAAATTACGATGCTGCAAAGGACAATACTGCATAGGAACCTGGAACATCAGATCTATGAATCAAGGTAAGCTAGATGTGGTCAAACGCGAGATGTCAAGACTGAACATTGACATCATGGGAGTTAGTGAACTAAAATGGACAGGAATGGGAGAATTTAATTCAGATGACCATTACATCTACTATTGTGGGCAGGAATCCCTTAGAAGAAATGGAGTAGCCTTCATAGTGAACAAGAGAGTGGGAACAGCAGTATTGGGGTATACCCTAAACAATGATAGAATGATTTCCATTCGGATCCAAGGCAAATCTTTCAACATCACCGTAATCCAAGTCTACGCCCCAACCACTGGTGCTGAAGAGGAAGAAGTTGACCATTTCTATGAACACCTAGAACAGCTTCTAGAATTAACACCCAAAAAAGAAGTCCTTCTCATCATAGGGGATTGGAATGCTAAAGTAGGCAGTCAAGAGGTAATAGGAATAATAGGCAAGATTGGTCTTGGAGTACAAAATGAAGCAGGGCAAAGACTAATAGAGTTTTGTCAGGAGAACACATTAGTCATCGCAAACACCCTTTTCCAGCAACACAAACAGCGACTGTACACATGGACTTCACCAGATGGTCTACACCAAAGATTGATTACATTTTTTGCAGCCAAAGATGGAGAAGTTCTATACAGGCAGTCAAAACAAGACCTGGAGCTGACTGTGGCTCAGATCATGAGCTTCTTATTGCAAAAGTCAAGCTTAAACTGAAAAAAGTAGGGAAAACCACTAGGCCCTCCACGTATGACCGAAATCAGATCCCATACGAATATACAGTGGAGGTGACAAATAGATTTAGGGGCTTAGATTTGATAGACAGAGTGCCAGAAGAACTTTGGACGGAGGTCTGTAACATTGTACAGGAAGCAGCAACTAGAACCATCCCAAAGAGAAAGAAATGCAAAAAGGCAAAGTGGCTATCTGACGAGGTTTTACAAATAGCTGAGGAAAGAAGGGAAGCCAAAAGCAAGGGAGAAAGGGAAAGATATACCCAACTGATTGCAGATTTCCAGAGAACAGCAAGGAGAGATAGGAAGGCCTTCCTAAATGAGCAAAGCAAAGAAATAGAGGAAAACAACAGAATGGGAAAGACTAGAGATCTTTTCAAGAAAATTGGAGATATCAAAGGACAATTTCATGCTAAGGTAGGCACAATAAAGGACAAGAACGGCAAAGACCTTACAGAAGCAGATGCGATTAAGAAGAGGTGGCAAGAATACACAGAGGAACTCTATAAGGCCGATCTAAATGTTCCTGATAACCACAATGGTGTGGTCACTGAGCTCGAACCTGACATCCTGGAGTGTGAAGTCAAGTGGGCTTTAGAAAGCAACACTAATAACAAAGCTAGTGGAGGTGACAGCATTCCAGCTGAGTTACATTCCAGCTGAGTAAATCTTAAAAGATGATGCTGTCAAAGTGCTGCACTTCATAAGCCAGCAAATTTGGAAAACCCAACAGTGGCCACAAGACTGGAAAAGATCAGTTTACATTCCAATCCCAAAGAAGGGCAATGCCAAAGATTGTTCAAACTACCGCACCATTGCACTCATTTCACATGCTAGCAAGGTGATGCTCAAAATCCTACAAGCTAGGCTTCAGCAGTATGTGAATCGAGAACTACCAGATGTACAAGCTGGTTTCCGAAGAGGCAGAGGAACTAGAGATCAAATTGCCAACATTCGCTGGATCGTGGAGAAAGCAAGAGAGTTTCAGAAAAACATCTACTTCTGCTTCATTGACTATGCCAAAGCTTTTGATTGTGTGGCTCACAACAAACTGTGGCAAGTTCTTGAAGAGATGGGAGTACCAGACAACCTTATCTGTCTTCAGAGAAACCTGTATGCAGGCCAGGAAGCAACAGTTAGAACTGGACATGGAACAACTGACTGGTTCAAAATTGGGAAAGGAGTACGACAAGGCTGTATACTGTCACCCTGCTTATGCAGAGTACATCATGAGAAAGTCTGGGCTGGATGATTCACAATACAAGCTGGAATCAAGATTGCTGGGAGAAATATCAACAACCTCAGATATGCCGACGACACCACTCTCATGGCAGAAAGTGAGGAAGACCTCAAGAACCTTCTGATGAGGGTGAAAGAGGAAAGTGCCAAAATTGGCTTGAAGCTCCACCATAAAAAAAACTAAGATCATGGCAACCACTCCCATCACTTCCTGGCAAATAGACGGGGAAGAAATGGAAGCAGTGACAGACTTTCTGACTGCAGATGGTGACTGATGGTGACTACAGCCATGAAATTAAAAGATGTTTACTTCTTGGGAGGAAAACTATGGCGAACCTAGACCATTTAATCAAAAGCCGAGTCATCACCCTGCCAACCAAGGTTCGTATAGTCAAAGCGATGGTTTTCCCAGTAGCAATGTATGGCTGTGAGAGCTGGACCATAAGAAAGGCAGAACGCCGAAGAATAGATGCTTTTGAATTATGGTGTTGGAGAAGACTCTTGAGAGTCCCCTGGACTGCAAGCAGTTCCAATTGGTCAATCCTCCAGGAAGTCAAGCCTGATTGCTCCCTGGAAGGACAAATCCTGAAGCTGAAGCTCCAATACTTTGGCCACCTCATGAGAAGAGAGGACTCTTTAGAAAAGACCCTCATGCTGGGAAAGATTGAAGGCAAAAGGAGAAGGGGGCGGCAGAGGATGAGATGGTTAGATAGTGTCACCGAAGCAATGAACATGAAATTGGGCGAACTCCGGAAGCTAGTGGAGGACAGGGAGGCCTGGCGTGCTGTGGTCCATGGGGTTGCAAAGAGTCGGACACGACTAAGCGACTGAACAACAACAACCATGCTGCTGGTGGGCGCTCACCCTCTCAATGGCCCTACTAATGAATGTCAAAGGTAAAGGTTTCCCCACGACCGAATGGTCTAGTCGTGACTGACTGTAGGGGGCTGTGCTCATCTCCGTTTTTAAGCTGAAGAACCGGCGTTTGTCCAAAGACAAGCTTGTTTGTCCAAAGACAAGCTTCCGTGGTCATGTGGCCAGCATGACTATACGCCATAGCGTTACCTTCCCACCAAAATGGTACCTATTTATCTACAGGCATTTCTTAGGTGCTTTCTAACTGCTAGGTTGGGAGGAGCTGGGACAAGCGACGGGAGCTCACTCTGATGCGCAGTCTTGAACTGCCAACTTTCTGTCAACAATCTCAGCTCAGCGGTTTAACCCACAGCACTACCACATGACCCTCCCCTAAATTCCCATGGCGCACCTGCAGACCATTCACAGCACACCAATGTGTCGTGGCACAGTGGTTGAAAATCACTGGCCTAAATGGCCAATCTGAGGCTTGCCGAGGCTACGGGTAGATGTGTTTGGCCTCAGTGGGCCTTGGAAAGCCCTCTGGACCTGACCCCAGCCCAGCTCTGGTTGGATTCGGAGGGTGTGGGTGTGAGTAAAATTCACAGGCTAATAACCCACTGATTTTTTTTTTTAAATACACAGGGGTTCTAGGAACAGAACCCCCATGGATAAAAAGGCCCAACTGTAATTCTTATTTTGGGAACTAATGCTGCAAGTGCAATCCTAGCCATACTTACCTGGGAGTAAGCCCCATTGATTATAGTGGAATTAGTTCTGAGTAGACATGGGCTGTAATTACAGGATTGGGCTATAATTGGATTGGGCTAGATAAATAAATTATATAGGTTACAGTTCTTTCATACTTCTCATGTGTAAGTCCCATTGAATTCAGTGAGACTTACCTCTGCGTAGACATGGATATGATTGCATTGTAAGAATTTTTTTTAATTGTTCTTCATGTCTCTTTGGTAAACAGGTTTACTGCTTAATCTTTTCCTTGAATTCAGTTGCTTGCAGAGGCTCTTTTATTGTATGTTGTTACTCCATGGAGACTAATTGACATTTTGAGACACCAAATGAAAGGCAACACAAACTATAAAGTATTCTCTTTTAATGTGTTATTTAAAACACCTCCACACACAATTTTCCCTTGTCAAATAACATCTGAAGTAATTGTACAACTGCACAATGCAGCAAATGAACGTTTGAGCAAGAGACGAAGCATCTAGTCTCAATCTTGTGTTTTGTTGATCTGAATATTTTGGCAAATAGTAATTGGCCATTTGCTGTTGGCCCCAAATCAATAAACAACAGATGAAATACTTGAGGACAGTTCCAGAATTCAATAGCTGATAGCCAAAGGAGCAATTAAAACAAAATCCCATCCCAGAATACACTTCCTTTAAATAGCAAAATCACCTAAACATTCACAATGAGAATTTATTTGTGACTAAGGGCTCAATCCTGAGCCCGTTATTGCTGGCGGTACGCGAGTACCACCAGCTAAAAGTGTCACAAACATGCCACAAACTACATCTGCAACACTTCACCACCCATGCTGGTATGACATTCAGGGTGCAATCCTAAACTGAGTTAGGCCGGCATAAACTAAGCCAGCAAAGTTTGGCCAGCACAAGGGACACTGTAAAATATGTTTGGAACACACAGATGTGCACCATCCTCCCTGACTCCGAGAGTAGTCCAAACACGCTTTATGGTGGCCCTTGTGCTGGCCAAACTTTGCTGGCTTAGCTTATGCCGGCCCAACTCCAGTTTAGGATTGCGCTCTCAGTTAGCGCTAGGCCCCAATGTAAACGTACGGGACAGCCAGCGCTCCAGTAAGCCCGTTGGGGTTGGGGTGGGGGGAGGCCGGGGAGGGTAGAGCCACATAGATGGAGGGGAGGAGATGGTCAGTGAGGGGGTTGGAATCCAACCGTTGGATCCAGTGGTGGCTTCCAGCACCGGATCTTATCTCCAGCCTGGTCCTGGGCAGCCCAACATGCGCTGGCAAAATAGATAGCAGTGAGCCAAGGAGCCCCATTGTGGGCAGTGATGCTTTCTCTGGGTGATGAACATCCGTTTCTCCCGAGGAGCTTCCGGTGACTGCCTGGCTGCCATGTGATGCAGAGGTAGCCATTTTGGTGCCACTGCTCCTACAGGCAGTTCAGAATTGGGCTTTCCATCCCAAATCTACAATGATCTGCAGAAATCATGTGGCATGTCAACCTGGAGCAGTGAATAGGAAATAGGAAATCATATCTGACAGAAATCATGCACAAGAACATGGAATAAAATGTGTCAAGTCAATTATTCATCAGCAGGTCATTCTTCAGATTTTGACAGTATCGATTATTACACTGAACTAGCTCTTTCCAAGAACAATAAATCTTTTACAAAACTAGAATTTCCTCTAAGTAGCGATCTGTCAAATTCATCTAGACATATGACTGTATACCAGATTGTGATTCTGAACACGCTGCAGTTTGAAAGCCTGTTAAAAAGTTAGAGAAATGGTTGGGTTTGGCATCTACTATTTTTGTCCTATCTTCTTTGTCCCCTGTATCAACATTTATGCTTGAATGGTACATGCTGTTGAATCCCATTTCTGAAAGTTACAGGAAGAAAGGGTATCACCTACGTAAATCAATAACATACACCAGCTCAAGATCATACTCAAGATCTAGGAGCTGGGCTGCTGTGGGTGGAGAGGGGCCATTGATTGAGACACCTGTGCTGGAGGCCGGGCGGCAAACTCAGGCACCACTTGGCTCTGTTCCCTGCAGGTCGGTTCCAGCTTAAGCCCTTTGGCTTGCCAAAGGCGCGAGCCTCTGGCGTGAGCCGAAGGGCAAGAGCCGAAGGGCTCTTTGCCCGTGGTTCTTCGCCGGTGGAGCGGAGCCTGGAGCCCGGAACATCTGCTGTTGCTGCCGCCTGCCTACCTTCCTGTTCCCATCTTCCCGTGGATCAGCAAGTTCCAGCCACGCCCTTATTTTTTTTTTTTTGAATCTTAGCCGCCTGTCAACAAGCCAACACCAGCCTTTTAACTGAGTGAGTGATAGTGTGATTGTGACTTCCTGGCTGGAGTGAGAGTCTGGCCAGGAGAGTGGATGGGATCCCTGCCTCTGTGAGAGGGGGGCAGGGAGGAACGGAGTGAGGCCTTTGCCTCGGTGAGAGAGGGGCAGAGGCCTGCAGCAGCCCAAGCCTCAGTGTGAGGGGGGTGAGGGCTGCTGCACTGGTTGTTAGTGGGGAGTGTATGTGTATGTGTGTTTGTGTTTTTAGTCTTCTGTATTCGTGCTGGTGGTTGGCTTGTAGGTCGCTCCCGCCGGAAGTATGTGCTTGACACTTCGAGGGAGCTCAGGGGAGGGGAGGGGGACCACCATCAGTAGAGTTACGGGTTACGGAAGATATGGCGGTGGGGGCTGGGCCGGACATTACAGGAGAAGGAGGGTCAGTCGTAGACAGACTGTCCCTCTTTCTGGCCCTCCCCTCATCCCTCTGACCCTTGGAAATCCTGGCAACAGTCCCCTGAGTCTGAAGCTGCTGCTTTTGAATGCCAGGTCGGTGAATAATAAAACCTCTCTAATCCATGATTTAATCTTGGAGGAGAAAGCCGACCTGGTATGTATCACGGAGACCTGGCTGGATGAGCTGGGTGGGGTCAGTCTTTCCCAGATTTGTCCACCGGGTTTCCGGGTACTTCAGCAGCCACGACTACAGGGGCGGGGAGGCGGGGTTGCAATGGTCTATCGGGATTCCATCCGTCTCACCAGATACCCTGTTCAGCAGTTCACCGGGTTTGAGTGCCTCCGCGTTGTGTTGGAGGGGCGAGACAGAACAGGGATTCTGTTGGTGTACCGCCCGCCTTGCTGCCCAACAGTCTCCCTGCCTGAGCTGACGGAGCTGGTCTCGAGCGTGGTGTTGGAGTCCCCCCGCCTATTGGTGTTGGGGGACTTTAATGTCCATGCCGAGGCCCCAGGAACACCTGCGGCTCAGGATTTCATGGCCTCCATGACAACCATGGGTCTGTCTCAAAGAATATCTGCCCCAACACATGAGGCGGGACACACGCTGGACCTGGTGTTTACTGCGGGGCAGGCTGATGATGATCTGGAGGTGGAGGATATTAAGATCACTCCTTTGTCATGGACAGATCATAGTCTGGTGGGATTTAGGCTTGTTGCGGCTTCTCACCTCTGCAATGGCGGGGGATCACACTCTATGATCCGCCCTCGGAGGCTGATGGATCCAAATGGATTCCTGAGGGCTCTGGGGGACTTTCCTGTTGCCAGAGTTGGAGACTCACCCGGTGCCCTGGTCGACCTCTGGAATACGGAGATGGCCAGGGCCCTGGATGAGATCGCTCCTGAGCGTCCTCTGCCCAGTCGCAGAATCAGAGCGGCTCCTTGGTTTTCTGAGGAGCTGCGAATGATGAAGCGGCAGGGCAGACGACTAGAGCGTCGGTGGCGAAAGACTCATGCCGAGTCTGACCAGACTCGGGCTAGGGCCCATTCAAAAGTTTATTCTAGAGCAGTGGTGGCGGCTAAGAGGGCACACTTCTCTGCCACCATTGCATCTGCAGAGAACCGTCCAGGTGAGCTTTTCCGTGTGGTCCGCAACCTTCTACATCTGGCCCCCCCTATTGGTGGGGAGGAGCACACGGAGGCTCGCTGTGACGAGTTTGCAAAATACTTTGCAGACAAGGTCGATCAGATCCGGCATGACTTGGACGCCACTGTGGGCATATCTAGTGATGTCCCTGGGGAACCTGTCTATCCTACGATTTGGGATTCTTTTCAGCTTGTAGAGCCTGAGGATGTGGACAGGATTCTCTGGAGTGTGAGACCTGCTGCTTGCCCGCTCGACCCTTGCCCGGCATGGCTAATTAGAGCTGCCCGGGGAGGGCTGGCCGAGTGGACAGGGAGGGTGGTGAACTCATCTCTGAGGGAGGGGGTGCTCCCGCCTGCTTTGAAGCAGGCGATGGTTCGCCCCCTCCTGAAGAAGCCCTCCCTGGATCCCACAAATTTAAACAACTTTCGGCCAGTCTCCAATATCCCATTTCTGGGCAAGGTGATTGAGCGGGTGGTGGTGTCCCAGCTTCAGAGGGTACTGGAGGAAACGGATTATCTGGACCCATTCCAATCTGGCTTCAGGCCGGGGTTTGGGACGGAGACTGCCTTGGTCGCCTTGGTGGATGACCTGCGCCGGGGGATGGACAGGGGAAGTGCGACCCTGTTAGTCCTGCTGGACCTCTCGGCGGCTTTCGACACCATCGACCATGGTGTCCTTCTGGGTCGGCTGACTGGGTTGGGGCTTGGAGGCACTGTTTTGAAGTGGTTCCGCTCCTTCCTGGCTGATAGATCCCAGAAGGTGGTGCTGGGGGATGCTTGTTCGGCACCCCGACCTCTTAGGTTTGGGGTGCCACAAGGTTCCATCTTATCCCCCATGCTGTTTAACATCTACATGAAACCGCTGGGAGAGGTCATCCGGGGGTTTGGAGTGGGGTGTCATCAATATGCTGATGACACCCAACTTTATCTCTCCTTTCCCCCCGATTCTGAGGAGGCGGTTGAGGTCCTGGATCGCTGTCTGGAGGCGGTTGGGGGCTGGATGTGGGCGAACAAGCTGAAATTAAATCCGGATAAGACAGAGGTGCTCTTGGTCCGGAAATCCACAGCTCGGGTATTGGACTATCGTCCTGCTCTGAATGGGGTTGCACTTCCTCTGAAGGAGCAGGTTCGCAGCTTGGGGGTTCTCCTGGATTCACAGCTACACCTGGACTCCCAGGTGGCAGCGGTGGCCAGGGGAGCCTTTGCTCAGCTTCGGCTGATTCGCCAGCTGCGGCCGTACCTGAGCTGTGCGGACCTGGCCACAGTGACCCACGCCCTAGTGACATCTAGGTTAGATTATTGCAATGCGCTCTACGTGGGGCTGCCTTTGAAGACGGTCCGGAAATTACAACTAGTACAGAACGCGGCGGCTCGGGTGGTTGCTGGGGCACGTCGGTTTGACTCTGTCGAGCCGCTGCTTCGGCGACTGCACTGGCTGCCGGTTCTGTTCCGGGCCCAATTCAAGGTGCTAGTTTTGACTTTTAAAGCCCTTTACGGCTCGGGTCCGGGGTATTTGAGGAACCGCCTTCTTCCATATAATCCAACCCGTACTCTTAGATCATCTGGGGGGGCCCTTCTGACTGTGCCGCCACCAGGAGAAGTGAGAGGGGCGGCGGCCAGGAAGAGGGCCTTCTCAGTGGTGGCCCCCCAACTCTGGAACACCCTCCCCTTAGAATTGAGAACTGCTCCCTCTTTGTTTACATTTCGGCGGGGGCTGAAGACCTTTTTATTCCAAAAAGCTTTTAACTGTTGACAGGCTGGCTGGCTGGCTGGCTGGTCTGTTCATTTTTATATATGATCCACTGGGCGTGTTGTTTTAAATTGTATCTGTTTTAATTTTGTTGTTTGTATCATTTTTTAACATTGTTTTTAACTGCTTGGTAATGTTAATTTTATATTTTATCTTTATAAAGATAAAGATAAAGGTGTGGCCTGATGGTGCATCTGAGCAACTTCAAGATTGTTTCAGGAACACCGAATGGGCACTGTTTAAGGAGGACAACATCGAGACTTATACTTCAACAGTTTTGTTCTATATCAAAAGCTGTATTGATGTTGTTACTACTACTAGACAGGTACGGGAGTTTTCAAATAACAAGCCCTGGGTTAACAAGGAGGTGCGTCTTTTATTAAGGGCTAGGAATGCTGCTTTCCATTCTGGCAATATGATACAGTATCGAGAGGCTAGAGCTAAACTGAAAAGGGGCATTAAGGATGCCAAAGCTGTATATAAACGAAGGATTGAACAACCTTTTGAGAGCTCGGACTCCCGTCAGGTATGGCAAGGTTTGCGACAAATTACGGGACAGAGTAACAAGAACAGCTTGACTTGCTGCAGTGATTCCTTGGCAGAGCAACTAAATCAATTCTTCGGCCGCTTTGAGGCGGGAACAGGAACAACTATCGCCCTGGCATCTGAAACTGAGAGAACATCAATGTCTAACACTGACATACAACCTCTCCTACTGCAAATTTCTGATGTGAGGCAGGTCTTCCAGAAGGTTAATATTCGTAAAGCAGCTGGACCAGATGGAATTATGGGACGAGTTGTTAGGGACTGTGCTGCAGAGTTGGCTGGAGTATTTATGGATATATTCAACCTATCTTTGCTGCTGTGTTCTGTCCCAACGTGTTTGAAAACATCTATCATAGTACCAGTCCCTAAGCAGTCCGTAGTGGCATCTCTTAACGATTATAGACCTGTGGCCCTAACACCTGTCATCATGAAATGTTTTGAGAGACTGGTGTTGAATTATGTTAAGGCTAGTCTACCACCCACTTTGGATTCATATCAATTTGCCTATAGGAGCAACAGATCTACGGATGATGCTGTGTCTATTGTTGTTCACATGGTATTGCGACATTTGGAACAACAAGGTACTTATGCAAGGCTGTTATTTGTGGACTACAGTTCGGCTTTTAATACGATATTACCTAGTAGGCTGTTTCTCAAGATGCGTAGTCTGGGCATACATCAGAAGATCTGCCTGTGGTTAAAGGATTTTCTGACAAACAGGCCACAGTCAGTAAGGATGGGATCCCATTACTCTTCTACTCTAATATTAAGCACAGGAGCCCCTCAAGGCTGTGTGCTAAGCCCCTTCCTTTATTCCCTGTACACATATGACTGCACGCCACTGTATAGCACCAATGCTATTATTAAATTTGCAGACGATACAACAGTAGTGGGGCTCATCAATGAGAACAACGAGACTGTGTACAGAAAGGAAGTACAAGGGCTGATATTGTGGTGTAAAGAAAACCATCTTACACTTAATGCCAAAAAAACTAAAGAGCTTATCATTGATTTTAGGAGGAAGAGAGATGTGCATTTGCCTTTGCTCATAAATGGTGAGGAGGTGGAAAGCGTTGGCAGTTTCAAATTTCTGGGTACCTACATTTCATCGGACCTCACATGGACATTAAATGCCGATATGCTAGTGAAGAAGGCGCAGAAGAGGCTGTACTTCCTAAGGGTGCTTGGGAGGATGAACCTTTCTCAGCGTCTACTTCTGGCTTACTACCGTAGCACCATTGAGAGTGTCCTCACATACAACATTTTAGTATGGTATGGGAGCAGCTCTGTAGGGGATAAAAAGGCACTACAGAGAATTATTAAAGTGGCCCAGCATACCATCGGGCTCCAGCTACCCACCCTTGAAGATATTTTCGCCACCCGCTGTTTAAGGAAAGCACATAATATCCTTAGAGACTTTTCCCATCCAGCTTACAACTTTTTTGAATTGTTGCCTTCTAGCAGAAGGTATAGGACTATTAAAACTCGGACAACACGTTTTAAGAACAGTTTTTACTCTAGAGCCATAGCAGCATTGAACAATGAACTGAAGTACCAGTAGATAGGGGCAGTCGGACTGTATTATTTCCTATTGTGTGGATGTTTATCATTCCCTATTGTGTGGATTTCCTGTTGTGTATCATTTCCTATTGTGTGGATGTTTGTGTTTCAGAGGAGGAATTTTTTGAAGGGGGGCGGGGAGTGTGGGGATTGGGGGGGACTGTTGGGAATTCAATGTGTGTGTTGGTTTGGTCTCCGGGTGTCAACGAATTTCAATGTATTGTGTAATACAATGACAATAAATAATAATAATAATAATAATAATAATAATAATAATAATAATAATAATAATAATTTTATCTTTTTTATACTGTAATGCCGCCTTGAGCGCCTCTGGGCGAAAAGGCGGGATAAAAATCAAATAAATAATAATAATAATAATAATAATAATAATAATAATAATAATAATACTTTTTTCCTGGATAATTTTGAGTTGTCTATGGATTTCTGCTAGCATTCAGCAACCACACAATCTTTGGGATCAGACATGCAAACCCTGTGATTCAATTTGTGCATCTCCATCAGTACAGCCAGAGACTTGGAATGTCTTAGGGCAGTGTTATTCAAACTGTGGGTCGGGACCCACTTGGTGGGTTGCAACCTGATGTCAGGTGTGTCACAGAAAGCTGGGAACAGTGATCTTGGAAACTGCAGGCCTTACAGTACTCTTGTTGTATTCCTTTTGGGAGTGTTAACAAGTTTTAATTTTCAAGCAAGGTTTTTTTTTTCAGTTTTGTTTTTAGTTCAGTGCTTTTTCATAATATTCCTTCCACAACATCACTTCCACGTTAATGACATCACTTCCGGTAGGTCCTGACACGCGTGCAGCACAATTCTACAATGTGGGTCCTGCTCTATAAAGGTTGAATACCACTGTCTTAGGGCACAATCAGTGGTGCTATCTAAAGCGGGAGGAACTGGAATGGTGGGCGGGAGTTACGTGTGATTGGCTGCCCGTCCATTCGGTTCCGCCGCCTGCCCGCCCGCCGCGCGAGCTGCCCTGGTGTCGGAGGGGGCGCCTGCTCGCCGGGGGAGACGGGTGGGGGCACGCTGGGTGCCTGGGTGAGCAGCTGTGGGGCGCGCCAACCAGGGGCAGCCCACGCAGCGGGCGGGCAGGTGGCGGAACAGAACGGACGGGCTGCCAATCAACCGTACATCCCGCCCAGCGTTCCGGTTCCTTCCGCTTTAGATACCACCACTGGGCACAATCCTACCCTGGAGTTTGGCTGGCATAATCCCCTTCTGCCAGCCAAGTTGTTCAGCAAGCGCACTGCGTTTAGACCACTCTCGGAGTCAGCAAGGACAGCGCACATCCATATGCTGGCCTCCCTGACTCCAAGAGTGGTGCAACAGTGGTGTTGCACAAACATTTATGACATGTTGGTGACATCCTGGCCTAACTCCAGGCTAGGATTGTGCCCTTAATTAGGTTCCACCTGTCATTTCAAGGGCAAAACAAATGGTCCAGTAAAATCAATGCATATCGATTTTTACTGTATTATTTGCTTATATGATGGCAGTTTGTAGGCTGTGCTAATTGAATAAAATCTGACATTTGCAGATTTACATAAAATCTGGCATTAAAATCTGACTTGCCTCTCTGTTCCCAAGACTGGGACAAGTCTCTATTTCATGATTATTTATCAAGTATTTCATGATTATTTATCATGATCTGAGTATCAAAATTGTTTTCATTCCTAGACAATTGTCATTCAGTGTCCAACCTTTGTTTTGTCTTGAACTGACTCAAACATATGCAGCCGAACCAAATGGAGGTTTTAATAATAATTATATTTTCTCCATGAGTATGAAAATTAGTTCTTAAAGCACTGTGCATAATAAAAGTCTGCGCTGTTTGTGTTCTACCTAAGGGCACAAATATGAGACAAAATATGAGATTAGAAGAAATAAACTAGACAAGCTCTCTACTATAAGAAATGATTAGCATAGGGTACTAATGGACAGCACTCTGAGAACATATATCTTCTTTTAAAGATTAATATTTCTGTAGAGTAAGGCTAATGAATCTGTTTGCATGAGAAACAGCCAAATTCCAAGGAAACGGAGTTCTATTAGCCCAAGAGAGCTTTTAGACTAATTTGCTCACCCTTCACGCTCTTGTCTCAAGGAAGACATTGCAAACTGACCAGTAGGACATTTGGATCACTTCTTCTGTTTTTTGCTTCCTTGCCAATTGCTTAAAAAGCAAGGGAGCAAGACCTACCCCTCTCCAATTTATTTGTTTGTACTGTGCACCTTTGGTGAATAGAAAGGTTTTGTGCTTGTGTGTCCTAGAACCAACATTAATCTGGACTCTGTCTTTAGAGCTGGCCAAAATAACTCAGCCTGCCTCTGGTAAAAAGGTAAAGGTTTCCCCACAACCGAATGGTCTAGTTGTGACTGACTGTAGGGGGCGGTGCTCATCTCCGTTTCTAAGCCAAAGAGCCAACGTTTGTCCAAGGACAAGTTTCCGTGATCAGCATGACTATATGCCAAGGCGCACGGAATGCTGTAACCTTCCCACCGAAGAGGTCCCTATTTATCTTCTTGCTTTTTTTAGGTGCTTTTCAACTGCTAGGTTGGCAGGAGCTGGGACAAGCAATGGGAGCTCACTCCGTCAAGCTGTCTCAAACTGCCAAACTTCCAGTCAACAAGCTCAGCTGAGCTGAGCTTAACTCTCAACTTAACCCACAGCACCACCATGTCCCTGCCTCTGGACCCACACACAATTCTGGGCTCTATTCCAGGGTTACTAAAATGTTACAGGCCTTATCCTTGGACCCACAAATCAATCTCTAGACTCCATCCCTGGCTCTACCACTGGGCATGCTCAGGACTTTGCCCTTTCATTCAAAGGGTTCTATGTCAATTTCTGCCCCCTCAAAAGTTGACTGTGGGCACAATCCTAACCAATTTCCCAGCACTGGGGTAAGGGCAATGCAGCTCCAAGGTAAGGGAACAAACATTCCTTACCTTGAGGAAGCCTTTGCGACTACTACTCCAAAGTGCTTGTCCCATTGGCACAGCTATGTCAGTGCTAGAAAATTGGTTAGGGTTGTGCCGTGTGACACAAGGCCAACTGCTCGTGAAACTGAGGGGCATTCGTAAACCAATTTGGGATAAGGCACATAGGGATATGCAAAATGCCTCTGTGAATGATCACAAACTTTTTTAGCTATCCTTGAGATTTCTCAGATGTTTCTCCTGGGGATAAATTCTGACATTTATTTAAAATGTCATGTTTTGGCCATTTGAGTGCCACCCTTAATTGTACAGCAACGGGGGTTTGATCAGCAACGGGGGTTGCTGATCAAAGGAAACAAATTCAAACAATCCGCTGGTGAGCTGAAGACTTTGGGCTAGCCTGTGGCCATTCTTTGGATCCTGGCCACAGTTAATAGGACATCTGGCACTTTGGATTAAAAAGTCTTCTTGGCAGGAAAAAGGCATGTGCCATCCAAGAATATGTATATTTAGAAAATTCTACTATCACATAATATCCAATTATAATTTATATCTGTGCTCCACAAATGTGTGTGTGTGTGTGTGTGTGTGTGTGTGTGTGTGTGTGTGTGTGT
>JAJKFI010000001.1:56751287-56770202 GCA_029204185.1 Lerista edwardsae
TGTGTGTGTGTGTGTGTGTGTGTGTGTGTGTGTGTGTGTGTGTGTGTGTGTGTGTGAGCGTATTCACATGCCTGCACTGGTGTAGCTAATGAAAGTGTAGCCTGGTGCAAAGGACAAGATGCCCCAGAAGTGATGTCACAACAGGAAGTGACATCACAGTTGTGTGTTCATTTTGTTGTTTTTTTCGGTCATAACTTTTGATACAATAAAGATTTTACACTCCAATTTTTTTTATCATATTCTGCATGAAATACCACATCGAATGATATATAACATGACAGTATTATTCCTAAAACCCACAATGTTTACATGACAGTTGTATTTTCTTTTTCAGGATTTTGGGCCATCATGTTTGATAAAGATATCACACTTTGGTTTGTTTCACTGCATTCTGCATTAAATTCCAAATCAAATGGTATATGATAGTATTATTCATACATACCAAGATTTTCACAATTTTGGCCACTAATGTCAAACTCAGCTTGTTGCCCCCCTAAAGCTAGTTGCTCAGGGCAATTGCACCTGCACTTCTTAGCTACGCCCCTGCATGCCTGCATGTGTGCACATGTAAATTGGTCTACCTATTCCCCCCCTTAATTTTCTTGACTTGGAAGTTTGTGCTCCTTTTTTGCCCAATTTTCATCTTTGTCTTATCCTTCGTAGCTTTTGGATTTGTGGTATGGGAACTTTTAAAGTAGGGATCAGTTTCATTTATCAGTTTTATTTTTTAGAATTTTTCTATCTGTAAACTGCTTTACTTTTGTTGTAAAGCAGTATATATATACTGTTTGATTGATTGAATTATGTGTTATATACATTGATGGCGCTATCTAAATTTTCCTGCTGTCTCGGCAAAGAGGCACTTTTAAAGTGGTGTGCCTCTTATATTTCGAGAGGGAGAGCAAGTGTTCCTCTTCACTCCAGCATAGTGTCTCTTCCAGTGGCTGTTATTGGTGCCTCTTCGGTATTCATTTTTAGATTGTGAGCCCTTTGGGGGAGGGAATCATTTATTGATTTATTTTGCTATGTAAACTGCTTTGTGAACTACTCTTGTTGAAAAGTGGTATATAAATATTCTTAATAATGACAGTAATAATAGTAATAGGAAAAATAATGTTAATTGATATAACAACTGGTCATTATGGCATTGTTGTATTTCTGATTAGGATTAAATTCTCCTTGGCTTGAGAGACACTAGGAATTATTGCATTATAAAGCAAAATGCTATACTGCTAGTGTGGATTCACAACTGGACTGTGGTATTAGCTATCCTAGTTCATATTATGTTTTACTATGCAACACAATTTAAATTAGAATTGTGTGACACAGACTAAACGATCGACACCGAAAAAAAATCATGAGAGCTGACGAATTAATGAAGATACTATACTAACAGTATGACCCTTCTTCAGAAGTAAGTCTTGCTATGCTCAGTGGGGCTTACTCCCAAATAGGTGTGTATAGGATTGCAGTCTAAATTACACTTTATTTGTAAAAGGATTACATATTTAGTTACTAGTATCTCCAAATAAAGGATCCTTTGGTAACTGGGCTCAAAACAAATGGGACAAGGCTTCTCTTTATATCTTACACCAAGCTTTATTCCATTTTTAAAAATAGAATATGCTGTGTCATCAGGCATATTCTGTGTGTCCCATATGCTGTGTCCTCCCTTAGCTTCCCATTTTACCACATCAGCTCCCAGTCCGAACTTTCAAAACACATTAAGGTTGCAATCCTAGCCACACGTACCCAGGAGTAAGACCCTTTGAGTATAATGAGACTTATTTCTGGGTAGACATGCATAGGATTGGGTTGTGGAAGGCAGGATTTTAAAAGCCCTAGTAAGGCATATTCTTCTTGAAGATGCTATGGTTAAGAATGAAGAAATATCTAGAGATGTACTGGAGTCATGGAGCTCGAGTCGCAAGTCATTTGCAAATCTCTGCCCTCCCACGACCTGACTTGTTCACGAGTCATAGCTTGTGCCTGTGGCAACTCACACCTGGAAATTCCCAAGTCATTTTGACTTGAGTACAAGTCTTATTTGAAGCGAGGGACAAGTCAGGCGCCCATCTGTGATCCAATTGATCATACTTTCAGACATGAACTAGAGAAAGCCTGCTCCCTCCCCCGTGAGCTGGCTATACTTACCTTCCTCCTCCTCCCCTGCCTCCTGCTTGATGGAGCTACCCAAAACAAAAAAAAATTAATCCTTCCTTCTCCCCTCACCCCCAGCCCTTTTGTTCTGGCTGCAACAAGCTACCTTGCTGCATGCTGGCTTCTGAATGGTCCCACAATCTTTTTCGCTCAACATGGAAGTATACCCAGACTTGCGAGGGAAATACATGTCTTTATGACTCAAGTTTTTCATTACTCATGCATGTTAATGACTCGGGTGTGACTCGCATGACTCAAGTATATATGAATCAGTGAAAAATGTGTTTTTATGACTTAAAACCCGAGTCACGTGACTTCTCAATATTTGACTTCTTGTTGTCATTGCATAATGAATATGCATGCATGAATCACCCTTGATGACTATCATTGAATGTGTGAACTGGTTCAGTCAGAAAACACTGCATCTGAGTTGAGATGGAATGATGAGATGTGGTGTTAGTAGTACTGGACTGATTCATTCAAACATGCAGGTCACCACCATTGATTCTTCAATCGATTAGTAAAAATAACCATGCGTTCATGAACTTGCCATAACACATGATTTTCAACTGAATTTACTTGCAGGTATGTATATTCAGGAGTTCAACTTAACAATTCAGACGGGTCTTTAAATGCTGGATTCTCACAAGCCTTTCAGGCTTGTAGCGGTCTGCTGCCAGACCGGGAAAAAAGTGCATCTCCTGGTCTGTTCAGTTTTCCTTCAAACGTTTCATGGTGTGTATCGTCATGAATGCAAACATCATTGCTCTGAATTAGAAAATAAAAATCAATAGCTTCTGATAACCTTGAATGGTATATGGTAGAAGCGAAAGCAGGTATGATTAGTTCAGGGATAAAGGGAAGGTTGAATGATTTGTACTTGCGTGCATCTCTTTTTCAAAACTCATTCAACAAAGTTATGTCCTCAGCTTATGCTCTGGTGCACAAATTAAATTTGCAACCTGTGAGTGCTGATGCAAAATGGTGAGATGCCAGAACTTTTAATAAACTGTATTGATGAGGAGGATAATATGAGCACTTGGATAGCCTTGGCTGAACTTAACCTCCCATATTGACAGAGGCCATGAAGGAGATACTGTCAATATTATTCAGACCAGTATTGATGCTGAAATCAGTTTCAAGGTGGGTTGGAGGGGGAGGGACTTTAGTCAGGTAAGAAATATTCAAGAATTTTTGAGGCAAGCAAACGTTTTCAAAATACTGCTGAAATATGTATAGCCCTAACTGAGACCCACCAAAAACATCACTGCAGGTTGTTCTTCAAGTTGTCCTGTGGGGATTGTCTAGCTGGAATCCAGAACTAATAAAGAAATGTTCTACATGGCAGACAAAATTCACCCAGGACTTGAATTGCTACAAAATTTCAAGGAACCTGTATTATTTATCCACGCTGGAGCTCAGGGCAGTGGCATTTGTGGTCACTCTCTGTACTCGCCGGGCAGCTCTGGCCATAGGCTAGGCCTTGCACCGACCGTTACACTCCCCCAATCCATGTTACCTGCATGTTGCTGAGAAGTAGGTTGGGTTGAGGGAAAGGGATTGGTCCAAGGTGCTACAAGAGGTACAAGGCGCTACAAGGTGCTACAAGGCGCTACATGAGCTACAAGAGGAAAAGCACCTAGTTCAATGGTCCAGCATATGCTGGTCAAGTTCCTAGGTTATTCCCCTTATCTGAAGAAGACTAGATAATAAGTACTTCTAATAGAATAGGTAATAAAAAGTTTGAGAACCACTGTTCTAGCTCAATACTCTCTCCCCTCAAGATTTCCTTCTGCCTTCTCCCACCCCATTTCTAAACCAGGATGGAAGAGGTAGAAGAGTGATGGCAGCTTGGCGGAGATGACACTCCCTCCCCCCATGACTCTGCTGTCTGAGGCAATCACTGAGGCAATCACGAGTTGCCTTGTAGATAAGCCAGCCCTACCCCCAGCAGCCTGTCATGGTTCCATTCTGTTTCATTGCCTCCTCATGGGGCAGTTTTCTTTAAGACTACACACACAGGGCCATGTTACCCTCTCAGAGTAATGTGTAACTCCTAGGCCCGTATAGTGAGGACAGCCCAATCAAGTCCTGCAGAGCGATACAGTAGTGCCAATGTGGTATCCCTCAGAGGAGTTTAGGCATCTGGAGGCCTCCTTGGGGGTAAAGGAACATTTCTTCTCTTGCCCCGGGGGGAGCCTGTGCAAGCCTGCTGGGTATACTCAGACCTGTGCCAGCTCTGTAGTGTGGACCCAGATGGTGGGGTTGTAGCCAGGAATGGGGTTAGGATTTTGTCGGAGGCTGCTGTCGCAGCTGCCACCAATACCACCCATCCCAACCCACCTGTAATCCTTCGTCCTCCCTGCCCCTGTCACCACCCTGTTCCGCCCACTCACCTCATTCCTACGATCCCCCTCCACGACTTACCAGTGTTAAGTCTGTGATCTGCTGGCACATGGACAGGGAGTAGGAAGGGGTGGAGCAGTGCTTGCCAAATCCAACCCCCCTTTCCGCATTCATGGGTCTTGCACCAGTGATGTTGCACCAGTAATGTTGGACTTGCACCAGTGGTGTTGCTTGCACAGGTCTGAGTAAACCCACAGTGCCAGCAGAGGCTTACCATGGAGCAAGGCAACAAATGATCCCTTGTCCCTAGAAGGCCCCTATTGGTCCCAACTCCCCCACAGGATGCAGTGGGAGCAGGGTGAGAGTGCAATCCTAACCTGGAGTTAAGCCGGCACAGTTAGGCCAGCAAAGTTTGGCCAGCACAAGAGCCACCGTAAAGCACATTTGGATCCCTCTCGGAGTCAGGGAGGATGGGGCACATCTGTGTGCTGACTCTGAGAGTGGTCCAAATATAATTTATGGTGCCCCTTGTGCCGGCCAAACTGTGCAGGCTTAACTGTGCCAGCCTAACTCCAGGTTAGGATTGCGCTCTGAGTTTCCTAACTCTACTTAGGATCCTGCTCAAGCCTGGTAAGTAACTATTCAATTCATGAGTGACATTTTAGATAACATCAGTTTTTAATAGGCCAGGGAGTTGCCTTTTTTCTGGCAGCTGTAATATTTCAAAGCATGGTGTCAATTAATACAATATTTGTCAAAGGAAGATTTGCAACCCAGACAATGCAAGGGGAAAAAAGGAGAACATTCAGTCCTGAAAGCAAATCTCTTACCACCTTCTGTCCCATTCAGCCGGGTATTTGTTCTCATCACTAGGGTATTATTTTCCATTAGGAGATTACAGACAACATAAGATGGTAATAAAAGAAAACAGATTCATTGTTATGGGTCTGCCAGTGAACATTTAGCTAAATGGATTCCTTTCTATTGCCATCGCTTTTCTTCATTTTACAAAAACGGATGCTTTCATTTAACTTCTGGTGCTTCTGTTTACTCGGTTTCTAAGGAACTGTAGCAGGATTCTCCAGCCTCCAAGAAGCTGAAGCACCGCAGTGTTTTTCTGAATTGAAATGGAAGGCACACCTCTTCTACCCCAAAAGTTGTAATGTGTAGGACTGATTCAGGTTGGTCTTAGAGTGAGGGTGGGAGCGTCGTCGTCATTCAGCCGGAACGCTGGGCGGGAGGAACAGGTGAGCGGCAGCCCCGCGGGGGCGGGGAAGATGGCGAAACGGACCGGAACGCAACGGGCGGGCTGCCACTCACCCGTTCCTCCCGCCCAGCGTTCCGGCTGAATGACGATGCTGGGTGGGTGTCATGAACTTGTCTTGTTTTGGTGTTCTCATTTCATTACTGGCTCTGTAAGGGCTGATTCTGTCTTCCCCACTCTGTGTGTGTGTGTGTGTGTGTGTGCGCGCGTGTGCGCGCGTGCATGTGTGTGTGTGTGTGTGTGTGTGTGTGTGTGTGTAATCCAATCTCTAATGATCCCTGGGTTCAGATCAGGGCCGGCTCCGGGAGCGATAGGTCCAATGCGGGGCGTTCCTGCGGGCTCCCCATCCTGCCCATTGGACCGTCACTCACTAAGAAGAGCACTTGTGGTGTTGCGCTCAAAGCGTGGCACCTGGAAATAGTTGGTGGTGACAGGATGACATCACCACCAGTAGTAGGACCTGGTATGCACCATTGCCACCGAATCCATCCCTTCCCATCACTTCCTCACCCCTGTTCCTCCCCACTCCCTGCCCAGATTTCCCCTGTCTGCTCCCTCCCCACCCACTCCTTGGCCCTTATCTGGTCCAGAGGGTGCAGTGGAGTCAGGCAGAGTTGTGGCACTGCTGCATCTAGCAGCAGTATGTGCAAAATGGAGGCCAACTTAGCACTCTGCGCTCCGTTGGCAGCCATTTTAGACAGTGGAAGTTCCTTATGGGCTAAGTGGAAGTCGTAATGGGCTCTGCAGGACAGCCCAATCCAAAATAGGATTGGGCTGTTAATAATTCTTACCTCAGTTTTATCTTTGACATTATTTATCCTGTGACTAAAGCTGACCAGAACAGGTTCTTCCCAGGTTTGAAGGGGTTCACTGCCCTAGTTGTAGGCAAAAATGGCAGCTGCTTAGTGATTTGGCAGGATTGGGACCACCACATTGTTAGCTAAATTGCTATAGCCCCTAAAGGGTTTGGTTCGTCCCTGGTGGGGCAAAATCAAATACACAACAGGTTTGAAGTTTGGAACGCTTCCAAGTTTATTCTGCAGAAGGAAGACAGACAAAGCTGCACAATAAGCAAGCAAGCAAGCAAGTCTGTGCCCCCTTGGAGGCTGAGCTTATTATGCATTGTGATCAGTTACATTCCCACCCACCTTGATACCCCTTCCCTTTTTGGCTGGGTTGCTTGAATTCTTGAGGGCTTCTATCTATCAGGTCATAACCGGCTTTCTTGGCCTATTGATGGTGTGGGAACTGCTGACTTATGCTTAAAGTTAGTTGCTTTTGGTACATGTTGCTTGGTTCTCATGCTCTCTAAACTGCTTGCATCTAGTTCTGGGTTACAATCATGGTTTTTTCTTACAACGTTTTTTGGAGATTTTGAGGAGTAAGAGAAATGTAAAAGGCTGTCCGTTTTCCTGGAGTTGGGTTAGGATTTCTGATTCGATTTGTTTGTTTGTTTTACAGTTGATGCTGGGACGGTGGTGAGTTCAGCAGTGCTTGAAGTATCGGTCATCTTTGCTACCTTCATTCATCCGGGAGGCACTGGAGATTGGTGCAATACCATGACAGTGGATCATTCCGGATGCATTCTGGCAGCCCTTCATGATATCACTATCAATGCTGATGTTCTTCAGGAAATTGTCTGAAGACCCGTTTTCTGTTTTGTCCCCAAGTGCAAACACGGCACAGTTATTTTCTATTTCTTTCTATCTCAATGTTATCTTTGATGTGCATTATGAAGTCTTAGCCCTGCTAACTGGGCAAGAGGCACTTTTTCTAGTGGTGTTCCTCTTATATTTAGCAGGGGAGAGTAATTTTCCCTCTTCACCCCTGCGCAGTCTTTCTAATGGCTGTTGCTGGTGGTTTGTCTTTTTCTTAGATTGTGAGCCCTTTGGGACAGGGAGCCATTTATTATTATTACTATTTACCTGTAAACCGCTTTGTGAACTTTGTGTTGAAAAGTGATATATAAGTACCTGTTGATTGATTGATTGATTTTGAAAGCCAGGACCAATTTCTTATTTTCTTGCACAGCTGAAAGTTCCCTTTACTGCAGGAGACATTCTCTCTTTTGTTGTAGCTCGAGTATAAACTAATCAGAAACCTTATTGCAAATATAATCAGAAAAGAATAATGCAATAACTCACATTTAATTGTAACAAAACTGTTTACAAATAATTTTTTAAAAATCAAACTGCAACTATGAACTGTAGCTATGGCCAACATGAAATTGTTTGTTGTGTCCCTTATGATTCTATTTGGGTGCTAACTCTTCTTCATTGCAATTTTATTACTTGTGACTCTTATGGAGCAATAAAACTGGGTTTTTAACAGTAACACAAATGAGCACATTTACTTTAATATCACATCCTTCAGGACTGTACTGTTGTCATGGCTTAATTGTTTGCCAAGAATCTAATGCAGCAAGTCATACCTCTGGGAATCCATTTAACAGGACATTTTCCTAACAGGACATTTTCCTAGGCTATTTCTTTTTAATTTCAGTAGGGATTACACTGGTCTACTTCCCTGTAGGCCAGTGGTCAGGGAACAGGGGTAAATTACCCCAAATGGGGTAAAAATGAAATTCCTGGGGGTAATGGACGGTCATGCTGCCGAGACACAGCCAGGCATGCATATGAACCTATATGCATGCCCAGCTGTGTCTTGGCAGCGCGGCCGTCCATTACCCCCATTCCGGTTCCGTCGCTGGCTGGCTGGCTCCGTTTTGTTTTGTTTGTTTTGCTCTGCCCACTTTTGCCGGCCAGCAAAACGCACCCCAGACTGCTCTACGCCTGCTCTGCTTTTCACACCACGGCAGTTTAGAGCACGTGGACGCATCAAGGAGAGCAGCAGAGCGGCGGCACATTGGACCTGAGCGACAGCGGAGCAGAGCGGCAGTGAAGAGGCAAGCCAGGGATGGCCGGGCATCGGAGGTGAAGGAAGGCACGCGTCTTTCCCCCCACCCCCGCCTCCGTTGCCCTGCCAGGCAAATAAAAAGCAATGGGTTCCAATATGTAATTTTTTTTCTTTTGTTCTGGTGGGGGGAGGGCGGGTAACGTCGGCATATCTAAATATATTTTGGGGTAAAAGGTAAAAAAGTTCCCTGACCCCTGCTGTAGGCTGTACCTTTGACTTGCTTGAAACGAAACTGAGAATTCTGTGCCATTGAAATGGCACCTTTCCCCTTCGGTGTAATTTTGGAGTTGCATTTTTGATGGTTGATCCTGAATTCTTGTAATCAGGGGCATAGCTAAAGAAGTGCAGGGGAGTGCAGTTGCAATAGGCTACAAGCTTTAGGGGGGCAACAAGCTGAGCTTGATATTAGTGGTCAAAATTATGAAAACCTTGATATGTATGAATAATACCATCATGTTATATATCATTGGAAAGGGAATTTAATGCAGATTGCAATGAAAGAAACCAGAATGTAAAAATTTTACTCCATCAAACGTTATGGCCAAAAAACCAGAAAAAATGAAAATACAACTATGACACCACTTCCTGTTGTGATGTCACTTCTGCAGCAACATTTTGCCCTCTGCATTGGGCTACACTTTCATTAGCTACACCCCTTCCAGTAATATGAGAGAAGGGTACAAAATCTTCTCTTTGAACGTTCTCTAAAGCATACTTCATTTTTTAAGCATTTCCAAGCATTGTGCACTAACAACCTTACAACAAAATCCTAGGCATGTCTACTCCACTGAGTAGTTTTACTTACTCTAGGTCAGTGGTATTCAAACTTTTTAGACCAGAACCCATTTTTTAGAATGGCACTTGTGTTGGGACAAAATCATGTCCTTAACCTGGAAGTGATGTTGCGGCAGGAAGATCATCAGGCAGGAAGTGCTGTCATTGTAATAAAATAAAATGACACTCGTGAAATGCAAATTGACATTCTTGGACTGCAGCAATTGTACAACCATGAAACATCCCTGACAGAAAGTAAGATTAGGACAAAAAATGATGCAGAAGCATTGAACTAAAACAAAACCCTCACTTGAAAATTCAAACTGTTAACACTCAGAAAAGGAACATAACAAATGTAAGGTCTGCAGTTTCCAAGATGGCTGCTCCCAGCTTTCCGTGACCCACCTGGCACCAGGTCGTGACCCACCAAGTGTGTCCCGACCCACAGTTTGAATAAAACTGCTCTAGGTAAATATGTAAAGGATTGTAGCCCTAATATTTTTTTTGTAAAGTAAAAAGTCCTCAAAGCCTATCATTCTTCATTGGGTAGATACTTCAATTCTGTTGGTCATTCTGGCTGTTCTCACCAATATTTTTTTAAAGACTGCATCTTTTCCAGATCTGAGATATCCTTTTGGAGAGTGACCAGAATTATACAAAATATTATACATTTTTAGAATCTAAAATATCACTGCACCCTAGATGTGCACAAGTGCAAGCCATTACAGGCAATTTTATTTTCTGCCCCTTTGCTATTGAACTCAATTGCCAGATAGAGTAGAGAAAAAAAAAATCCTAACTGAAACCATGGGCAGGCACTGTCAGGCTGTGTTGACTGTTAACTGACCTAGATAGACTCATGGTCCAAATCAGTATAAGGCCGCTTCTTATGTATCTTGAGACCTGTTCCCTGATTAATCACCACCAGTTCAGACCACATCAGCATATACTGTATGTGATGTGTGAAATGTGACCTTGTTTCCAGGAATCTAGAAAGACCATCGAGGCAAGACCAGAGGATTAAAATACAAATTTGTGCTGTGGTCCTGATCCGCGGGGGGGGGGCAGACTTGCTATTTACTGAATTAAAAAACACACACAATCACTTCCTTAAGGCTGCAATCTTAAAGTGCACCTCCCAGCTAGGCGTTCAGCATGGCATACCTATGGTTTCCAGGTAGGCTGCCCTCCAAGTATCTCACAGGCTAGTTTTCGATAGCTGCTGCAGCAAGTATGCATCCTGTGCTTTGCAAACTATTTCAGGGTGTTGCACTCAAGGGGATGGCTATAAACTAATTGCTTCCTCACCGTAAATCTGCCATTTCTTCAGCCTTGTTACGCTTAAACGCGATCGCTCGATTTCATTATAACAGAGGCAACCAGTATATTCCTGCTGCTCTCCATATTTTTCAAATCAAAATTCTACCCCAACTCCTATATGGAGCCCCAATCTGGATCGAGGCTGCAAATCAAGATCTTGACAAAATAGCCGCCTCTTTCCTTAGAAGGATTCTTGGGGTACCTAACATAATTAGATTGTCTACCCTGATACTTGAGCTAGGTATTCACCTTCTTTCAACCACTGCTTGGTCCTTTACTTTTAAGTTTTGGCTTCGATTACATCTTAATATCCACCCTGACTCCATACTTAATGATTTATTAAAAGACCCTTTTCTATCTAAGTAGTTCAAACTTCTCGACGCCAAACTCTTATCTCTGAACCTTTCCCCTGAATCTCTCACAGACATCAATCTTCATAGAGCGCATCAAATTATCAAATCCAAACTCTGGGAACAGGAACTTAACCGACTACTTCCCAATTTAAACCCCACCTGTTCTCCTCTTTTTTTTTGTCTTTCCCCTTCACTTGGTGGCCCTTTTAATTATTTCAGTAAATTAATAAATCCCAGCAAAAGGAGAGCATTTATGTTAGCGAGGCTAAACATTTTTCCATCAGCTGTTCACTTTGGCAGATTCTCAAATATTCCACATAATGACAGGCTTTGCCTCTTTTGCTCTTCAGAACCAGATACCCTAGGTCACATATTACTTCGTTGCCCGGCTCATCAACACCTACGGAACAACATTCTTGAACCTTATCTGTCTTCTCTTTCTGCCTCTTTTGCTGATCCTTTGCCTATTCTTTTAAGCGATAACTCGGCCACCATTTCCAACTTGGTAGCGGATTTTCTATTAGCGGTATCTAAGTCAAAACCCCTTC
The DNA here is from genome assembly GCA_029204185.1 of Lerista edwardsae. Lineage (NCBI taxonomy): Eukaryota > Metazoa > Chordata > Lepidosauria > Squamata > Scincidae > Lerista > Lerista edwardsae. The sequence goes on from JAJKFI010000001.1 coordinate 56,762,969, forward strand.
CTTAACCTTGTTTCCCAATATATATATATATATATATATATATAAATTTGTACCTCTATGATTACTGTCACCTCGTTTGTGATGCTAATGCATCAATTGTTATTGTTGTGAACTCTTTTTCTTCTTGTTTTTATTATGCCAATAAAAGGTTTTATAAACTGAAAACTGAACTAATTGCTCAATGGGATCAAATCAGCGGCGTCATGCAGCCGGAACGCTGGGCGGGAGGAACGGTGAGCGGCAGCAATCAGTCTTCCCCGCGAAACAGCGAAACGGAGCGGTATGCAACGGGTGGGCTGCCGCTCACCCGTTCCTCCCGCCCAGCGTTCTGGCTGCATGATGCCGCTGGATCAAATGTCCTATACACTTGAAAAAAATCAGAACTAGTGTGAGTTTCACTGACCACATGCATAAATGATATGTTTTACTGGCCATATGCAGTGGTGGGATTCAAATAAATTAACAACCGGTTCTATGGCCTTCAGGGTGGCCTTCAGGGCCATCCGCTGCCTTTCTTCCCTCTCCCAACCTAAAATTAGCAACCGGTTCTGCAGAATAGGTGAGAACTGGCTGATTTTCACCACTGACCATATGATATGCAATACGGTGGGATAAAATGGTGAAAACGAAATAAAAATACGTACCGCTTTCGCCATGCCTTGCTTTTGTAAAAGAAACAAAACTATTGGGAAAACTGGCTGGAACCTCCAAGGCTGGTCAGCTGGTCCGGGAGGCCCACAGCAAAGCATGGCCCTCCGTGGCTGTGGAAGAGCTGTCGCAGGGCAGCAGCGAAGTAAATGAAACCCAACCGGCGTAGGTTTGCTTGGTGAGGTATATATGAGGTTTCTCAAAGAGCCTGCATGCAGAATGGTCACAGGACAGTCCGAGGTCAGTTTACACAGAGAGAGCAGTCAATTCACAGCAACAGGTCACAGATCATAGCGCACTCCGGCAGCACCTCCCCCCCCCGCTTCCCTTCCTCCAACCCACAGAGATAGGAGGTAAGCAGCGTGCTTAAGTACTGCCACTCAGCCAATCAGATCCCTGATGGACGGCCAGCAAGTCCGTGCTACCTGTCACGTAGGCTGGCCTTGATCGAGGCACGTAGCTTCGTTCTAGCCCAAGTGCCTCTTAATTACTGCTCCTGTTTTAGCAGCTTTCCCGGTGGAAAAATACCATAAGCCTCACGGGCCTCAACAAAAACAAAACAACCCTGAAATCTGCAAAAAATCAAACACAAACACAAACCCACAAACCAACCCACAACCCCATTAGAAACGTGGGGGGGGGGAACCTCAGACCTGGAATGAGTTTTGCTGGGGAAATGGTGGAAGTGGAGGGAAATGGTGATAATGAAATGAAAACACATACACTGCTTTCTGCATGTCTCGTTTTCGTAAAAACAACAACCATGAAAGCTGCAAAAAAAGTTGCATGGGTAATGACTGTGGCTGCATCTACTGACTCTATACCATCTATATCACCTACCTGGTACACTTTGAATGCATATTGGTGGAGGGTGACATGGTGGACTCAGTACAGAGCTTTGCCCCAGGCACTCCAGCAGAGTGGCACTGGTTCGGGGGAGGGGAGTATGGGATTTGGCATAGGTCTTCTCTTCCCTTATCTAGAATTGCCCCTGTCACAGCCCCATTTTCAACTGTCTGATGGTGGAATTGCAATCCCAGAGTGGACTTGCTGATGAAAGCAGTATACTGGCATATCCACAAAGTCAATTCCAGTTCTGTTGAGATGAAGGCCCGACTTTGGGAGCAAAAAGTTGTACACACTGACTGGACAACAATTTATTGTAGCATTGGCAAACACCATATAGCTCTGTTGATGAGGAGAAAGTATCCACAGGCAATAAATTCACAACGGCTCCCATGGTACCCTGCAAATGTTCTACTGCTTCAGCAACATATATAGCTACAGGAAAGGTCATGGCAAAAGGTTTTCAGGGCAGCTCAGAGAATTCCAAGGCTGGATCTACCTCCTCTACCTGCCTCAGGTAGGTAACAGAAAGGGAAGAAAATCCAGATTCAAAATGAAGCAATGGGCCACTCTGAGTGTGTCTGCAACAACCATGTCTCCCTTGAGCAGAAAACCTGAACTTGCTTTGCTGTCAAAGTTATTGTGTGTCCAGTGGTAAATTCCATGAACAAAATTTGAGGGAAAGAACCACTGTTTAGAATTCACCTTCACAATGTAGAGATCACCACTGTCTTAGATTACAGTGAATTACTATTACTAAAGATTAGGCAATTCTATGGAGATTTGCTGGGACAGCTAAAGGGGACCTCCTTATTCAGAGCAGTACACTTAGTGCTGCATTTTCCCCATTCTGCTTTACGATTGTTCTGTGAATCTGCTTTGTGGTGCATCTCAATTCTCCTGAATTCCAGTTTAACTAGAAATATTTCTAAAACAAATTCCAGAAATGAATCATAAGGAGTTTGTTGCAGCTTTCTATCCCTTCACTTTGCGCTCTTCCCTCATCTATTATAACATAACAGTGTTTCTCACACTGTGGGTCAGGACCCAGTCGGTGGGTGCAACCTGAGGTCAGATGAGTCGCAGAAAGCTGGGAGCTGCCATTTTGGAAGCTGCAGACCTTTCTTTGCCATATTTCTTTTGTGAGTGTTAACAGTTTGAATTTTCAAGTGAGGGTTTTTTTAATTTTGTTTTTAGTTCAGTGATTTTACATAATATTTTGCCCTGGTCTTGCTTTTTGTTAGGGATGTTTCGTGGCTGTACAATTCCTGCAGTCCAATTGCTGCAGTCTGCAGTTTGCATTCAAGAATGTCATTTGATTACATCACAATGATGTAACTTCATGCTTCATGACATCCCTTCCAGGTTAATGACATCACTTCTAGTAGGTCCTGACACAAGTGTCGTTCTAACAAGCGGGTCTTAGTCTAAAGAGTTTGACAGCACAAACCTATACTGCGCTAGAATTGGCAGGCCGGCAAGGAGAGTATCAAGGGAGAGTAGAGCCTCCCCGGAATAAGGGCGTGCCCCCTTTGCATAGGGGGAGCTTCCCCAGTGTGCTCCCAGTGTGCCCCAGTGTGCTCCTGTGCAGCCCCCCTTTCTTCTCCAGCTGTCTATCAGATGACTTTTGGCTTTTGCTGAAGTACTGCAAGCCCTCAGCACAGCAAGTGCCACCTTCCTGTGAAACAAAAAGTGACATCATGGCATCATAGGATGTCACAAATTTGCATGATGCCACAGTGTCACCACCCTAGGTGGCACTGCCCTGGCTATTCCACTGCCTTTGGATTTAGGCCAGAAAAATACCTGGTGTAGGTCCAAGAGACCAAGAGGCAACCAGTCAGCCTTCCTGGTGGGCTGTCTGGCCGCCCCCCTCCATTATATCATGCAGCGCACTCCATTGTTGTGGCTGCATACTATGGACTTTTGGGGGTCGGTGGGATTGAGCCCTTACTGTGAAAAAGAATATTACATTTCATTAACTGAACACAAAAGGCTATAGTTTGTAAATCAGATCTGAAATACAATATTTATACTTACAAACAATGTTTAGTTTTTTAAAAGCAAACTCTTACTCTAATTTGTCTTTCAATATCAGCAACCAAAGGAATTAGGACCTAATCCTATTCAACTTCCCAGTGCTGTACAGCTGTGCCAATGGGTCATGTGTTACCTCCTGAAGTGGGGAGGCAGTCATGGAGGTCTCCTCTAGGTAAAGGAATATTTGTTCCCTTACCTTGGGCTGCATTGCGGCTGCATCTGTCCTAGAACGTTGGATAGGATTGGACACCCATCCACCCCATATTGTGCGTAAACAAGATTGAGAGTGCAATCCTAACCTGGAGTTAGGCCGGCACAGTTAGGCCAGCAAAGTTTGGCCGGCACAAGGGCCACTATAAAGGGTGTTTGGACCACTCTCTGAGTTAGGGAGGATGGTGCACTTCTGTGTGCTGGCCTTTCTAACTCTGAGAGTGGTCCAAACATACTTGACGGTGGCCCTTGGGCCGGCCAAACTTTGCTAGTCTAATTGTGCCAGCCTAACTCCAGGTTAGTACTACGCTCTTAGCAACCTAGGGAAACATTTCCAACCCTGGAGCCAGAGCACTAACTTTTGGAATTACAATAAAGATCCATATTTGGCCTTGCAAACTGTTATTTTCCTAAAATGATCATCCCTTTAATTATGGAGTAATTTCAGTTAATTATTTACATTTATAAAATGGCAAAGTACATTGTGAACTATGTACCTCCTGAGTTATGTTCCAGGGTTCTTTAATTAATTGAACATGGCATTTTATCAACTGTAAATAAGTGCTGAACCATCTGTTACAGTCGCATCACACTATCCCAAGTAAGTCAAGATGTACTGTAAGTCAGGCAGCAACACACAAACAATCTGCATCCAAAGGGTCCATTCTTAACAACTTGTTCAGCATGTAGCACCCTTAATTTGGCATCTATCCCTATTTGAAATTCCAACCACATGCAAAGAAACCTATCTATGAGTTTTCAGTAGCATCAGCATTCACACAATCAACTCAGGGTGCAATCCTAAACTGGAGTTAGTTAACCTGGAGTTAGGGTGTTTGGACCACTCTCTGAGTTAGGGAGGATGGTGCACTTCTGTGTGCTGGCCTTTCTAACTCTGAGAGTGGTCCAAACATACTTGACAGTGGCCCTTGGGCCGGCCAAACTTTGCTAGTCTAATTGTGCCAGCCTAACTCCAGGTTAGTACTACGCTCTTAGCAACCTAGGGAAACATTTCCAACCCTGGAGCCAGAGCACTAACTGTTAAATGTTTAATGTTTTTATTTATTCATTTAACATACTTTACTTATTGTGGTTACATTGTACTTTGTTCTCTGTAAGCCGCCTTGGGCATTTGCTTCGGCATGGGAAAGGTGGGGTATAAATCCTCCCAATAAACACAAATGAATAAATGAGCACAGAAACTTCTCACAAACTGAATCAGAATATTGGTTCATCCTAGTTCAGTGTAGTCCACACTGACTAGCACCAGCCCTGAGGGTTTTAGATGGGGCCTTTCTCACGCTACCTGGTGACACTGTCAGGATTTGGACCTGGGACAGTTTGTCAGACATGGCCTGGGCACACTTGGCTCTAGTGGCAGACATGACAATGAATTCTTGTTACATTCTTCCAGTGCCAATGTTCATCGGCATATTCTTCTAGTGCAGGACAGGATCTTCTAGTGCAGGGGTCAGGGAACTTTTTTACCTTTTACCCCAAAATATATTTGGATATGCCGACGTTGCCCCGGTTCCCCAACCACTGCTCTAGGAGGAGTATTCAAGAACATGCTCCGTCTCCATGAAACAAAGAAAACATGAATAAAATGCGGGTAGGGAAACAAACTGTTTCCTTACTCTTGCACCTTAATTTTGATAATTTTCCCTGATGTTCAGTCAAAACATACATACACGCACGCACGCACGCACGCACGCACGCACGCACGCACGCACGCACGCACGGAAGGTTTACTATTAAATCTGGACATTTGGAGCATAGCCATTCGCGGACTGCTGGTCTGAATTTTCAACGTTTCCAGGGGGCCCTGCAGTGCACCAAACTCGCAGGGCTCCCGCAGCCTTCAGGTGCTTCTTCGATCTCATGGATGGAAAGACAGAAATTCCTCCAGGCAGAAAAAGGGCAAAATCCTCCAGGGTCATCCGTGGTTTTTCCCGGGAAAGGGAGCCACGAGCAACCAGCTGGTCTCGGTCGGATGCGCGTGTTGGGGGCTGGTCTGTGCGGGGATCCTTGCAGCATCCAGCCGCTCATGGCAGCTCCACGGGCAGGTCCACATCGGGGCTCCAGCCCCCCCCGCCCTGTCCCAACCAGGTGCGTGCAGCAAAGCGCTGGTGCGGAATCCGCTCCCTTCCAGGCGCTGAACGGGTTAACGCCACAGAGCCGCACTGCCTAGAGAAGCGGGAAGTATGGGGTGGGGGGATGCGGGGCTCTTTTCCTCTTTGCTAGGGGCGGGGTCTGGGTTTGAATTGCTCTACAGCTGCAGGAAGGAGAGGAAGGAAAAAGGAGAAAACTGTACTGGGGAGGTAAGTGCCCGGCTGTGTCTCGGCAGCGCGACTGTCCATCGCCCCCAGGAATTTCATTTTTACCCCATTTGGGGTAATTTACCCCAGTTCCCCGACCACTGTTCTAGTGCTTACCAATGCTGCCAAAGCGGAAATGACTGTATCGGATCAGGCTGCCTCAATGCTATATCTCCAAATGGCTTATGCTAGAGCAAAACCATTCATCTCAATGGGGACCTAATTACTTTTTGCAAATGCTCTTGCTGATTTGATAGCTGAGGACAGAATAGCTGGTTCTGGATGTGCTACACACATCGGAACACACTGGCATGGTTGCTATTGTGTAGTCGCACATCAGCTTTGTGTGACTGTACATCTCTCCCTGGAGATGTGCCCCATGTGGCTCTTTTCTCAACTTTCTTAAAAGTGAAGTGGCTGGCACTAGGCAAAGAAGTCCATCAGGGTGACCCAATCCCAGACAGAATAGCAGTGGGAATTACTTTTTCTTGCAATCAGTGCTTTTCCTCATGCATCTCTGGCATGCCATTTTCCTTCTTTCAATGCCATCACACAGCAGAGTCATATTTTTCATACCTTACTGTAAAATCTGTTATAATAAGGCTATCAAGTTCCAATCACTTTTGAGATGTATCATTGTCGACACTGGCAGAGTTAGCTCATGACTGCAGTGCTAGTCTTTGGATATGAGGAAATGTCATAAGGATTCGTCGGCTATGTAGTCATTATTACCTGTTACGACACCTTATCAGAAAATGAGTAAAATAAGAGTGAGTTCTTAAAGTGAATCACTTCAGGATTGCATCCAGCACTGATTCTATGGATTCAGAAATACCATATCATCCATTATCGTCCATAAGAACATAAGAAGTGCCCTGCCAGATCAGTCCAAAGGCCCATCTAGTCCAACTTTCTGTATCTCACAGTGGCCCACCAGATGCCTCAGGGAGCACACGAGACAACAAGGTGCCTGCATCCTGTTGCCACTCCCTTGGACCTGGCATTCTGAAGTAGCTTCCTATTAACATAAGGAAGTTGCACAACTCATCATGACTTATAGCCCACAATGGACGTTTCCTCCAGAAATCCGTCCAATCCCCTTTTAAAGGCACCTAAGCCAGATGCCTACTGGCAGAAAGTGAGGAAGACCTAAAGAACCTTTTGATGAGGGT
>JAJKFI010000001.1:56786233-56821592 GCA_029204185.1 Lerista edwardsae
TGTGTGTGTGTGTGTGTGTGTGTGTGTGTGTGTGAACTTGACTGGAAACCAGTTGCAATCTGCTCCAGTTAAAGTCCAATCCTGTGTTGGATCCTATGGTCAGAGTGCTTTGTGATAGTGGAACAGAGTACTGTTGTTGCTAAATGGCCGCTGGCAGCACACTGAGCACTCCACTCATTTTGGGAGCACGGTTATAAGAGGTGGCGGTGCTCCCTGTCCATCGCTGCCCTCCCGCTGCACAGAAACACCCCCCCTGTCTGCCCCCCTGCCTTCCCACCATCCTGCAGAGTGCTTTCCTGCTCTGGCGGGAGCTGGTCTCTGACTGGCGGAAGGAGACTAGTGCAGGCCTTTCCGCCAGAGGGACAGGGCTCTATGCTGGCGCAGTATGCCTTCCTGATATCACATTAGGGTGTCAGTCTGAGGTCAAAACAGATCAGATGCTGTGTCATTTCTGCTTCCTTTAAAAAAAAAACAACAACCCTAAAATACTAGCTGTGGTAGAAGAAGGGGTGCAACTGCCCCATGGTGGGGCTGATTACTCCCCCCCCCGCCACACACAGACAACTACCATGAACCTCAGGAAGGCAACTTCTGTTGCACTGTTGAAAGTAACCCTCCTATTTTGCAATGTCTTCAGGGTAGGGTGGTGGTGGTGATTGGGAAAAGTGTGGGAAAACGGTTAAATGCTGCTTGCAGTGCACAAGAGGTCTAATCTTGATTCCCTTAAGGACATAAGAACATAAGAAGAGCCCTGCTGGATCAGGCCAAAGGCCCATCTAGTCCAGCCTCCTGTATCTCAAAGCGGCCCACCAGATGCCCCAGGGAGGCATGAGACAACAAGATGCTTGCATCCTGTTGCCACTCCCTTGCACCCGGTACCAGTAGCCCACCACCTTTGTAAGGAGGTTGCACAATCCATCATTGCCTATAGCCCACGATGGACCTTTCCTCCAGAAATCCATCCAATCCCCTCTTAAAGGCATCAAGACCAGATGCCATCACCACCTCCTGTGGCAAAGAGTTCCACAGATTAACTACCCACTGAGTAAAAAAGTACTTCCTTTTATCTGTTTTAACTCTCCCAACCCTCAGTTTTAGCGGATGTCCCCTGGTTCTGGTGTTTTGAGAGAGGGAAAAGAACATCCCTTTATCGACTCTATCCCTTCCATGCATCATTTTGTATGTCTCAATCATGTCCCCCCTCAGGTGCCTTTTTTCTAGACTGAAGAGCCCCAAACGCTGCAGTCTTTCTTCATAAGGGAGGTGCCCCAGCCTCGTAATCATTTTTGTCCTTCCATGCTGTCCTTCCATGCCCTTCCATGCTGCTATTTTAGTTAAGAAGGAAAATGGAACAGGAACTGACACATTGAACACCTTACCTGTTTTGACCCCAGGCATAAAATCTGGGGTACGTGTGCAGTATGTTCAAATGGGTTCCATCCCTTGCCCTTGGATAATTTATTCTACTGTTACAAAGGTGATAATTATATTTCAGGTAAGGAAAGGAAGCCAATTAGCACAGTGAGCACAAAAAATGAGCACTAGATGGCATTGTCTTACAGATGCACACACATTTTAGCAAAGCTTTGGACATTATGATGGGAAAGACAGCTTGAACCAGGGATCCCTCCAAACCCCGGCCTAAGGTCCAAATGGGCCCTCTGGAAGGTATTTTCCAATGTTTGGCCGGTGGTGGGGCCAGCCCACAGCAGCCTGCTGGGGGAAGGGGTAAATACAGTGCAACCTTTGTATCAGCTGGGGTTCTGTTTCAGAGCGCCCCACAGATCCTGGGGTCACCATTTAAATGCCCTTATACAGTGGTGTCATTCAAATGATTTAGGAACAGGAACTCACTTTTGATTGGCACTTGTCGGGAACCCGGAACCAGCCACGGAGCCCGTTACGATCCGGAACGCCCGTTCTGGTCCGTTCCCCCTGAATGACATCACTGCCCTTATATATGATGTGGCCCTCGTGATGAAAACTTTAGAGACCCCTGCTCTAGAACATCAAATAATTTAATTGTCTTGCCCGCCCCCATTATTACATACTTGACTTTACTCTGAGCCTGAAAGGCAACACAGGGCCCAATCCTAAGGCTCTCGCCACGGGTGGTAAGCTCGTACTGCCTGGGCAACTGCTGCACATGGCTCCATAAAGCACCTCCAATGCTAGCGGTAAGCCATTACTGCCAGCACTGGGGCGGCGCCATGGCAACGCTGGCTGTGCACCGCATAGCGAGCACAGGTTGCCGGCAAGCACTGAGTTTGCCGCCAGTGATGGGGCCTTTCAGGGGGGGGGGGGGGGGTTTGGGGGGGGGGGGGGGGCAAACGGGGGGGGGCATGGCCGGCGACTCTCGCCACTGATTCCCGACCTCTGCGTAAGGCCGCACAGCCTTTCTCAGAGGCCCTCACTTTTGCTTCGGCTAAATAGCCGGCGCAAAAGCAAGTAGACCCATCGCCCACCCTGCGTACATACTGCCTGGCTACTGCCGCGCTCTTGGGTAGTCAGTCAGTTATAGGACTGGGCTGACAAATGATATCCTTATTGCAGTCCTAAAAAATGTGAGGGTGCAATCCTAACTAACTTTCCAGCACTGGGGTAAGGGCAATGCAGCTCCAAGGTAAGGGGACAAGCATCCCCTTCCCTTGAGGAGGCCTCCCTGACTATTACTCCACTGCGGGATGCAGCATATGCCCCATTGGCACAGCTATGCAAGTGCTGGAAAGCTGGTTAGGATTGCGCCCTGAATGACTACAACAGCAGTTAACCAACTCTCCAGCAGGAGGCTATTCTCCAATATGAATGAATCAATTTCCTTTTCAGGACATTTCACTGTTTCTGCATGAACTCTTCGCTGTCATTTTTCTTTACATGCTTAACCGATGCAATGGAAATCTCTTACTCTCTTGCTTATACCCTTTCCCCCATTTTTTTTTTACCAAGCATATAATTTCACAGTATCTAATACTTCTTTTTATTTATTTTTAATCATCTGTCTGGTAGTGTAATAGCATTTGCCTTTAATCTTCTGGGGGAAGAATTTACTGAACTGACAGCCTTTCTAAAAAAGCTCTTGAAAAGCAACACAAGGAGAAGGTAATTCGAACCTTTACACCAGAAAGACATTAAATTGAATTTCGATGGATTGCTTTTGGGTATATGAGAAGATGCTAAAACAGAGCTTACCAGACTATGGGCCTGTGCAGCCAACTTTTTGGTGGTTTCTGAAACTGACAGGGTAGATTAGTCCAGTCTGAGATCAGCTGGTTGCTCATCATGAGGGCCAGGTAGGAATTTGTTTCTGTCATCCAAATTGGCCATGGATGGCAGGCTTTTTTTTGCCTACTCCAGACTGGCAAGGGAGGGACGGCTGTTCAGTAGGTTTCATTACTTAAAAATTGGTCACTTGTGTTTAATAAAGTTAAACACCAACCACAGTCTGGTGTCTTCCTCAGGGGTGGTGCAAGGGTATTAGGCTACCTCGGAATGCCAGATGCAGGGGAGTGGCAGCAAGATACAAGTATCTGGTTGTCTTGTGTGCTCCTAGATGCATCTGGTGGGCTATTGTGAGATACAGGAAGCTGGACCTGAAGGGCCCTTGGCCTGATCCAGCACGGTTTTCTTATGCTCTTATGGCTATGTGCATCAAGGGTTAAGCAACCTGCTACTTAATTGCTTACTTACTTACTTAATGCTGCTTATTTAATGCTGTTCAATCACCATTATAGTCACAAAGGCTTGAGTGACTGGTAAAGGGGAATTTTTTTTTAGGGGGGGGTGTCTCGAGGCTATATTTTTGGGAACCACTGTGCTAAAACATTCAGGGCCCAGTCTTATCCAACTCGCCAGCACTGATGCAGCCGTGCCAATGGGCGTGCACTGCATCATGCAGTTGTGGGGGGACAGAGATGTTTGTTATCTTAGAGGTGCCTTGTGGCTGCATAGTTACTGGGAAGTTGGTTAGGATTAGGCCCTCACTAGTTTATGGTTTCTGCTTACATAGGATGTTTTCCAACTTTGGGCACAATCCCAACTGGTTGTTGTGATGGCGGAGCACATACTCTGCCAGTGCGAGCCATTTCAAAAGTGCCATAAAGCACTTTTCAACAACATAGCAGTTTGGCGGGCTGGCAGGAAGACCTGCGCACATAGGTGAAAGAAGTGGTGGAAGGAGTGACCAGAGGAGGTAAGGCTACTGCTGAGCAGCACAGGGGTGGAACAGAGAGGGGGATGGAAGGGGGCGGGGGAAAAGAGGGTGAGGGGGGGGGATGGTCGGATTAGTGGCACCAGAGCCCAATCGAGCAATACAGATCGAAGTGGACTTGCACCAGGTATATAGCTGGTGTGAGTCCACGTTGACCCATTGTGCATCCTGGCATAAGGGGAAAAATGGCCCCTTGAACTTGCTGGAAAGGTGGGGTATAAATGTTTTAAAGAAATACATAAAAATAAATACGATTTTAACCTTTTCTTCATTATGATTAAAACACATTTATTCTTGCAATAAACTCTTAATTTGTGTGGGATGATTTGTAATATCTCAGCGCAGCTTCTGAGGCCCCAATAAAGCCAGCCAACTAGGAAGAATCAGATGACGTGGAAAGCCAATGCCCAGGGATATGCTAAAATCACTGCGCCTGTTGAGAGTTGAGTTGATCAGTGATCCTGGGACTTGATTTGTGACTAGAGTCTGTGCCTGTCATGACTCGATGTGAGCAAAATCTTTCAAGTCATTTTGAGAAACGACTCAAGCAAAAAAACCACAAACACTTAAGGCTTTCCTCCTCCCCCAGCCTCCACCTCGTAGAACCAACTTACCCTCCTACCACATCTGTTGTGCTATTCTTCTGAATGCTGGTTTCCAGATTGCCATGAGTTCTTTAGGCGTGACTCGGAAACAGTGGAGGAAAAAGTAAGCAAGAGCATACACACACACACACACACACACACACACACACACACACACACGATAGAGACTATAGGGAATTGAGTCTACTTGTTTTTGTTACTGGCCCCAAGCTGAGTCAGGGTTGATGACGTCCATGACTCAAATCAACTCAAGTTGTCGGAAACAGGGATTTTGCATGACTCGAGTCAAGTCAACTCGAGTCAAGCGCCCATCCCTGCTAATGCCATTTCTGAGGAAGAATCCCCACCTCTGCCAATCCTCTTCCTCTGGCAATGAATAGGGAGAAGAAAGAAACTAATCAGAGTGAGAATTATCTTGTGAGAAGTATCTTGTTAGGGTCTCCCCAAAAAGTTATCCCTCTATAAACACATTACCTTGTGGAACATCCATAACACAGGAATAAAATAGTACACAAATGTTTGTGCATCCTTGAATGTCTTCAGAGAGACTTTTGGAATTTTTTTTCATTATAAACCAGCCATCAACTTAATGAATGAAGAGGTTTTCCAAACTGTACACATTTTAAATGCATAAGCTGAAAACATGCCCAGGAGAAGCTCCTGCAAAGACATCGCTACAGATATGACTTCTATTAATATTCTTTATGTGTAATAGATGACAAAGAACAAATAACTGCGAGGAGGACTGCAGATCTATTTCTAATACAATTGATAATGGATCCAACTGAAGGTCCAGGATAATGGACCTTCAGTTCTTTTGTTGATATCCATTGTCTTGGCAAAAGGGAATAACCTTGCAGTTTCTGCACAAGCAACACATATAATAGGATTCTTAAGCAGGTCCTATTTCAATGACAGATGGGAGACCATCTTTCTAAAGACAAAAATACAGGCTCTGTATATGAGAAAAGGTAGAAATGCACAGGCCTCAATGAATAGCAGTGACCTGCCACATACCACAATTTTCTATACACATTCCGTAACAGGCAGTGAGCATGCTCAGCTTGGACAATTCCAATCACCTGCATGCTCAGGAGCAGCTGTTTGGCTCTTATCACGAATGGAGACTCGGGTCAAGAGTCTTGGACTTGAGTTGCAAAAATGCTGGTTTTTTTGCAACTTGTGTTGGACTTGGATCATGGATGTCACGGGTGCAACTTGGGACTTATGGCAGTGACTTGGAAATTTGACTCGAGTCCTCATGCTCTTTAGTTTGCTGGCATGCTTGCTTTTTTTCTCCCATCACTTCTGAGTCACTCTGAAAGATCTCATGGGTGATCCAAAAGCTATCCTTCAGACCAATGGCAGCAACAGACATGGTGGGAGGAAGGTAGTTGGTGCCGGGAAGTGGAGCTGGGGGCTTGAGGGGAGGAGAAAGGCTTAAGGTTTTTATTTTGCTCACAGACTTGACTTGTTTCTTGAAATGACTCGGAACTTGAGTCAAAATGACTCAAACTTTCCCTGAGTTGCGATAGCGCACACTATGACTCATGATTTGGGGGTCAATGACTTGAGACTCGTGAAATGTGACTCCGGCACATCCCTGGCTCTTACTCCGACTTCCTTTTGATTATCTGCTGCCTCTTCCTTTCAGGTCCTTTCAACCACTTCCTCCACTCCCTTTCTAAAAAAAAATTAAGCATTTCCACCTCATCCCGCTCCAGGTTCTCCAATTCACAAACTCCAATCTCTCATTTAATTTTCTATGCTCTCCCAGCTAGGGTTGCCAAGCCTTTAGGATTGGCCTGGAGTCTTTAAGTATTGGCATCAGTCTCCAGATGACTATAGAAAAAAGACCCTGGAGATTTTAACAGGGTATCTCAGAATTTTGAACATACAACCCTGAAGCTCATCTCTAGGAAGAGCTTCATTCAGAGTTAGCAACTATACTCCCAGCTTTGACTTTTACTTTCTTTTTCACCTCTTTCTATTTGTCCTTTTCACCTTTACCCAGTCTACTTTGCTTTCACGCACTCTCAGCTGGCTGGTGGCTGACCTGGTTTGGTCCCAGGTGGTCTCATTGATGACCTCAAATGCAGGCAGGTTAGTTTTGAAGCAAGCTTTTAAGTTTGCTTTTCCCATCCCAAAGGGGAGTTCTTACTCCATTTCATAGATGTGTTGACTCTGGATTTAGAAAATCATGAACAAGAAAGTGATTTCAGCATAACATGGGTCAGAGGTCACTCCCTGTTCTGAAAGGTATGATGAAGGCAGTGCATCAGTAAGGCAAATTTACTCAATGTATGTGTATTTACAGCCCACAGCCTTGCCATCTATCTCTGCGTGTGTTTGCATATCTCTTACAAAGATTGGCGACTTTTAACAGCTAGCAGATGGTTGAGAGTGCCCGTACAAAAGTTCAGGTGTGCAAAGGCAATGCACAAAGCTCGGAGCCATAATAAGAATACATGTATCTGCAACAGTAGCCATTCATGACTCATTGACAGTAATGGCACAAAATAATTTCAAAACAAAGTCAGGGAGTCAGCGAAGAAGTCTGGAAAGTAGCATGGCCTGCAGTGTCCATAAAAAGTAATATCTGCCTGGCATTTAATTTTGGTCCCCACACATTCCAGTTCCTCCCAGAGCCACAATATCCAGACTTGGGTACCGTGTCCTTTCCTTGACATCAGACTGATGGAAACTATCACTATTACTTACAAATATAGGTGCAAAGTAGTCACCATTTCACCATTTGCAGAGTCCCATTATAAATGCTCTGGTGTATTTAACAAAAGGTCATCACAGTAGCATGGTGGTTCTCAAATGTTTTAGCACTGGGACCCACTTTTTAGAATGACAATCTGTCCTGAACCCACCAGAAGTGGCAGAAGTAGGATCATGGCAGAAGTGCAGTCACTGTGATGCCAGAGCCTGCTGCTTTCCTGATAATGCAGCAAAAAGTTGGCTTATTTCTCGGCCATTGAATCAAAAAGTGAATCAGAAATTTTTAAAAAAGTCTACTTACATCCTTGACATAAGCAAAACAACCACAAAGCCTTCCCCCTTGGCGAACTGCAGCTTCAGCAGTACTCAGAAAGCCCACCGGACCCGAGTATTCTGCCAAAACTACTATGGTTTAGCTTCTGCTACTGATTTTAGTTTTTGGGGGGACATGGTGGCGCTGAGGGTTAAACTGCTGCTGCTGAGCTTGCTGATCGGAAGGTTGGCAGTTCAAGACCATGTGATGGAGTGAGCTCCCATCACTTGTCCCAGCTCCTGCCAACCTAGCAGTTTGAAAGCACCTACAAATGCAAGTAGATAAATAGGTACCACTGTGGTGGGAAGGTAACGGTGTTCTGTGCGCCTCGGTGTATAGCCACATAACCAGGGAAACTTGTCTTTGGACAAATACCGGCTCTTTGACTTAGAAACGGAAATGAGCACCATCCCCTAGAGTCAGTCACAACAAGACCATTTGGTCGTGGGGAAACTTTTACTTTTTACTGGTTTTTATTGCTGCATATATTATCTATGGTCTTAGTACTGTATTTTATTTTAGAAAAATTGTATTTTTTGCAGGGTTCTTATGTTTATTATTTGAACCCTTGATGACTTTGACATTTTCATATTCTAGAATTGATTTCTGAAATATTTATTGGATGGTTGTTAATGTGAAAAGAACTGTGTTACTTGGATTTGATGCTGGGTGAATGTTTAATGAAGTCCAAAGATGTATTGTACTGTTGATACAGTGCTGATAGAAATGTGAAGTTGGTTTTGGCATATTGTTATGCATGTACAGTAATATTGACTAACATTCTGACATGTCATATTAATTGTTTTCTTTTTGGTGCTAGTACCCACTTCATATGGGAAGGAAAAATGGAATCCAAATAATAAATGAAATGACAATCCCTCTGGCTGCACCTGTGCATCTCTCCCACCCCATCTGTTGTTGTCTAGGATTAGAAGCAACATCTGGAAGACAATGAAAAGGTGGAAAATAATATACAATAGTATCTAGCCAATATCACATACAGTGGTAGATATGTGTTGCACAGGGCCGGCTCTAGGAATGGCGGGGCCCAATGTGGGGCATTCCTGTGGGGGCCCCCACACTCCCCACAGGGCCCCTCACTCACCAAGAAGAGCACTTGTGGTGCCACACACAAAATGTGGCACCTGGAAATAGTTGGTGGTGACAGGATGATGCCACTGCCAATTGCTTCCAGGAGGCCCATTTTGGGCACTTCAGAAGCTGGGGCAGCCGAGAGGTCCCAATGTAAAGCTGCTCTGCTGGCCCCACTGACCTACAATCCTAAGAGATCCTGACTGCAGCAGCAAGCAGTATGCTCACTGCACTGGTGCGAGGCCCCCCAAAGCACGGGGCCTGATGTGATGGTATTGGTCACATTGGCTTAAGGCCGGCCCTGGTGTTGCACTTGGACCTGGATTCAAATCTTGCTTAGTGTAGTTCACTGCGTAGTCTTTAGCAAGTTGCTATCTCTACTATCCTTGCGATGACAACGGGGTTTTCATAAAGATCAGAAAGGATAGCCACAAAGGAGCCCCAAGCTCCTTCGGGAAGAATGTTGCCATGTTTAAATCTGGGATTTAACATTTTAAAAAAGGTTAATGTTTCTTCCACTGCAGTCCTATACATGATTACTCATAAGTAAGCCCCATGGTATTCAGTGGGGCTTACTCTCGGGAAAATGTGAATAGGATGTTATACCCCCTGCCAGTCCATAGCATGTAGCACCACTGCCTTTCATCCAAGCTCTGGTTCCCAACCAGAGAAAAGTGCAAGGTATTGCTGCACAAACAAATGCCACCGTAACAAATGACTGTGAAAAGAGAGGCCAAATTAAGAAGGGATGAATGTTCAGAGTAACCAAATAAACTGAAGCAAAGGGAGTGGAACCAGAGCCATTCCCGGTTCGCAGTGTGCCCAGGCAGGGCAAACGCCACTACGCCACCAGAGTGGCCACCCCGCCCATGTGTGTTACCTGTGCCTAGAATCACTCCATTAAGGTGTGATCAGCGGCGTTATTCACCCATGTACGCTGGACTTACCTTTGAGCGGCAGTCCGCCCGTTGCGTCATGCCGCGTTCCGCCGCTTTCCCGCCCGCCGGAAAGTGGAAAGTGGCGGAACGCGGCGTGACGCAACGGGCGGACTGCCGCTCAAAGGTAAGTCCCGCCCAGCGTACCGGGTGAATAACACCACTGGGTGTGATCCAAGCACAAGGGAAGGTGGGGGGCAAAAATGCGTGCAAGTTTTTCCATGCTGCTGTGCCTCACCATGGCCTGCGCCCGTCGCATTTGCCACCCCTGCAGCACCCTTCCTCTGCCTCTGTGGAACTCCCTTAATTAAGCCCCTGGTGATGTACCATTATACAGGATTCCATTTTTGTGTGGCACATTGTTTAAATACTAATTTTTTTGTCACCACAGTTAACAGCACAATTTCCCTAGCTCTTTATGTTTCTCTAATAACATTACCAGAAAATATTACTTAATCTCTCTAAATATTTCCCCTAAGACTAAGAGCAGGACAAAAGTATACACTTGAGTTTGCCTTTCGAGATAGTATCTAGCAGAGGGCAAAATTGCTGACTGTTTCTGGCAGAAACTGTTCGTCACGGCTTGTGATGGTGGGGCAGCAAAGCCACAGTGGTGGGGAGGGAACCTGTTGGTACTGAAATGGTTATTAAAAACCGGTGAAATTGAGCCATCATTTTGAAAACCTAATGGGGACAACCACAAAGGGTAAGGTAATAATCTATATAGGACAACAAAGATTATTTACTAATTCACTATGTTGCCTTTCACTGTCATCTATATTACAGCTCATCTCTGCTGCTATGGTTAATTTGACAGCAGTGGTAGTTCCTCGCTGCTGTTCTTTACTTTTTTCCCAGAGGGCGTTGATTACTATTGTTCTTAGGTCCCAGATCTCTTAATCACAATAGATCTAGCAGATGCTCCATGTCTTTACCTTTAAAGCTCTCCAAGGTCTGGTTCCTACCATCACCTGCTTGCCCTCCTAGGACATTATCGCTTCACCTGTGGTCTTTGCTCCTTCAGTACTGTCACTCTCAGCTGCCTGGAGATTTCCTACTCCCTTAAACACTCTGTCCAGTGGACAGTCCTGCCAAATCCTTTCTGGGGTGACAAAGATGGGAACATTTTCCCTGGGCATCACACTGGAGCAGGCCACATCAACCAGTCACAAGCCTGACCTGTGTGCAGCTCCGGGGCCGTGGAGCAGACTGCCAACCCCCCAGCAATTGCTGCCCCCACTCACCTTAAGCTCCCAGAGCCTCTCGCTATGTTCTGTCGGGCACCAAAAGCATTCTGAAAACTTCAGAATGCTTTTAAACAATACTCCCAGTTTTCTGAACGAAAATCAGATTATTTACAAGCATTGTGAAGCCCTCAGAATGCTTTTGGCACCCCGATCAAGGCCTGACACAGGTGCCACCTGGAACAATTCCCCCTCCCCTCCCTGCAGCCAGGGCCAGCCTTATGTTGATGTGACCAATGTTGTCACATTGGGCCCCGCACTTTGGGGGCCCCCGCACCAGCACAGTGAGCATATCATCTGCTGCTGCAGCCAGGCTTTCTATGGGCTGTAAATCAGTGGGGAAAATCAGTGTGGCAAGCACAACAGCTTTGCCTTGGGCCCTCCCACCTGACCCTGCCTCCAAAGAGCCCAAAATGGGCCTACTGGAAGCAGTTGGTTATGATGTCATAACCAGATGCCATGCTTTGTGCACAGCATCACAAGTGCTCTTCTGGTGAGTGGTAGGGCTTGCAGAGAGGATGGGGGGGCCCACACGAATGCCCCATATAGGGCCCCACTGCTCCTAGAGCTGGCCTTGCCCCCAGCATAATAGTAGGACCTCCACTGACATCAACACTGACAAACATTGAAAGGAGAGCCTCAAAGAAACATTCAGACCTCTCAGAGGCTTAACATTCTCCTTGATGTCCCACATGTCTGGAAAAACTTCATTCAGGTGAAATTCCATCTCTTTCCTCTGCCAGATCTGTACTCCAGTCCTACCGTTGACTCCTCAATTCTCATCTGGGGAGATGGGGAGGGAAGGACAAGTGTTCAGTAGGTTTCATGATTACACTTGTGTTTAATAAAGTGAAACCTCAACCTCAGTCTGGTGACTTCCCTTGGGGGTGGTGCAAGGCTACCTCAGAATGCCAGATACAAGGGGGTGGCAGTGAGATATAAGTATCTGGTTGTCTTGTGTGCTCCCTGAAGCATCTGGTGGGACACTGTGAGATACAGGAAGCTGGAATAGGTGGGCCCTTGGCCGGATTTTCTTATGTTCTTATCTGCAACTAAAATGAAACCCAAATGCCTGCATTTTCTCAGAGCGCAATCCTAACCTGGAGTTAGGCCAGCACAGTTAGGCCAGCAAAGTCTGGCTGAAACAAAGGACACCATAAAGTATGTTTGGCCCACTCTTGGAGACAGATTGGCCAGTACACAGATGTGTGCCATCCCCTCTGACTCTGTTGTCCAAATGCACGTTATGGTGGCCCTTGTACCAGCCAAACTTTGCTGGCCTAACTGTGCCGGCCTAACTCCAGGTTAGGATTGCGCCCTCATATTCATTCCTTGTTATGATGCTGGCATCTCTCATTTAACCTTTCTATCTTCTCTTTAGTTACTTTCTTGCCTTCTTCCTTCCTTCCCTTCCTGTTATTTTCCACACAGACAGTATGAATTGAGACTGTAAGCTCTTGAGGTAAAGACAAGTTGTTTTCTTATGCAAAGTGCTTCAGATATTTATGCTCCATGAGCATCTCTCCTCAGCAGATGAGAAAATATATCAGCTGCTGTCTCCTGTTCCGGCCAGGGACTATCTACCCAGAGGGGGCCTGCTTAATCAATAATCCCAGGACAACATCCTCCAAACTCCAACTTCTGCTTTGTTTACAAGTTCAAGAAGCTAATCCAAGATTGAAAGGAGTTGGAGAGAAAACAAACCGCTGATAAATCCTGGAGCTCCTGACTCTCATCTCTTTCCTGAGATAAATGAGTTTTAATAAGGCACCTTGAAGACTAGTTTAATGGAAAAACAGCCTATAGTTGTGATTTATCTTATGGGAAGGGAGCTCCATAAACACAGGACTGAGTCCAAGACACGAGTCCTTGCTTATAGAAATGATGGGTACAGGAAATAACCCTGGAAGTAAAGTACTTTGCCTTGTATGTAGAATTTTGCACAGAATCTAGAGTTTATGCACCTGGCTAGGAACAAAGGTTTTAACTCATATATTTTCAGATTGTCATAGCAGTGACTTTATCATTTTAAAAAGATGTAGAATAATAGCATCATGCAGTCCGTAGGTTTGCTCCTTGCCAGCCTAGGCACAGTCTATGCTGTATCATACTACTTGCATACACTGGAAGTAGTGAGCTACTGAATCCGAATTTCATCCTCCATTACAACTTTCTCCATCATGGTCCATCATTATTACACCATATCTCCATCAAGTCCTGTCAAGGCCATCAAGGCATTACTTGCGAGTCCTGTCTATGCAGTAGAAAACTCAGGGTACTTCTTGTAGGATGAATTTCAGCCCCAGTCCATGTGTTACTTGGCCCCAAGCCCATCTGTTGCCCTTGGTGGTGCGCGAAGTACGTCTTGCAATTTTTTACTGTCCCATATCCCCTAATCCCACATCTTCCTCTCCACATGCTTCCATCTCTCCCATCCTCCACTGCCTGTCCTCATCTCCACACCACTCTTATGCCTTCCCTCCATTCTTTCCCCAGCCCTTCTACCATCCCCTTACTCCCACCCAGATCTTCCAGCTTACATAATCTCACCACTGCTGCCATCTTTCCCTCATTCCTGCTCTCCGCCATTTCAGAAGACAGAGAGGGTAAGGACAACAGTGAGAGGGCAGACAAGATTAAAGGGCTAGAGCAGGTCCTCCTCTCTTGCGTCTCTTTTTCTTCCCCACTTCCTTTTTAAAAAAAGTAGGAAGGTAGGAAGAAGTGAGCAGTGTTGTCACTGACATGATTTGGGAAGCTGCCTGGGATGGTGGCTGCCTCCA
This sequence comes from Lerista edwardsae, assembly GCA_029204185.1. NCBI lineage: Eukaryota > Metazoa > Chordata > Lepidosauria > Squamata > Scincidae > Lerista > Lerista edwardsae. The sequence goes on from JAJKFI010000001.1 coordinate 56,800,137, forward strand.
AGGTGCCCTGAACCCAAAGTGATGCCCTGAACCCTGGGTACCACCAGGCCCTATTAGCCAGCCAGACCTGATGTATTTCTAGGTACATTGATGCTGTACTGTAGGAACAATTGACTGGTTTTGTAAACATCATTTTGTTTTATAAAACAGCATATAAGGCAGGAGCAAGAGGTCTGGTCCAGAGGGTAGAGCTGCCATTAAGCCCAAAAATAACATCCAAAGGATGCCAGTTTGAGACCACTGGAAGTTCTGTGAGCAGCAAGACTTTGAGAAAGCAACTGACAAGCTGAGCTGAGCTTTCCGGCTGCTCTTCAGTGAGAGAGAAGAAGCTGTTTTGTCAGTCTGTGTGGGAGCATACCATGGCCAGAATAAGACCAGACTGTGAAAGATCTATCTGGAATATTGTTTGTTCTTGAAAGATTAGAACCTCTTTGTTATTGCAAAAAAAACCCTCAAGGATTTAGAGGAAGCCGCCTTAGATTAAAGTCAGAGGAATAATCCAATACCAGTCTTATTGTTGTTTATATAACTTTAATGCTGGCTGGCTACGTATAAGCTAGTCATTCATATATATTTGCTGCTGAGAAAAGTGAAAGAAGTGGCCCAAGGTGTAAATCTTGACAAGTTGCTTGTGCTTAGGCTTCATTTAGGCTGGAGACACGATGGGATTCGGGCCTTGCCAACCTCCTTGGCAGTTGCACATCCCACAAGTCATGAACCACTTTAATGCTGGCTACAGGACGTGCTCAGTCCCTGGTTACCCATGCAGCAAGCTGCAGTTAATTAGGTTAACGACAAGCCACCAAATATTTAATTTAAAGCTGAGGAATATAAATGACTGTGAACAGAAAGCTGAGTACACCTTCATCATGGGACTCCACAGCAAAAATAAATTGATGGAATTGTACAGAGTGTCGCCCGATGCCAAGGAGTGAATTTCTCCTCAGCAGATACATCTCACCGCTCATCATTTATCAGTAAAGTGATGTGAAAAAGGGGCAGGAAGTTCCATGAATGTTATTTATCTCTGTGCAGTAAAGTGAGTGGATTTGGCCTCTGGCCATTGTGGACAAAAACATAGCTTGAGCTTTAATTGGGAGGTGCCTGCAATTCTTTCATTTTTTAGTCAGGCTTCAGCCCCAGTCAGTGCCTAGTCCCTCACAAAGAACTACAGTTCCCCAAGTTCTCTGGGGTGAGGGAATGATGATAAACTAGGTTATGTTAGTAGTGTTGATTCATGTATGTGTCACTCCATGACAGGGATGACTCAATGACAGGGAAACATTCTGTGAAACCTTTTAGCTGCGTTTGTCATTGTAGGGGAAAAAAACGACATGCAGCGCCTCACAATGCCTTGCTGGAGGGCAGGAGTAAGGCCTGTGAAAGGGTGAAAGGAAAGTACACAAAGCGTGGATTAGCTGGTTCAGCCAGCAAAGGAAGAAGGGAAAGAAGCTAGCCTAGAGCGAAATCCAAACCCTGGGTTGGAAGAGGCAGCCCAACATGCCTGCCCCATATCCAACCCAGGGCACAGATCTGCCATGCAACCCAGGTAAAGGGGAAAACATTCCCCTTCCCCCAGTGCTGCGTCACTGAAACTGGCAGTGCAAATCCAAGCAGCTGAATCAGGGCTGCCCAAGCCGGAATTGGGGTTAGGATCCAGCCCAAAGATCAGATCCTGTCTCCACTGCCCCCCCCTCCCTGGCTGGGCTGCTTATGGGCCCATCTCTTCCCCAATTCCCCCACCCCGTTCCACCTCCTGCCGCCCTCCCTGAGCCCCAAGGCTGGCCTAGCAAGGCTGGCCTTACCTTTGGGCATCAGGGCCTGGGAGGCACTCCCCCCCCCCAAGGCCAGTTCATGTCCGTACGCGGGCCAATCTTTCTTGGAAATGGGTTCAAACATTCTTTACAGCGCATTTGCAACACTTGTAGGGAGAGATGCTGGCCTACCGGGCACTTTGGATTGCGCTCCAGTGAGATCAGTGAGACCACTTTCATATATGCAGTCTGTCATTGACCAAATCATCATTAGGTGGCACATGATACCTGTATACTAGAGCACAATCCTAAACTGAGTTAGGCCGGCATAAGCGAAGCCAGCAAAGTTTGGCCAGCACAAGGGCCACCCTAAAGCATGTTTAGGCTACTCGCAGAGTCAGGGAGGATGGCTCACGTCTGTGTGCTGGCCTCTCTGACTCCAAGAGTGGTCCAAACGTATTTCATGGTGTCCCTTGTGCTGGCCAAACATTGCTGGCTTCGCTTATGCCGGCCTAACTCAGTTTAGGATTGCGCCCTTGAAGTCTTCTTGTGTTCCCCTTTTCCATGCAGCGTTCTGGTGCTCATCTTGTTCCATCCATTTGCCTCTTCTTCACTCTGTTGGGAACCCTGAGAAGGAGCCCCCCAGATTTTATTGAACCCTGTAAGGGACGAACCTGCAAATGTGAAACCCAAGATCAACTTGCGATCATGTGCATGAAGAACAATATCCACCCTTGTTTGTTTCAACCTTTCTACAGCATGCCTATGCTTTTAGCCCAAGTTTAATTCATGGTTTCTGAATTATGTTCTGCTTCATTTGAACCCACAGTTACTTCATAGCTAGAAACATATTAACATAACACTACAAGTGCCAACTAATGGAAATATTATCCCTGTAGTGAGAAGATGAAGATTGAGAGGATGAGAGATGAAGAACCTTTTAAACTTGGAAATGTCCTTCAGACTCTGGAGTTAATCTTCCAGAGCCAGACAATGTATTACAGCAAAAGTACAATGAAAGCTGGGCAGCCCAATTCTAATTCTCTATACGACAATGCAGCAATGCCAATGCGGCTACTTCTGTATTCCACAAGGGAGTTTTAGCCTCTGGAAGCTTCCTTGAAGCAAGGGAAAATTGGTTACCATGCCCAGGATTAGCCTAAGCAGCCACTATGCGTCAACTCAACCTACGCCAGCTCAATTGCTGGTGCAAGTCCGCATTCAGCCATGTAGGTGGATCAGGCCTGGGTAGGGGGTTAGGATTCAGTGGACATCCCCTGCTGATGAACCCATTCCTTTCCAGGATCAAATCCTCCATCCTCTGCATCTTGCCACCTCCCTGTTCCACCCCCTGCCCTGTTCTACTACCTCCCCACCTCTCTCCTAACCCGTGTGAGCTGATCTGCTTTGGTGGGGGGTCTGCTGTCCATTGTCACATGGACCTGGCCACTTGCCACTTGCAGCAATGGCCAGACCACGCATACTGGTGCATTTGCATTTGTGACAGTAGTAAAGGGGTTTATTCTGGCAGTGTAAAAGCCCTTTAGGATTGGACTGTGAATGTCTCAAGGAGTTGCCATTAGGAAACTGTGCATTCCACTTTCAGTGGTGATTGTACAGTACTCATAGTGCGGTCTACAGTAGTTGCAATTGCACCCAAAACTAATCTGCCCTATTAAAATTACAAGGTCCTCTAAGAGATGTGTTTGTTCCAGAGAAAGACCTCCATGGCTACCTAATTTAGAGTGCAATCCTAACCTGGAGTTAGGCCAGCACAGTTTGGCCAACACAAGGGACACCATAAAGTATGTTTGGACCCCTCTTGGAGTCAGAGAGGCTAGCACACAGATATGCACCATCCTCCCTGACTCCAAGAGTCGTCCAAACACGCTTTGCAGTGTCCCTTGTGCTGGCCAAACTTTGCTGGCCTAACTGTGCTGGCCTAACTCCAGGTTAGGATTGTGTCCTCAAAGGCATTAAGACCACCAGAGCAAATATACTTTTTCCCCATCGCATCTTGAAAATGTCCAGTAAATAACTTCCAAATTCTGTCCTTACCTAATTAAATCAGCAAGACCACACATGTGTAGGCTTGTGTTTTTTGTAATCTACACAATAAAGCTGCAGTAATAAGGTTAGAGCAACAGAAAGGAGTTAGCAATTTAAATAATCACACTGGAAAAAAGTGCGAGTGGCATCGCCAATTTAACTCCCACTGTACCTGGAGTACAGTTATTGTAGCTGGAAAAACTACATCTGAAATTCAGCAGAAATTGTCTTTTCGTGATGTTTCTGCAGTTTCTAAATCCTTGACTCATCAATTCATAGCTCTCATAACTCTTATGAGAGTTTCTCATAACCTGCCTTTCCTTGATGGTGGGAGCTTTTTTGCCTCTTCTGTCACGACGAGGTGTGATGTCTCTGCCAAGATTGGATACTTTGAGTGAGTGGGTGGGGCTTAGCAACCATCTTGTTTGCATTCTCTATCCAGTTCCGTTCTCCCAGGGATGCGTCTGAGATTAGCCGGTTGCCTTTTGGATCTGAGTAGGAATTTTTGGCTGCCCACCTGATTGGCCTCTGTTGATGGTTTTCTCGCCTACCTCAGACTGCCCCTTTTCATTGGGGTTTTTCCCCTTAGCCATGGTGGTCACATCTGGAAGTTTGGTGCAGGCCAGGTAGTGGGAGTAGGGATTTTGGTACGCTTTCCCCGACAAAGAAGGGAATAGAGAGTGCCTCATTCAGGCAATTGTGCTGCTATAACATGTCTGCTGATATCATTGGCCATTCTTCAAGGGATGCCACAAGAGAAGGAAGCAGGAAGGTGTGGATCCAGCACAATGGTGCACACTAGAGCTTATTCCTAGCATTTCAAACCTCCCTGTCCTTTTTCTTTCCTCAGAGATACGCCACCAAAAGAAGTGGTATATGTTTGATGAGACTCATAGGTTACCCCATGGTGTATGTACAGGTAAGTCTACAAGTTTTCTACTCACCTTTCATTTGTGCTCAGGTCACTCCCCCCCACTGCTGAACGCAGCAAGTGCCTTTTTGCCATGGCTGCTTTGGTGCTGCTGGCAGTGAATAGGATAAGAAAACTTGCAGCTGAGCTCATCCTATACAGTATTAAGTAAAATGGAAAGTTAGCTCAAAGTGCACACTTATTGGGAAATTGTGGCCGATCCCAGTTCTCGGATGCATATCCATGCCCATTGTTATTGGGAAGAGCCATTACTCTGTGGTTCACTACCTTCTATGCATGTAGAAGGACGTAGACTCAATTCCTGGTATCATCTTGTATAGCAAGGTTGGGAAAGACCTCTGTCTCAAAGGGCCAAAATCTGACTGTGTGAATAATACTGAGCTAGGGTAGGTGGACCAGTAGGCTGATTCATATCTCATTCTTACATTGCATATACACACCCATTCCTGTGGATTCCTGTGGATTTATCTGCAGCAATAAAAAAGTAACTTGTATCACCACATATGTTGTATCTTTGCGCCCATTTTTGCAGCAGCCAAAAGACGTCTGAGAGGCCTCAAGTAGCTCTTGCAACTTCTGTTGTTGTTGCAACTTAACAAGCCTCCACATGTTCTCAGTGGTACTCATCATCTTAACAAGTTGCAGTTAAGTACTATGAGTTAGTTAGTGCAAATGGTTCATGCTGTTTCAACAACAATGGCTGCAAAGCGTAGTGCTAGTGAAAGTGATTTACCAAGAAGTTTGGTAAACTTTGTAAAATTCATATAGATTGTAAGGAAGAGGGTCTGCAGGAATCTGACTCAATTTTCTCATGGGATCAATTATTCAGTGATTGCAGTTTCTGTAAAAGGCGAGGGTTTTCAGGAACCTAACACCAGTGCTTAATGAGAATTGATTGTACACACAAACATACACACACGTTTATATTAAAAGTACACATACACATTTTTAAAAATGTAATATGTGAAATTGATATCAATAGACAGAATACTGAGTGCACACCTTTAAGATGCAAGCTCAGAAACGTGACATCAGATCAAGCCTAGAGATGTAACATTTCCAGAAATTTTGAAGCTCGGAAAAAAATGGAAATTTTTGGAAAAATTGAAAAAAATGCTACATTAGCACTTTTTTTCCTTTTCCAGATTGAAAGTCATTCTGTTCCTTTAGGAACATAAAATATGACTATGGACAATTTGACTTGGCATAAAATTATCACAACTAGCATATTAAAAATATAGTGTATCCAAACAATTATTACAAAGAGAATTTACTTTTTTATCTTTATTTGTAATTATAACAAATGGAGCAACAATCTCCTGAACTGTTTACTAGTTTATGTGGAACAGATAAAAAAAACCTCCACAAAACCATTTTTAAAAATCCAGAAGTAACAATTATTCATATTTCCTCTTCACAGTATTAAATAAAAATAAAAAAACCATTCTCATAAAAAGAATTGAAGAGGGGGGAAGTGTATAGAAGGGAGTGGGACTAAGTTTCAATGAATGGGCATGAAATTTAATCAGAATCATATTCTGAGCTGCAATTATCAGTATCAGTTTCAGTCTCTGCTTCTGCAGCTACTCTGTTGTGTCTGTCATTATCACAGTTATTATGGACTTCTAAAAACTGAAGCCTTGCCCGGATTGAAACAAGCTTCTCTACCCTTTCACATATCAGTGTATTTCTTGATTTAGTGTGTTTCCAAACATAGACCAGATTATTTCACATGCTGCAGAGGATGGAGCAGTCTGAAGAAGGCGAGAAGCAAGAGGAGTCAGAGGCTGTGTTAGAGATGTAAAATTTCTGGAAATTCTGAAGCTCGGAAAAAAACCCAGTTTTTGCATTGGAGGGTTCAGTTTGTAACCTAGGACTTGCTTGTCCTCAGTGCACAGAAATTAGAATAATCTGATACCATACATATTTTTTAGAAATTATTTGGAAAATATTTGAACACCTTGACTTAAAATATTTTATTCATCATGTTAAACTAAAATATTCCATAATCATTTTTTTTCTTTTTTTAATTTTTTGGAAAAAACAAAAATGCTTCAAGAAAAAAATGGAAAAAAACAGTTTCCCCCCAAATGTTTCCGGTTTTTTCCCAGGCCTTTATATCTCTAATCAGGCCACACACTGGGTTAGTTTTTCAATTCATGCAGACAATCTTGTCTGTCTAGCATCATTGTGTTCACTATGTGTGAAGATCCTGAAACAAAAGAGCAACATATGCTCATAATGTGTGCTGTCACATAGTTTGCCTACAGGCTTAAAAAAACCAGCCTAATTTGCAGTTGTGTGAATAAACTGTTAGTGTAAGATTTATCTCATTTAACCAAGTGCATGTCTTGACTTGGGTATGCGTGTTCTTGCTCTTATCATGAACTTGTCATGTCAAAGCCAAATACCTGTCGGCTTTCCTCTAACTTCAGTGAATACTCAAGGACCAATTCCATTCTTGAACTTCTATATGGCTCAGAAACTTCAAGGTAGGAAATGTTAGTGCACTCGAACTGCATCATACCCAGTAACGCATGCATCATAACAGTAACGAGAACTGCAGAATTAAATTGCTGTGCAATTCCCTTTACATTGATTTGATAGTGAATAGGAGGGCAGGAGGTGTGGTCTGGTGGTTGAACCAGTGCCTGTTTGAAGTAAAGCACTGCTGCACAGGTTAGGCTGCATCCTAGGCCTCATCCCCAAGCTGCACGGCCCCAATTTCAGCCTCACGGTCTCCTCAGATCTGTTCCTGTGATTTCGCTGGTGCCTCCCTTGGTGCAACTACACAAACATGCCCTTGCGCCGGGGAGGCTCCAGTCTCCCTGAATGCCTGCCTGCTCCAGCGCAGCGTTGGATTGTGCCCTTAATTTTATTTTTAATTCAGTGTTTTTACTTAATATTTAATCCTAATCTTGCTTTCTGTCAGGGATGTTTCATGGTTGTGAAATTGTCGCAGTCCAAGAATACCAGTTTGCACTCCAGGAGTGTCATTTGATTACGTCACAGTGATGTCACTTCTTGCTTGATGATGTCACTTGTGGCCAATACATCGCTTCCAGTGGGTCCTGACATGACTGCCATTCTAAAAAGTCGGTCCCAGTGTTATTTGAGAACGGCTGCTCAGGGAAGGAGGTGACCTAGCACAGCCCTGCTCCATCACTACTGGCAACCAAGTCTTCCAATCCGGGATCGCTGCCTGCCTGCTCTCTGACACATGAAGAAAAAAGTAAGGAGGGTCTTGGCCTTTTTTTGCCAGTGACCCCAGATCAGGCTGCTTACCTCCCACTTGTCTCCTGGTCTCTTTTTCTACAGGCCATGTACAAGGCTGCCCTAATTGGGGGTGGGGACGTGCACGGCCTCAGGGGGCAATTTTATCAGGAGGTACAAAGGAGGTACAAAGGGACATGGTGGCGCAGTGGGTTAAACTGCTGCTGGGCTTTCCAACCGGAAGGTTGGGAGTTCAAGACTGCGTGACGGAGTGAGCTCCCGTTGCTTGTCCCAGCTCCTGCCAACCTAGCAGTTCGAAAGCACCTAAATGCAAGTAGATAAATAGGGATCACTTTGGTGGGCAGGTAACGGCATTCCGTGCGCTATGGCGTAGAGTCACATGACCACAGAAGCTTGTCCTTGGACAAAACGCCAGCTCTACAAGCTTTGAAATGGAGATGAGCACCACCCCCTACAGTCGGTCACGACTAGACTATTCGGTTGTGGGGAAACCTTTACTGTTTTACAAAGGAGGTATCCTTCCTCCTTTTGGGTCCCTTCCTTTCGCCATTGGATCAGAATTTTGACAAATTACGATATATAAAACCATGTAGGAAAGCTATGGCGAACCTAGACAATTTAATAAAAAGCCAAGACATCACCCTGCCAACCAAGGTTCGCATAGTCAAAGCGATGGTTTTCCCAGTAGCAATGTATGGCTGTGAGAGCTGGACCATATGAAAGGCAGAGCGCTGAAGAATAGATGCTTTTGAATTATGGTGTTGGAGAAGACTCTTGAGAGTCCCCTGGACTGCAAGCAGATCCAATTGGTCAATCCTCCAGGAAGTCAAGCCTGATTGCTCCCTGGAAGGACAAATCCTGAAGCTGAAGCTCCAATACTTTGGCCACCTCATGAGAAGAGAGGACTCTTTAGAAAAGACTCTCATGCTGGGAAAGATTGAAGGCAAAAGGAGAAGGGGGCGGCAGAGGATGAGATGGTTAGATAGTGTCACCGAAGCGATGAATATGAAATTGGGCGAACTCAGGAAGGTAGTGGAGGACAGGAAGGCCTGGCGTGCTGTGGTCCATGGGGTCGCGAAGAGTCGGACACGACTTAGCGACTGAAGAACAACAACAGGCTTGCACAAAATGTGAATGCTAGTCTTTATAGAATATGTGCACGCATTTTATGAGATCCTGCACAATTTCTGGCTGCCCTCCTTAGGCTCCAGGGTTCCTTGTTGATCCTCAGCCCTAGTATAATAATGTACCCCTTCTAAAGTCGTTTGGTGAGATTGGAAAATGTAAGGGTCCAGAAAATTTTGGGGGCCACTCCTCTGGTTTCTAGGCCCCCTTTTTGACCCTGGGCCTGGGTACAAATTATCCTTTGTACCCCCTTCTCATGGGTCCTGCTGAAGAATATTAAACTCAGCTGGATCATTAAAGCACAGCTGGGTTTTACTTTGAAGTCCCTTTTCTTTTATTCCTTCATATATGCTGATGAAAAAGGGGGGGATAGAACTATTTCAAACAAATAATAAGGGAAGTGGAACAAATGAGAGCAAATCCTACTGAGCTGGGCAGTGAACATTAACGGGGAGAACAGTATGAGTTAATGCCAGCAAAGGAGGCATTTCAGAAATAAATCAGGGGGGAAATAATGATAGGAAGGAGGAAGCTGAAATTAAGGATGACTCAAAATGTATGAGGTAATTATACCCTTTTGAAAAGTTAACAGGAAAGGTAAGGATTTAGACAATTAGGGAATCATGAAAGCCTTGCAAACATGGCTATTGGTAAACATCAGGCAAAGAAATATATGGAAAATGTGCACATGAACAAATTGGGGGCCGTTGGGCCCACAGTGTATCTAGCATTGGATCTGTGCAGGCAGGAGGCCTCCTCAGGGTAAGGGAACGTTTGTTCCCTTTCGCTGTGTCAAGCCCCAGCCTGCGCAACAGGGCTACTTGGATCCACGCCAGCCAAGTAGCTGGCGCAGAATTGAATATTATATCTCCGTGCAGGGCTTTCAGGTCTGGGGAAGGGGTTAGGATGCAGCAGAGGCCTGCTCCACCATCCCTGTCCCCTCCTGGTCCTGAACCACCCTCTCACATGCCCCGTGACCAGGGATGGGATCTACAAACAACTTGGGGGAACGGAGGGCGGGACTTAGACGGGACTACCGTTTGACTGGCAGCCCGTCCATGCACTTCCGCTTTCGTTCCGCTCACCCCGCGGCCGTCCCTGGCCTCAGAGGGGGCGCCTGCTCGCCTGGGGGGGAAGGGTGGCACCCGTGTCCCCCCTGGGTGAGCAGGCACCTCCTCCGAGTCCAGGGACGGCCGTGGGGCAAGCGGAACGAAAGCGGAAGTGCACGGACGGGCTGCCAGTCAAACGGTAGTCCCGTCTAAGTTCTGCCCTCCGTTCCCCCAAGTCGTTTGTAGATCCCATTGCTGCCTGTGACACCCTTCCCCATTTCCGGAACTCTCTCCCTCCACCTCCCTGCTGCCCAACACAGCACTTACCTACCCTAGCATCAGGTGGGATGCGGTGTCTGCAGGATGGCATGGGCCTTCCTGCTGATGCCACTTACTCCCAGGGTACTATATGGCGCTTTTATGATACCGAGTGCCATTGCTGTAAGCACAGCACCCGTGTTTGGCAGCCCTAGGATTGAGCTGCCCATTATTTCTGCCGAGTCCTAGAATTTCCGTGGTGTCAGGGAAAACAAACTTGTGAAGAGAATCAGCCTAGGGGTCAATTCCTTTTTTGGAGAGGTCTTATCTAATTATAGCCATCCATGATCATTTCCCAGACTTGGGTCTTATGTTATACTTTCGATTGCACATTTACCACATTTCCTGCCCTCGAGAGGACACACGCACACTGCTGCTGGAACCCTTCATTCCAATGGCAGAAAATAAAAGGCTGCATGAAGGGGCTTAGTTCGTGCTGCCCCCCATTCCAATAAAGAGTTAACACTCTTACCACACTAAGCATGAGCATGTTTCTATTACAACTTTAATGCTGTCCCAGACTGCAGTGCATAGACTCAAGCAGTTCCCAACGACTTCAAAGTGAGGAAGTAAATACATCTTATTACACCGACTCAGGGTGCAATCCTAACCTGAAGTTAGGCCAGCATAGTTAGGCCAGCAAAGTTTGGCCGGCACAAGGGACACCGTAATGTATGTTTGGATCACTCTCGGGGTCAGAAAGGCCAGCACACAGACGTGCGCCATCCTCCCTGACTCCAAGAGAGGCCCAAATGCGCTTTCCGGTGACCCTTGTGCCAGCCAAACTTTGCTGCCCTAACTGTGCCCGCCTAACTCCAGGTTAGGATTGCACCCACAAACTGTGGTAGTGTCCAGCACAAGCTGGTTTGCTGCAATTACTGCAATTAAATAATGTGAATTCAATTGATTTCCATGAATACAGCAATCACAATTTGTTTCATTATCCCTTACAAACAGCTCTTCACAGATTTCCTCAGTGTTTACTAGCTGTCTTCTTTGTATGTAAATTGATATCCAGAAGATTCTTTCTGCATGACCTAGGTGTGTGCATGACCCAGTTGTGTTCAAGTCACCCACATCACATTCCCGCAAATCAAAATTCACGTTCACAACAAACTTGTGATATTCTAGTCGAGCATTTCTCAACGTTTGTGACGTACCATTGGAAGTAACTGGAGATGGTGCCCTTGCCAGCTACTTCCGGATTGGAAGGCCAGGTGGAGTGTGAAAAAACAAACAAACAGTAAGAGGCTTAGGGCAGATGGAAGGGCTTTTTTGTGCACGTGAAAAGTACAGGCTGAAGCTCTGCCCACTGAGCCAATCCTTCAATTGCTGCTTGTTAGCCTTGCAGGTCTCACTACCAGGTGGGGTGTGTGTGCTGAGGGTCACATGCAGTGGTGTCATTCAAATGATTTAGGAACAGGAACTCACTTTTGATTGGCACTTGTCGGGAACCCAGAACCAGCCACGGAGCCCGTTAGGATCCGGAACGCCCGTTCTGGTCCGTTCCCCCTGAATGACATCACTGGTCACATGCATACTACTGGTCACCACATACCCATGCACCACCTATGAGTGCACCATCATGAGTACCACTGGTTGAAGAAACCAGTGTTCTAGTCTGTGTGAGGATTTTTGTGACGTTAAACCATTTTGACCAATGATGCGTTAGAGCAACAATGGTAGAAAATGGTCGATTCCTCCTCCCCAAATATTCTCTTTGGAAAAGATCTTACTGCAAGGTTTCATTGTACTTTCACATCTCCATGTCTATAAGTGTAGCAGCGGCTTCCTTGTTTTTGTTTTCCACATCCTTGAAATGTTGGGCCCATTGAAATGGAAAGGAATTCAGCCACAGCATGCATTTAGCCTGTGGTCCTGTGTAACTCCTATCTATTTCTATGGGCCATGCTGAGAAGACCCCTGATAGATAATTCCTGTTGGCTGGAAACTGATATAGTTCACATTGGCGGGAGACTGACTGCACGCTTTCGTAACCTTGGTGCATAGCAATCACAATTAGCCCAGCTACTGGTTTCCCTAAGGAAAAGGTCATAGGCTGGAGCTCAGCTATAGAGTACATGCTTTGGATGTACAAATCCCAGTTCAAATCAAGTGAGAAGGCTTCTAGGCACAGGGCTAGGAATTTATAATTTTCTCAGAATTATTTCCCTAGAGGTGGACCCAGAAAAGAAGGAGCAGTATGCCCCTTCGAAACCTCTGGTCACCCCCATAGCTTGCAGGAAAGGCTGTTTTGTAGCAGTGGCATGCTATGGCATGGAAAACCATTGAATTGCGCTGTTAGGCTCTACAGTGGGTCGGTCACCGACCAAAGCAGCCAATTGACTCCCTCCCCTTGAAAGGACCAGTACCCTAGAGTTGACTGGAACTTTTGCTTGGGCAACTGCAGTCTCTTCTGTGCCTGATTCCAGGTGCCTTACCATAGTTGTCTCTGGTCCAGCACTTACACTAACATGAGATGGACACTGAGGCTGCAGTCCTAAAATGGCTGTCGGGCCAATGCTAGCAGCAGTGTCGGCCCAAATGCGCTGGCCGTTGGCCGGTCTACGCCACTCATGCGGCAGCCAAACGTGGCTGGCGCAAGAGTGGATCTGGATGAAGGGAGGGGGGGGGGGGGGGGGGGGGGGGCCCCAGAAGGTGTGCCAGCCTGGGGAGGGGGTGGAGATGGGATGCAGCCACTAGGACGCATCCAAGCTTCCGTCCCCAGGATGTGCGATTCGGGCCACATGGCTTCCTCAGCTCTGCACCTTCTAAATAGTAGGTGCAGATCCAAGGAACTTGGCAGGAGCCTCCCCGGAGCAAGGGCACATTCATGCCGTAGCCCCAGGGGAGGCTCCAGCCCTCCAAAGCTGCGCTGGATACAGCACAGGCTTGCTGGCCTCACTGTTCTAGCACTGCTTAGCTTAGGATTGCACCCTGTCTACCTGGGAGACATTGGAGATCAACAACCAGTGATATTGGGGCAGATAGACAACACAGACTGTTCATGGGCGCCCCATGGATACCAAAATCCAGGGACGGAGAAAGCCCTCAAAGGACCTCCCAGATACAACTGGGAACACCTTCTCGGTCTCTATCCGGGAGGGGTTCTGAGGCCCAAGGAGTCAACCAAAACTGGAAGTGCCTTGTGGAGGCCTCTTGCAAGGTGGAGAGGTCAACCTGTGTCCAGGTCTCTGATGCCTTCCAGCCATGGGGTGGCCCCCACAGTGAGTCAAGTCTTCAGGAGCCACACACGTGGATATGGAGGGCTGACTTGTATATTGCGTATCCACATACACCATTTTTTCCCCACTGCATCCAAGAGGCATGAACGTTCTCCGGAAAGCCGTAGCAACAGCCTTCAGATGGGATTTAACTTGCGAATCCACAGTCCATTATCATTAAGTGCCATTCATTGTTGGAAGTTTCTTTTATTATAGAAAGGGCTGGTCTTTTCTAATTGCTTGGCAATGCTGTGCTAGGAAAAGAAAGATTGCAATAAATCGAATGCTTTATGTAGGCTCATTTGATGAGCAGCAATGATGGCTTCTCAAACAAAAGCTGATGATGAGAAAGAAATAAGACATTGACAAAGGGGCTGCAGCTGATAGCTCAATTCACAATCAAGGGTGTCTGAAGGAATCCTTTTTGGGGGTAGGGGAATATATTAATTGTAGCTGGAGGTCACTGACCTGACTTTCTACTATTTATTATAATCCCTTGCACCATTGCATGGCAAGCCTAGAGAAAGGATAGGTTTGCCATGTAATGGTGCAAGGGATTATAAAAAGTATAGACTTTCCTGGGGGCACAATCCTAACCTGGAGTTAGGCCGGCAAAGTTAGGCCAAGAACGTTTGGCTAGCACAAGGGACAAAAAGTATGCTTAGACCACTCTTGGAGCCAGAGAGGCCAGCACACAGATGTGCGCCATCCTCCCTGATTCCGAGAGTGGTCCAAATGCATTTTACAGTGGCCCTGGTGCCAACCAAACTTTGCTGGCCTAACTGTGCCAGCCTAACTCCAAGTTAGGATTGTGCCCTAAGTATAAGGCCGCTTGAACACAATGGAGTTTATGGCACAATCCTATTCTTCGTTGTAAAGCATGTTGCACCTGTTAGGAGCACCAGCAGGAAAGCCAGGGACTTCCTGCTGGCACTGGTGCAGGGAGCAACACATACCAGAGGTGCCGTCCCCCCACTGGGCAGGGCTGGGGGAGCTGGGGGAGGCTGGCAACAGCAGCGTGTGGAAGAGGGGCCAGGAGGGAGCAGGATTGGCAGCATCAGTGCATGTCATATCCTATCCCGCTTCCTGGGCCCAATCTGCTGACATGGATCAACATGGACTTGCACATCATATTGCTGGCGCAGGTCCAATTTGACTCTTAATGGCTGCAGGGGATTATTCTAGGGCAGCTATTTTCAACCAGTGTGCCATGGCCAGTGTAAATAGTCCACAGGGGTGCTGTCGGAGTTAGGGGGAAGATCATTTATTAGTAGGGCCTTTGGGGGATATGAACCCGCCACCAGCAACATGGCGTGCCTTGTCAATTGTAAAAACACAGACGGTGTGCTTTGACAATTTTAGCACTTTCTCAGCGTGCTGTGAGATGAAAAAAGGTTGAAAATCACTGCTCTAGGGGAAGGGTACACATATCACCTTACCTTTAGCTGTTAGGTGTTAAGATCTACACATGCATTTCTCATAAAGTCCTATATAGAGGAAGCCAGTAAGACATGACAATCATGATTGTCTAAATAATGTGGTTGTTCAATGCATTGCTTCCAGTTCCAATTTCTTCCTCTTCAGTAATTTGTTCATTTTTGTCCACACATAATTGGCTAAATTGTGATCAATTATTGTAATACAGTAGATTACTTGAATTAATCAAACATCCATAGTCTCAGTATAAAAATAAATTCTCTACACAAGAGCCTGCACTGTAGTACAGATTGCAAGGTGGTTTATGCAATTCACCTTCTTTTTGATGTCTTGTGTATATTTTCAAACCTAGAGAGTAAAAGCAGACAGGGGTAGACAATGGCAGAGAGTCAGAAGAGCAGCCTCTGAAGTTCAGGTTTCTGTTTCAGATCCTTGTTCTGAAAAATGGAATGACATTTTGCTAATGAAGATTATGAGGACTTGTGATTTTTTGCACTATTTACACTGTAAAGTATTGTAATGGCAGACCATGACAATCTGTTACACACACACACACACACACACACACACACACACACACACACACGAGGGAGGGAGGGAGGGAGAGAAAGTGAGATGCATTTGTGCTGCTTCCACAACCCCATGGGTGGTAACATGGGTGGTGGCAAAGACTCTCAGCATTGCCATCGACCAAATGCCGAACTACATACAGATGTACAGGGGATAGCACCAGCGGGGAGTGGCTCTCAAGTCTTCTTTTACTATATGTGTGAAAAGGTCCCAGGGTCCCACTCCTACTCCATGCCAGCAGTGCCAATGCAATCATACCACAAAGGTATGCTTTGCTTCTCGTGGAGGGGGGCCAAGGGCTAACTTAAAAACATTTAGAGCACAGTCTTAACCTGGAGTTAGGCCAGCAAAGTTTGGCCAGCACAAGGGCCACCGTAAAGCGCGTTTGGACCACTCTCGGAGTCAGGGAGGATGGCGCACGTCTGTGTGCTGGCCCCTCTGACTCTGAGAGTGGTCCAAATGCACTTTATGGTGTCCCTTGTGCTAGCCACACTTTGATTAGTATTGCGCCCTGGTTAGGATTGGGCCCTGAATAAGAGTTCTAGTATTAGCTCTGGTACATGGAAATAGGAGCTGAATCATACTAACACCTTATTGGTTCCCTGCTGTATCATAACAATACCACTTTGGTTCTTGGAACAATTGATCTCATTGGTCAGTTTTGAGGGAAAGAAATCCACATTTTGTTACATAACGCAGTTGTGTTTTCCTTTTCTGATTATTTGGCTATAACATTTGATTGACTATAGATCAGTGTTATTCAAACTGTGGGTCAGACCCACTGGGTGAGGGTTTTTTTTAAAATTTTGTTTTTAGTTAATTGCTTTTGCATAATATCTTGTCCTAACCTTGCTTTCTGTCAGGGATGTTTCATGGTTGTACAATTGCTGCAGTCCAAGAGTGCCAATTTGCATTTCAGGAGTGTCATTTTATTATGTTACAATGACAGCACTTCCTGCTTGATGATGTCATTTCCTGCCACAATACTACTTCCAGGTTAAGGACATCACTTCTGGTGGGTCCCGACGTGAGTGCCATTCTAAAAAGTGGGTCCCAGTCCAGAAAGTTTGAATACCACCGATATAAATAATTCCATGCAGTTTGTTCCATTGCATTTTGCATTAAAATTACATACCAAATGAAATATAACATGATGTGAAAATACCAAGATTTTGTCAATTTTGACCATAGTGGTATCACCCCCTTCCTGGGGTGCATCAAATGGTGCGGTCCACAATCCCCTGCATCCTCCAAGGTTACACAATGGGAATGCTATTGATATTATTGTTGCTGCAGGTACTAGTAAAGTCTGCATTTTGGGTGGCTGTGTGTGTGTGTGTGTGTGTGTGTGTGTGTGTGTGTGTGTGCTCCCTGAAAGATCAAGATTGCCTTGCAAAATCTAGCTTTCTTCTTTCAAGGAAAATTATGTGCAGTCCCTTACTTAAGCAGGAGCTAATGAACACACACACACACACACGAGCCACATCATCAGCAGACCATGCTGGCAAGCTCATCCTGCCCCCGGCCTGCTGTGCCACCTTCGTAGCTCATTCCGGCCACCAGGTGTTCTTTATTAAAAGGCCAGCTTGCCCATTTATCAGATTTGCCAGATTAAGACCCACCTTGAAAGCAAGACGTGCCTCAGATCTCGTGTCTCATCTGGGTTTTAGCAAAGCGCCTTGATGTTTTCAAAAGGGGACAGAAAGCTTTGGGAGGCTGGATTCCCTTTGAAAGGTGAAAAGCCAACCTCGTGTTGGACGGCTGCCATTCTGATAAGGCACATTTGCTCATTGGGATTATAAGATTTTGTACCTAGCGCAACAGCTTTGCTTTGTATAGGAAATGACTGCTTCTAAGCCAAGCATATAATCAATTGTATTCTTCCCCCCCCCCCAAATACACAGCCTTTTCTTTTTGTGCCTTCTCATAAGTGATTATATCCTGGATTTTCTGGTTTCAAAGATGACCCTTTCTACTGAATGCATGCTTAGACTAGGAAAGTAGAGCCCTATTTTCTTCTCTGCTAGGTATCTATGGGTAAGGCACTGTGAGCGGTGACAAGGCTAATTTGCAGAAGGTTTGACTCAAGGGGAGCACATTTTCAAGTTGGGGTGGCATCTGAACGGTTCTGCTGAAACAGTGGTCTTCAAACTTTTTCGTGCCAAGACCCTAATAAACAAATAAATAAATAAAGTACGAGACAGGGGACTGTCGGTGCCGCCCCCCTCCCAGGACCCAATCCGTCCACGCCCCGCGCCTGTTGCAGCCCTCCCAGCATTGCTCACTGTAGCCAAATATTCTTGTTAGAGACCGCAGAAAAAATTACCCTGAAGCCTGGCACTACTTTAGCACAATTGCTAAGGACCTGAAGAGGGCTGGGACACCATGGCCTGGTACCTGAAAGCGTACACCAAATGCATCCCCCTTAACCTGGCAGTGGTCTAGTCCAGTGATTTTCAGCCTTTTTTCTGTAAGTACCGTATTTCCCCAAGTATAAGACGCACCTTTTTCCCAAATAAACGGGGGCTAAAAATTGGGTGCGTCTTATTCAAGGGGTGTGCCGGGCAGAAATTTTTCAAATTTCTGGCCCCAAAATTAAGGTGCGTCTTATACTTTGGTGCGCCTTATACTTGGGGAAATACGGTAGTTGAAGAACACCGTCCTAAGCGGTGATGGCTCAAACTATAGTTTGAGCGGTGATGGCTCAAACTATAGGGCAGTTTTGCTTGAGTCTCACTGAAATCCTCAGTCTATCTGTATGGTGTAGGTAAGTTCCAAATACATAAGAAGAATCGATGCGATTCCTGGAAAATTTGGGACATCTCTATGCATCCAGTAATTCTCAGTGGCAGGGGCATAGCTAACAATCCTGGAGCCTGGGGCTTAGCTCAAAATGATGCCCAGATGTGACGCCACATCTGGAAATGACATCACGTCTGGGGGTGCCGTCACACCTGAGTTTTTTAAAATGTGAAAAATGGAAATAAATCAGCTGAGCTGCCTCCTCAGCTGCTCACTGCCCCCTTGTTCCCCCAGCCCCAGCCCCCTTGTGCTCACCTCAAAGCCCCCTAGCTGAGAAACAAGGGGCCACAAGCAGGCAGGGGTGGTCACTGACACCGCCTCTCCCAAGGAAAACCAAAGGCAGTGGTGGCGGCAAGCACAGTCCCTAGCCACTCTCTGCCCCTTACTCCACCGCCTCCCCCCAGCACCAGCCCCTTAAAGCCCCCAAGTACCTGTTGCTTCCACTGCCTCCCATCCTACACCAGCTTTGGGCTCTTCAGCCTACATGCACATGCGCAGTAGGCAAACCCGGAAGAACAGCTGAATGGTGGAGAAGAAAAGGTTCACAAAGCGGAGGAGCAGTTAAAAAAACCATGCAAGTTGCCCGATCCCAATCATGCGCAGTGGAGAGCAGTGCAATTAAAGGCGGCCAGGCGATTGCCCCTGGCCGCCTGCTGTCCAGGGCAGTTGCTCCCCTCTCCAGTCCTGGCTTAGGAACGCCACTGCTCAGAGGAAAAATGAAGGCCTAATTGGATGTTTTTAGTTAATTGGGTGCAATCTATAATTAACTGAGTGCTACAAAAACCCTTTCTGGAAACATTGGTAGAAACTTGTGCCAAGACTTGGAAAAAAAATTCAGGGACTAAGGTAAAACTGCTTTTACTGCAGCTTATAATGGAGATTTTCAGCATCGTCATAAGAATTATTTAGTGTATGTGCCATGTCTATTAGTTTATATTGCTCTCACTTACTAGAATTTCTGTTGCCTTGGCTTGCTCTTATAGCCTCATATAATGAAGACTGAGCTGAGTGTTCTCCCGCAAACATTGTCACAGCATAAAAGGGGCTTCTGAAAGGTCCTAAATATTCCCTGAAAAAAAAATCTCCCCAGAAGATTACTTTTCCCCACTCTGGGGTGCTGCAGTTTATGGCCTTGATTGGTCGCAACTTCAGGAGCATTTTGGTGCATCTTGATTTTTTGTAATGGTGATCAGTGTACGGTGAAATCACAGCCAATTGGATTTGACTTTGCAATGAAGTCACTGTTACTAGAAGGAATGTTTAATATGCCGAAATTTATACTGATTGGAGTATAAAGCACTGATTGGAGTTGCAAGGAGACAAAGGGAAAGTATTAAAGTCAGCTGTATGGGAAAAACCCAAACAGAGCCCACATGCAGCGCATAGCTGCTGGCTCTGCAGCCACAACAATGGTGCATACAATGGGGCTTTCAGTGTGAATGGCTTGCAACTACCCATGCACCAGGGAAGTGTCCAGCTACTGCTGGTGCTGGTAAGTGGGCAGTCAGGTAGACTGTGGGTGTGGAGGGGGAGGATCAGGGCAGGGAGGGGGAGCAACCAATTGGGATTCAGGATATGTCAAGGAGGGAAGGGGCAGATTTCAGTGGCAATCCAATGCCTTTTTCCAGGCCTCAGCACAACCCTTTGGACCCACTCAAACTTGCATCAGCCAGAGTGTTGTTTAGCTTGAGAATGAAAAATTAGTCCATGTTTTTTCTGCAAAAAAAAGGATCAGTTTTGAATGCTCAAAATGTTTAGACAAGAGATAAAAAAAACAGCAGCGAAGTTACACACCTTAAACGTTTTGGATAAGACCTTTTCCTTTTGACCTCCAAAGTTGAAAATTTCACATTTGAGCTAGGTCAAGCGAGGGCAATTCAACAGCCAGATCTCTGTCCAAACAAAACAATCAAGCGCCAAATGAGATCAAGACCCTGTATGGGTTTAGTTCCCATGTGAAATGTTTGGGCCTGGTCTTAAAACCTGGTCTTTTGTGGTCCATTTTTAGGTGAGCAGCCAAAGAGCATCTGTTAGTTTGCAATTCTGATCATGTGAACACATTTTAAAAAGAAAACAACAATGGTTTCATATGCATTATTTTTTTAAAAAAAACAACCCACAAGAAACACACAAAATCTTGTTCCAGATGATGGGAAGCCCGTCAGTCACACTGATCTTCACAACACAATATTGAAAGACAGACTACAGTGTCTATTTTGAACTGTAGAGATTGCAGTAGCATTTTTCTAACATTGATGATTGCTAACTGCTCTGCAGAAAGCTTTTTCTCTGCTGAAAAGAATAATAAAAAAACTTTCTGATAGCAATAAGCCAGGACAGACTTATATTAATTCACTTTCCATACTATGCATGGAGACAGACACGTTTCATCAAATCAGCTTCAATGAACTTATCCAAAATGTTGCAAATGATGATCTAAAAGATTCTATTTTAATTTCAGCATACATGTAGGTTTTGTGTCTTTAAAAAAAAAAGTTGATTTTGTGATATATGTTACAATTGTTTTTCTTTTGAATTACATATAGGGGCATCGTAATCTTCTCAGTGCTTAGAACCGCTAAAGCAGTGTTATTCAAACTGTGGGTCGGGACCCACATGGTAGGTCACAACATGATATCAGGTGGGTCATGGAAAGCTGGGAGCAGCCATCTTGGAAGCTGCAGCCCTTTGCTCTTGTTTTATTCCCTTTGTGAGTGTTAACAGTTTGAATTTTCAAGCGAGGGTTTTCTAAAATTTTGTTTTTAGTGCAGTGCTTTTCCATCATATTTTGTCCTAATCCTGCTTTCTCTCAGGGATGTTTCATGGTTGTAGAACTGCTGCAGTCCAAGAATGCCAATTTGCATTTCAGGAGTGTCATTTGATTGTTACAATGTCAGCACTTCCTGCTTGATGATGTCTTAATAGGTTTGCAGTTGATCTTAACAATTAAAATAGAACAATAA